>OZ012736.1:456834634-457212080 GCA_963859935.3 Lathyrus sativus | reverse complement strand
TGCTCCCTTGTGGAGGGTTGATGGCCCAATGTCCATCGGTGATTGTTGTGCTCCCTTGTAGAGGGTTGATGGCCCAGTGTCCATCGGTGATTGTTGTGCTCCCTTGTGGAGGGTTGATGGCCCAGTGTCCATCGGTAATGTTGAGTCGGTACCGTATATCATGGGTTGAGTTGCATGTGTTGCATTAATTATATGTTGTATTGGTGTGGGACAATAGGTCTGAATTGATGTGTGTGAATGACAATTGTGTGTTTACTGCCTTTTATTCATGTACGCTATTACCGTTATATTTTGATCGTGATTTTCGCCCCTTTCTTGTTGTTGTTGTGGTATGTGCTTCTTCGGAAGTACAGATACTCCAGGTGCGTAGCTAGCTTGGATTGTGGCGAGTCGTGTCATAGGAGTGCTCTGATACGTAACACCAGAGCTTTGGGATTTTTTTGTTTATCTGATGATTTTGTGTGCCCCTGTGGCGTATCATGTTTGATGAATCCTTTTTATGAATATATGTCTAGTATATTTTGGGCAGTTGGCCGAGGATGATGTATATGACATGTACATGATGTTTATGTGCATCTATATATATTATGACATTTCCGCTGTTTATTGTCGTTGAATCCATTTAATGAAAATGTTTTGGTTGGTTTTCTTCTGTGACATCCCGTTTGTTGATGTGAAACTCTGATATCTGTTTTTTTTAATTGCATTTATTCTATTTTGGGGAACGGGGTGTTACATTACGCGCAATTGTTTTAAAATGTACTTCCTCCATAACAGTTTATAAGCAAAAAAACACTCATCTTTCTTCTAACAAATTATAAACAAATAACATCAATTTTATCTAATTTAAGCCTCTTTTTCTAAAAAAATGCACCTTTTTCAAAATAAAATTAATTGTAATTAAATTTAATTTGTTTTTTCTCTCATTTTTTTCCGTAAAAGAGTTTAATATTTTTTATGTTAAGACACGTTTTCAGATAGATCGATTTGCAAAATAAATTTTAAAATAATATACTATTTAATATTTTTTTTTTAAATTAATTAAGAAATATAACTCAACAATGCAATCGTTTTTACTGAATATATATATATATATATATATATATATATATATATATATATATATATATATATATATATATATATATATATATATATATATATATATATATCTGTGTGTGTGTATGTGTATGTGTGTGTGTGTGTGCGTGTGTGTGTGTGTGCGCGTGTGCGTGTGTGTGTGTGTGTGTGTGTGTGTGTTTGTTTGTGTGTGTGTGTGATATTACTACTCCCAATTAAAATATAAAAAAATCTATTAAATAATAATTTTAAAAAATCATAAAAATATATGTCAAAATTCTAATTCTTTTAATGACTATCATTATTTTAGAAGCAATATCTTTTGAAGATTATATTAAGATTAATGATTGTGCTAATGCAAAAGTCCAACCTATGAGTCTTTTAATTTAGCAAATAAACTAAAATGACATATACTCTTATAATTTAGCAAGTTATTTTCTTTAGATTTGTTTTGGAGTATTTTAAATTTTAATTATAATATTTTAGTAGATATTTGTCGCTTTTTTTGAAACAGCCGCAATGTCTCCTCCTCCCCGCACTGCTAATGAGCCTAAGACTCATATTTTTCATTTTGTCAAACCGGACAAAAAACCCCACAGAGAATGGGTTTTTCCGGTAGTTTACGCCACCATTGTGGTGGTTCTCATATTGATTTTTCGGTGTATTATAGTAGCTCGCTGTCGCCATTCAAAACAGAGCGAGGGAGTTGAGATGTCCAGTATTGGTCAGAAAGATGAAGATGAAAGTGATGAAGATGACGTGGCAGTTCTGTTTGTAGGCGATGTGTTGGGCAGATAATTTAGTTAGTATGATACTTTTTTTAATATGTTTACGTGGATATTTTTATTTTGATTTTATTTTAATTATTTGTATAATAAATTATGTGATATTTACTCTTATATTTATTTGTAAATTTTTTTTAGTATATATAAAAAATTATAAAATACTACTTTTATATAATTTATTTGTCAAATTAAATTAGAATATAGTATGAAATATTTATTATGATAATAATATAAATGTTTTGCAAAAAATATCATATTCTTTTTGTTTAGTTTTCTTTTTCAATTAATACAATATCACTAATGGTTATCATTGTTCTTGAGGTATGATAACAATTATTTTGAAATAAAAATATTAGTAAGATAAATAATTAAAAAAAACACATTTTTCTGAGTTCGGATTCATAAATTTTTTTAATTTTTATTTTCTTTAATTATTCTAAAAATGTAATAACTTGTGGGTTTGTACGAATTATGATATAGATACATGTGCGTTCACATTTTAAAACTAATGTGTTACGCGCATTTGTTTTAAAACGTACTTCCTCCATAACAGTTTATAAGCAAAAAAACACTCATATTTCTTCTAACAAATTATAAACAAATAACATCAATTTTATCTAATTTAAGCCTCTTTTTCTAAAAAATGCACCTTTTTCAAAATAAAATTAATTGTAATTTAATTTAATTTGTTTTTTCTCTCATTTTTTCTGTAAAAGAGTTTAATATTTTTTATGGTAAGACACGTTTTCAGATATTTTTTATGGTAATTTAATTTAATTGTAATATTTTTTATGGTAACACACTGGAGCCAAGACACTCACGCGATAAACGAAGGAACAAACCGGAGCCAAGACACTCACGCGATAAAGGAACGAACGAACCGAAGTCAAGACACTCAACGCGATAAACGAACGAAACAAACTGGATTCGAGACACTCAACGCGATATACGAACGAACAAACCGGAGCCAAGAAACTCACGCGATAAACGAACGATACGAATTGGAGCCAAGACACTCACGCGTCATACGAACGAAACAAACCGGAGTCGAGACACTCAACACGATATACGAACGAAACAAACCAGAGTCGAGGCACTCAACGCGATAAATGAACGAACAAACCCGAGTCAAGACACTCAACGCGAGAAATGAACGAACAAACCGGAGCCAAGATACTCAACGCGATAAACGAACGAACAAACCGGAGCCAAGACACTCACGCGAGAAACGAACGAAAACACTGGAGCCAAGACACTCACGCGAGAAACGAACGAACAAACCGGAGCCAAGACACTCACGCAAGAAACGAACGAACAAACCGGAGCCAAGAAACTCACGCGAGAAACGAACGAACACACCGGAGCCGAGACACTCATGCGAGAAACGGACAAACAAACTGGAGCCAAGACACTCACGCGAGAAACAAACGAACAAACCGGAGCCAAGATACTCACACGAGAAATGAACGAACAAATCGGAGCCAAGACACTCACGCGATAAACGAACGAACATACCGGAGCCGAGACACTCACGAACGAACACACCGGAGCCGAGACACTCACGCGAGAAACGAACGAACAAACCGGAGCCAAGACACTCACGCAATAAACGAACGAACATACCGGAGTCAAGACACTCACGCGATAAATCAGAGCCGGGGTACTCAATGGAGCAAATCAGAGGCGGAACACTCAATGAAACAAATCAGAGGCGAAACACTCAATGAAACAAATCAGAGGCAGAACACTCAATGAAACAAATCAGAGGCGGAACCCTCAATGAAACAAATCAGAGGCAGAACACACAATGAAACAAATCAGAGGCGGAACCCTCAATGAGATAAATCAGAGGTAGAACCCTCAATGAGACAAATCAGAGGCAAAATCCTCAATGAAACAAATCAGAGGCAAAACCCTCAATGAAAAAATCAGAGGCAGAACCCTCAATGAAACAAATCCTTACTGGGGATTATCGGAGTCTGGAAATTCAATGGTCAGGAGGAATACGTCATGGACTGAACACTCAACGAAATCTAACTATTCAACGGAGCAGAAGTACCATCATAGAGTTCATCAGGATTAGAATAACCAATCGGAGTCTGGGCACTGCACGGGTAGAACAAAACGTCTCAAATTGAAAATTCACCGGAATCTGTACGTTCATTGGAGAAGTCAGGGCCTGAAGATCACCTGTAGGAGATAGCAATTACCTGAAATCAGAAAGGTAACAATCTAGCTCATGTTTCAAGATGCAGATGTTTGAAAATGGCGTAATGCTTCATACGAAATGGAAATGCTACGCATTCGGGTAGATGTTATGCACGATGCAAATGCAAAGAAACGACTCCAGCAAAATAAATGCTGGAGAGACGAAGCCAACTCCGCTGGGGAAAGAAATAATCCTGCTGGGAATAGCTTACACGTGCCAACTACGATTGGACTTATGCCGAGGATCGAAACCTGACCGGCTAACCCAGCTGGGGAAAATACCACACCTGCCTGGTGGAAGGAAATCTTGATCTCAACTTGCTGGGGAGTAAGCATATACCTGCAATCTGTGGGGATTGGTTGTGTACCGATCAACTGTCGGGGACAAAGGGTACATACCTGATTGTTCTTTCTATCTTGCACATAACTCTACTAGGAGGTAGGAGATGCAAACTCCAGTTTTGGGGAGTGGACTCTGGTTGGGGAGAACCTATCTCTGCTTGGGGTGACAACTCAATGCTCACAGTCCAAAGTTCAGACTCCGTGGGGAAACACAACTGAATCTGCTGAGGAGTAGGCTCAATACTCCACATGTGCCCCTATTGAAGATTTGATGAGGATACACTTCTACCAGATGCCTCGAGGGTTATGACTTTGCAAAACGATCTCTGGGTCATTTTATCTTGAGCAGAAAAAGCCTGCCATGAACTCGAGATGGCTTGCCCCCAGAAACTGTAATACCTTTTGATAAACTCTGCAGATATGAAGAGGAATAATTCGCGTATTTTCCCTTTTGCCCCAGCCCGTGGGATCTCCGTAACATCTTCTCGAAAAGGAAACTTGAAATCTTATGTACTCTGGCGGTTTGATATGAACGATATCAGCATTTGAACCTCACAGAGGTGCTTCACGTTAATCGTCTTTAGAATAAGGATAGCTTCGGTGCTCTCGGGGTGGCCTGCCCTAGCCTTGTCATGACTTTGCCCCTCATTGGCAGATTTGGGGAGCAGTACCCTTGGCTGTGAGAGATTCACCGAATCTCGACTTGATTGCCCCGGATTAACTGACTTTTGGATGGCTGACTCCCATGATGTGATCATCTGATATAGCTTGCCCCGGTTCACTGGAATATTCAGGCGTTCTGCATTCTATCCTGATCAAACTTCCATTGTGGAAACTTTCCTGCTGTCAAGCGCTTACTCGCAAGTAAAAAAAATTGTTCTGCATAAAAGATATATTAAATGCAATGCATATGACAGTTTTTCAAAACCCAATCCTGTTCACTGGAAAAAAAAGTTGTGACACATAATAAACAAATCATTTATCAAAACATAAACATTAATACAACATTGTAAGGGGAATCCTTTCTAGGAGTCAGTTTCGATGCGATCTTTACCGGAGTATGCTTTCGAAACAAAACTGCTTCAATTAGGACTTTTGAAGGTTGTAACGTGGTCAGGTTCATGGTTAACAAGGAAGGATATAAGGCTCAAAATTCATTTTAACCCACCCATTCTCCGTGATGTTCTCCAATCCTATATTCAGCTAATTCAACCTTAGCGTTCACCTTTCAAAGGTTGATTGATAGGAGCGATGGTTCAGGGAATCATACGTTTTTTGGAGTGACAGTCACTCGCTTTTCGTCTTTCGTGCCTGGAGTCACACAATTTGCTTTGTTCGAGGATTTTTCTTTTGTAATCCTTTTCGTTCTTTTCGTCTTTTCATTTTTCCCTAACTTTTTCCTGGACTAACTCTTTTGAGTTTCTTCGATTTTGAAGTCCCGCGGGATGCCCTAATTTTTGCCTAAGTCGCTTGTTTTCAAGATTCGACTTAGAGGGCTTTTTTCTTTCTATTTTTTTTTGAACAAATTGCGTGACACCGGCTCGTCTGACTTGTTTGAAAAGAGATTATGACTGCTTACTCCTTATCGGCAAGGTTTGACCATTGTGGTTTTTTAGGTACGACCTATACAGGTGTGATTTATCCTTGAACGGGAACACTCCTTTTACGATTTGAACTCTTGGTCAAATTAGCTGACACCTACCCTGCCCCAGGTTAAGATTGAGGGTTTTTCATTTTCAGAAAGAAACTCCTACTACTAGGCTCAAAGGGGTTGACAAGGGATTATCTTCCTTATATCTCCGGTGTTTGTGGATTTGAAACAATGCATGTACATCATCAACAGGTTTTTTTATTCAAAAGCATACAATCGGAAGCGTACGCGTCTTTCGATTTCGTCATCCTCCCCGGATTCCACTTAAACAAGCATTTGAAATAAATGAAAGCAATATAGTGAACATGAATGGATTAGTTCAAAACATGCATATTTATTTCATTATCAATATCAATTGAAAAACAACAAGTTTTACAAACGAAATTTGCATATAGACAGGAAAGACACTACAAATGTATAGAAATGACATGATAAGATGCAGATTGCCAGCTTCTGGGAACCGGGCTTCTTTATCTGAACCACTGGCTAGGGAGATGCAACCCTTAAAGTCTTCAAACTCAAACAGATGAGCGATTGACGTGTATGATCAGCTTTCCTTTCGAAAAGGAAATGTACCTCTTGTCCATCAACTGCTGCACTTTCGCTTGAAAGGATTCACAATCTTCAGTCGAGTTCCCCATGGACCCTCCATGATATCCACATCGAGCACTTGAATCATACCCGGGAGGGTACGGCTCTAGCAACGACTTGAGGGTCTTGGGCTCCACCAAAGAGTTCCCAATCAGATATGGTAGCAACTGACTGTACGACACAGGCACTAGATGGAGAGGAGCATTCCTTCTTTTTAGATTGTTGTGAGGCCTATTCTGATTCTGGCGACGGTAATCTTGCTGTTGAGGAGCACGAGGTTGTTGGTACCGGTTTGATTGTAGAACAACATTGGTTTCTTTCTCCTTCCCGACATGAGGCTTCTTTGCAACTTTAAAAGAATCAAAAGTACTTTGGAACTTTCCTATTTTGATACCTCTTTCGACTCTTTCGTCTGCTACTACCAGATCTGAAAATTCTGCGGACACGCAACCTACCAACTTCTCATAATACAATCCGGGTAGCGTAGCTATGAACACGTCCGTCATTTCTCTCTCTGCCATGGGAGGTTGCACTCTCGCCGCTAAGTCTCGCCACCTCTGGGCGTACTCCCTGAAGCTCTCAGTATTCTTTTGCGACAAACCTTGCAATTATGACCTGTCGGGTTCTAGATCATGGTTGTACTGATTAAGGCGCTCATGTTCGGGCTCTTTCATTCTCAAAATTATCCTAGGCAAAGGCAGCTGTTGCGGGCAGGGGGATTCAGAATTCAAGAATTGCAGTATGTAGTCCTGGCCCGATGTAGCTTTAGGAGGGAGAGAAGGAGTATCCACCTCTTTCGTAATACATGGACTAACACCTTCTGGTATGCTTACGCCGCCTGGCATGAATTTAATCGTCTTTGAGTCAATTAAATACTGGACCTGGTGCTTAAAAGCTTTACAATCCTCAATGTTATGCCCCGGTGCCCCAGAGTGGAAATCACATGGGGGACTTGCATTATAGCCTGGTGGTGGGATCCCGGTAAGCGGCGACAGGGTTAAGAGCTCAACCAAACGAAGTTGAAGCAGCAATTGTAACAATTGGGCATAGGTCATGGGTATCTGATCAAAGATTATGGCAGCCTGCTTTGGTCTCTAAGCATACTTTTTAGCCTTAGGACTATCCTAGGAGACGGAATGTAATTGCTGACAGAAAAAGTCTTGAGCTCTAAGTTGTGTAGAAGATCTCTGACACACATTACACTCTGGTATAGGTTCCATAGAAAAAAGTGGAACAAGCATCTTTGATGCAGCCTCAGGCACCTGATCATCTTCTTTTCTGAGCACCTTTCTTATCACTTCCATAATCAAACCCATCTGAGTTTTCAACTGTTGGTTCTCCTCTCTAAGCATCTCCTGATCCAAACGTAGTGCTTGCATGTCCCCCATAACCTGCCCTATCTGACCTCGGACCTCTCTCAGCTCTTCTTGAACCTGTTCCATGTCTAGCTTCGTGACGTCTGAAATTCTGAAGAGAAAACTGGATCAGGATAACGCAACCCCAGCCTCGAACACCTGTTATGCAAATGAAATGCGGATGTCATGTTCGAGTATTTCCAATGAACCCGTCTGCTTCGATTCATGTTTTATACAGGCGAACCACAAGGAAAAGATTTAATGCTCAACAGCGAGTCTCGAAGTTAAGATCCTTGGAAATACAAGAACATGTTAGGATGATGCAAATGCAAACATGTTAGGATGATGCAAATGCAAATGCAAAGATGCAACAAGGGATCAAGATTGATGTGCTTGTTGATTGAGAAGGACCAAGATTCTGCTTCAACAAGAATATAGCACTGCTCTGATAGGAACCAATTGATACCAATAAATAGGATTCAAACTGTAGAGAAAACTGGGTAGTCTGAAGGTAACGGTTCCCTACATAACCCTAGTCCCACTCACAGGTATGGACCTAATCCATTGATAAAGGTACGGCATCCTATGCGTTCCTCAGCGTCACAGACTTTCAAGAAATGATGATACGTTCACCATTTCTGGTTTGGCATCATCACCTCCTGAAGATGCCTCACTTAGCTGAGTCACAAATGATCGGTTCCCAGAGTCGACAATCCTCAGATCGAACAACTCGTCGAGCCCTAAGGGCCAGAAAAGAAGTCATCAAAGAGAATCTTGTCTGAGCGTGAATTTCATGGGAACTTGTGCTTGCTAAACAAGCAGGTCCTCCACTAATCTCCACTCTAATGCTATGTTTGCACTCAAGCCTGGGTCTGGCTTTTCACTCATCAGAATTCATCCCCTCCTACAATAGCACAATAATAATGATATAATATAATGCTGAAAATAAAATGCGGGAAAGTAAAGCTAAAGTACAACAGGTATGTACAAAACCCAAAAGGTAAACACACAAGAGCTAGGATTGACTCACGTAGGGAACCAAAGTCCCCAGCAGAGTCGCTACTGCGAAAAAAGGTGCCGGCAAAGACAGAAGAGTCGCCACTTATCGTTATTTATCCCAAAGGAGGGAAAGGAAACGATCGGAAGAAACCTAGCGAAAAGGGATAAGATCGGTCATCGCAACCAAATCTCAGGTTTGGGAGTCGGTTACGCAAGGGGAAGGTATTAGCACCCCCCACGTCCGTCTTACTCGACGGGATCCATGCTTGCTTGTTTATCTGAAGGGTTGTTTATCTATCTACCTATCAAGGTTGGTCCAAAAGAAAAATAAAGGACTCGACAGAGCATCGCAGCTCTGGGCCTACGTATTCCCTCGTGCAATGGGAAAGTCAGACTCAATGTAATTTGGCTAACTACGGGTGATGGGGGAAAGGTTGCTCGCCAAGACATCGCGTCTTGTGCCTACGTACTCTCAACAGGTATGAGAGATCAGAGCTTACGTAGTTCGGGATAAAACGGAACACAGGCTAGTTCACGTGTTTTTTACCCGAGTAAGGTTAACAAATAGTTCCAGCAGTTAGGGACAACACCTGTTTGTGGTAGAACTAAGAGTTAACAACACTCTTTTTTCTGAAAAGGTTTTCCTGATTAAGAGAGCCCCAAAGGGCAAAAGAAGTTTGATGTTTGTTTTTGTCTTTTATCGGAGAAGTGTTTTGTATGAATGTTTGTAATTCATACTGCACTAGAGACGATGACTTAGGAACGAATGCGTCGCATATTGTAACACCCATTTTAATTATTTAGTCTTTCTGGTGTTATTTTATTTCGGCGTGTCTTTTGTGGAGATTATTTAAGAAACTATAGACTTTAATATTAATATGATATAATTAATAATGATAGTAATTTAATAATCAATAGTAATATTATTATTATTATTATTTGTATTATTATTAAGGTTACATGAATAAATAAGGAATAAGAGTTATAAGAGGGGTATTAGTGAGTTTTTGGAAAGAAAGGGGAGAAAAACACGATAGAGAGGAAGGAGAGAAAACACGATCAAGGGGGAGAAAGATTGAGGAGGAAGAACAAGAGAAAGAGGAAGAAGGCCAAGGCTGTCGGATTCTTGGGAGTTCTTCATCAATCGAAGCAACTAATCGAGGTAAGAGGGAGAAACTGATTGGGATTGGTAATTGCATGAATTGGGTAGAGGGGATTCCTTAACCCCATAGGGATTTGATGAATATGATTAGTATGTTGTTGTGTTTCTGATCATTGCGGTCATGGTGAACTTCTTGCATGTGGTTGTATAAGGATTGTTTGGATAGTTTGGGTGTTTTGTGAAGGTTACCATTTTGGGTTGAAAATGATTTAATCGGTAGAGTTGATGTTTTATCGGGTAAAATCTAGAATAAGTCGTGTAGTTTAGTCGTAGGATGTTAGGCTAAGACTACAGGGACTGGTTGGGTGAGAATCAGATGATTTACGAGCTTCTGATGAATTTCTGGACAGTGAGGGTTTTGGGAAATCGCAGACGTTCGCCAGCACCTTTGCTAGGCGAGCTAGTAGCGAGCATTCGCTAGGAATTCGCTAGGCGAGTTGGGTAACGAATACTTCCAGTAGCCACTGTCTGCCTTCGCTAGCGAGTTCGCTAGGTGAGTGAGGCAGCGAGCGTTCGCTGAGGCTTCGCTAGGCGAGTGGGCCAGCGAGCATGACAGCAAATTGTGATTTTGTACTGTTTTGATTTGTTCTTTCGTCCCGTAGGGCCCCTTTTGGCCATATTGGGTTTAGGAATGGTGTGGATGGTGAGAAGTGTATATTTGGTGTTCGATTGTGATTTCCCTATTATTCACTTTAATTGACATAATTGATTGGTGTATATATATATATATATATATATATATATATATATATATATATATATATATATATATATATATATATATATATATATATATATATATATATATATATATATATATATATATATATATATATATATATATATATATATATATATATATATATATATATATATATATATATATATATATATATATATATATATATATATATATATATATATATATATATATATATATATATATATATATATATATATATTTCTTGAGTTTGTGTGTTGTGCATTTGGTGTTGTGCATATCATGGTGTTTGATGGGATGGATCATGTCTCAGGAGAAGCGTAAGTGATCCATCCGTACTCCTTTGTGGAAAATGGCGGGGTTGAATCATGTCTCAGGGGGAGCGTAAGCGATTCACCCGTACTCCCTTGTGGAGAATGGTGGGGATAGATCATGTCTCAGGAGGAGCGTAAGTGATCTATCCTGGGTTCGATTGAATGAACCAATGAGTCGGTACCACATGCATAGTGTTGGGTTGCATTCTTGCATTATTGTATGTTGTGTTGGTGATTGGACAGTAGGTCGTGTTTGATGTTGGTGGGGTGATGATTTGTATATTTACTGCCTTTTATTCATGTATCTTATTACCGATAATTTTGATCATGTTTTCTCACCCCTTTGTTGTTGTTGTGGTCTGTGCTTCTTCGGAAGTACAGATAATCCAGGTACATAGCTAGCTTGGATAGTGGTGTGCGAGTCGAGTCCTAGGATGCTCTGATACATAACACGGGACTTGGGTGTTTACTTTTATTATGGTTGGATTTGTTGTATTCCTGTGACGTATCCTATTTTGGTGAACCCTCTTAATGATGTTTTATGTAAATTGGCGGATGGCCGAGAATGATGTACTAATGATGATTTCCGTTGTTTATTTTGAAAACAACTAATGAAGTGTTTTGTTGAATTTTTTTAATGTGATATCCCACTATTGAAGGGAAACTCTGATATTTATTTGATTTAATCATATTTTATTTTAATTCGGGATAGTGGGGTGTTACAGTTGGTATCAGAGCAGGTCGGTCCGTCCGGCCAGTGTAGTAGGTGAGTCTGTCCGTAGGATAGAGGTTGTGTACCTTTTAACCTAGTGTTGTTATGGTTGAGCAGTATGGCAGGGAGGAATGATGTTGCTTTGGCTGCAGCTATGCAAGTGATTGCGCAGGTGGTTGCTAATCAGAACCAAGCTGCGGGTGCGTAATTCAGAGATTTGGCACAGTTTCAGAGTAACAAGCCACCGGCGTTTGAAGGAGGAATTTTGGATCCTGAAGCTGCACAGAAATGGCTGAAGGCAATTGAGAAAATTTTCAGGACAATGGGTTGTAATGATGAGCAAAAAGTGAGGTTTGGAACTCATATGCTGGGAGGAGAGGCTGAAGCTTGGTGGGACAACAGTCGCCAGAGATTGGAGACTACAGGAACTGTGATTACTTGGGATGTGGTTCGAACTAGTTTTCTGGAAAAGTATTTTTCGGAAGATATACGAAGTGCTAAGGAGATAGAGTTTCTGGAGCTGAAGCAGGGTAATCTGACTGTAGCAGAGTATGCCGCTAAATTAGAAGGGATGGTACAGTATTGTCCTTATTACAATACTGAAGCGCACGATGACCTCCAAGTGTTTGAAGCTTGAAAACGGGCTGCGTCTGGAGATTAAGATGGGGATCGCTTGTCAGAAGATCAGGAATTATCCTGAGCTGGTAAGCAGAAGCAGAATTTATGATAATGACAACCGGGCCAGGATTGCACACTATAAGGCTGTAAATGACCGTAAGGGTAAGCAGAGATTTGGTGGTACTCCTTACAGTGTTCCTGCTGATAAGGGAAAACATAAGGCTGCTGCTGATAAGAATTCCAGAGAAGGGAGAACGTCTGCTAGTGTGAAATGTTTCCGATGTGATGGTGTGGGGCATCGTGCTAATGATTGTCCTAATGAGGTGAAGAAGTGTTTCAAGTGTGGTAAGCCAGGCCATGTGGTAGCTGATTGTCGGGCCGCTATGCCTACCTGTTATAATTGTGGTGAGAAAGGTCATATTAGTACACATTGCGAGAAGCCAAAGATGTCTTAGGCGCCTCAGGCCAGTGGTAAAGTTTTTGTTGTGGTAGGAACTCAATCGGCCAGCGAGGAGTGTTCTACCAAAGGTACTTGTTTTATCAATAATGTTCCTTTGACTGCTATGATTGATACGGGTGCAACTCACTCGTTCATTTTTGTTGATTGTGTGAAGAGATTAGGATTGGTGTCGTCTACTCTTGAGCAACGGGTGACTATTGAAACTCCCTCTATTGGTTCAGTGACTACTTCTTTGGTGTGTTTGAAGTGTCCACTGACTATTTTTGGTAGAGACTTTGGGGTAGATCTGATTTGTCTGCCACTTGGTAAGCTGAATGTTATTCTGGGTATGAACTAGTTGGAGTTCAACCGAGTCTACATCGATTGTTTTCGGAAGGTGTTGTTGTTCCTTACTCCAGAAGAGGAAGCATTGGCGGATTCCTTGTCTAATAAGAAATTGAGGACCTTGTTAGAGAACGAAGCTAAAATGTTTGCTTTATTTGTATCATTATCTATTGACAACAAGGCGTCAATGAAAGTGTTGGGGGTGGTGAATGAATTTCCCGAAGTGTTCCCTGATGATACCACGGAATTACCTCCAACAAGAGAAGTTGAACTTAGCATTGATCTTGTTCTTGGTATAAGACCTATATCTATGGCGCCGTACAGGATGTCGGCAGTGGAATTGGCTGAATTGAAATCTCATATTGGAGAATTGTTGGATAGAAAGTTTATCAGACCGAGTGTGTCGCCATGGGGAACTCCAGTGTTGTTGGTAAAGAAGAAGGATGGTAGTATGCGCCTGTGCATCGATTACCGTCAGTTGAATAAAGTGACCATTAAGAATAAGTACCCTCTTCCAAGGATTGATGATTTGATGGATCAGTTGGTGGGAGCTCGGGTGTTCAGCAAAATTGACTTGAGGTCGGGTTACCATCAGATCAGTGTGAAAGAAGGTGATGTTAAGAAGACGGAATTTAGAACTCGTTATGAACATTACGAGTATACTGTAATGCCTTTTGGGGTGTCTAATGCGCCAGGAGTGTTTATGGAGTATATGAATCGAATATTCCATTCTTATCTGGATCAGTTTATTGTTGTGTTTATTGATGATATACTGATTTATTCTAAGTCTAATGAAGAGCATGCAGGACATTTGAGAATTGCTTTGCAAGTGCTGAAAGATAATAAGTTGTTTGCTAAACTATCAAAGTGTGAGTTCTGGATGAAGACGGTGAGTTTCTTGGGGCATGTGATATCTAGTGACGGTGTAGCGGTGGACCCATCGAAAGTGAGTGCAGTGCTGCAGTGGGAACCGTTGAAGACAGCAACGGAAATCAGAAGCTTTTTGGGTTTGGTAGGATATTACTGAAGGTTTATTGAGGGGTTTTCTAGTTTGGCGTTGCCATTGACCCAATTGACGAGGAAGGATCAAGTTTTTATGTGGAATGCTGCTTGTGAAGAAAGCTTTGAGGAACTGAAAAAGAGATTGACTTCGACACCAGTGCTAATATTGCCAAATCCGAGTGAACCTTTTGTGGTGTACTGTGATGCGTCTAAGATGGGATTAGGTGGGGTTCTTATGCAGAATGGTAAGGTGGTGGCGTATGCTTCACGACAACTGAGGGTGCATGAAAGGAATTACCCTACCCATGACCTTGAATTGGCTGTGGTAGTTTTCGTGTTAAAGAAATGGAGGCACTATTTGTATGGTTTGAGATTTGAGGTGTTCAGTGACCATAAGAGTCTGAAATATTTGTTTGATCAGAATGAGCTAAATATGAGACAGAGAAGATGGTTGGAATTCTTGAAGGATTACGATTTCAGTTTGAGTAATCATCCAGGAAAGGCGAATGTAGTAGTCGATGCTTTGAGCAGAAAAACAATTCATATGTCGGCTTTGATGGTAAAAGAAATGGATCTAATTGAGCAGTTCAGAGATTTGAGCATGGTTTGTGAAATTACAGCAGGTGGTGTGATGTTGGGCAAGTTGCAAGTGAATAACTATTTCTTGGATATGATTAGAGAGAACCAAAAGTTAGATGTGAAGTTAGTGGATTTGATGCCCGGAGTAGGAAGTGACTCCGATAGTGATTTTAAGTTGGATAGTACAGGTGTGTTGAGATTCAGAGGTAGGATTTGTGTGCCGGATAATAATGGTCTGAAAAGGTCAATTTTGAATGAGGGACATCTTAGTAGTTTGAGTATCCATCCGGGAGCTACGAAGATGTACCACGATTTAAAGAAAATATTTTGGTGGTCCGGTATGAAAAGGGATATAGCTCAATTTGTTTACGCCTGTTTGGTATGTCAGAACTCAAAAGTGGAACATCAGAGACCCTCTGGAATGATGCAACCGTTGGAAGTTTCGGTTTGGAAATGGGATTGTATAACCATGGATTTTGTTACGGGTTTTCCGAACACAGCGAGAGGATTTGATGCTATTTGGGTGATTGTGGATCAACTTACGAAGTCTGCAAATTTTGTGCCGATCAATATCAGTTTTCTGTTGGAGAAGCTAGCAGAGATTTACATTCGGGTAATAGTGAAGCTACATGGAGTTCCGTCGAGTATCGTGTCGGATAGAGATCTGAGGTTTACTTCAGAATTTTGGAGGAGTTTATAGGAAGCCTTGGGTACTAAGTTGAAGCTGAGTTCAGCTTACCATCCGCAAACCGATGGTCAGTCAGAGAGGACTATTCAGTCGCTGGAGGATTTGCTAAGAGCTTGTGTGTTGGAAAATGGTGGTGCGTAGGATACTCATTTACCGTTGATCGAGTTCACATACAATAACAGTTACCATTCTAGTATCGGAATGGAACCGTTTGAGGCTTTATATGGTCGAAGATGCAGAACTCCTCTGTGTTAGTATGAGACGAGTGAGAATGTAGTATTGGGACCAGAAATTGTGCAGCAGACTACTGAGACAATTTAGATGATTCACGAGAAAATGAAAGCGTCTCAGAGTAGGCAGAAAAGTTATCATGATAACCGAAGAAAAGAACTGGAATTCAGTGAAGGTGATCACGTGTTCCTGAGAGTTAACCCAGTGACTGGTGTGGGTCGTGCTTTGAAGTCCAAGAAGTTGGATCCTAAGTTTATTGGGTCGTATCAGATTTTGCAGAGGATTGGTGTTGTAGCTTATAGGGTGGCGTTGCCGCCTGAGCTGTCGAATTTACATGACGTGTTTCATGTGTCGCAACTTCGGAAGTATGTCTCGGACCCATCTCATGTGATTCAGAGAGATGAAGTTCAAATCAGGGAGAATCTTACCGTCGAATCGATGTCGTTGAGGATCGAGGATTGTAAGATGAAACAACTCCGAGGGAAGGAGATATCTTTGGTGAAAGTGGCTTGGGGAGGTGCTGCAGGAGGCAATGTGACTTGGGAATCGGAAAGCAGGATACAGGAAGCGTATCCGGAATTGTTTCCATCAGGTAATTTTCGAGGAAGAAAATAATTAAAGTGGGGGAGAGTTGTAACATCCATTTTAATTATTTAGTCTTTCTGGTGTTATTTTATTTCGGCGTGTCTTTTGTGGAGATTATTTAAGAAACTATAGACTTTAATATTAATATGATATAATTAATAATGATAGTAATTTAATAATCAATAGTAATATTATTATTATTATAATTATTATTATTTGTATTATTATTAAGGTTAAATGAATAAATAAGGAATAAGAGTTATAAGAGGGGTATTAGTGAGTTTTTGGAAAGAAAAGGGAGAAAAACACGATAGAGAGGAAGGAGAGAAAACATGATCAAGTGGGAGAAAGATTGAGGAGGAAGAACAAGAGAAAGAGGAAGAAGGCCAAGGCTGTCGGATTCTTGGGAGTTCTTCATCAATCGAAGCAACTAATCAAGGTAAGGGGGGAGAAACTGATTGGGATTGGTAATTGCATGAATTGGGTAGAGGGGATTCCTTAACCCCATAGGGATTTGATGAATATGATTAGTATGTTGTTGTGTTTCTGATCATTGTTGTCATGGTGAACTTCTTGCATGTGGTTGTATAAGGATTGTTAAGATAGTTTGGGTGTTTTGTGAAGGTTACCATTTTGGGTTGAAAATGATTTAATCGGTAGAGTTGATGTTTTATCGGGTAAAATCTGGAATAAGTCGTGTAGTTTAGTCGTAGGATGTTAGGCTAAGACTACAGGGACTGGTTGGGTGAGAATCAGATGATTTACGAGCTTCTGATGAATTTATGGACAGTGAGGGTTTTGGTAAATCGCAGACATTCGCCAGCACCTTTGCTAGGTGAGCTAGTAGCGAGCATTCGCTAGGAATTCGCTAGGCGAGTTGGGTAGCAAACACTTCCAGTAACCACTGTCTGCCTTTGCTAGCGAGTTCGCTAGGTGAGTGAGGCAGCGAGCGTTCGCTGAGGCTTCGCTAGATGAGTGGGCCAGCAAGCATGACAACAAATTGTGATTTTGTACTGTTTTGATTTGTTCTTTCGTCCCGTAGGGCCCCTTTTGGCCATATTGGGTTTAGGAATGGTGTGGATGGTGAGAAGTGTATATTTGCTGTTCGATTGTGATTTCCCTATTATTTACTTTAATTGACATAATTGATTGGTGTGTATATATATATATATATATATATATATATATATATATATATATATATATATATATATATATATATATATATATATATATATATATATATATATATATATATATATATATATATATATATATATATATATATATATATATATATATATATATATATTGTATGGTGATTTGATTAGGAGGATCGTGTACACCTAGTGTGCTTGAGTTTGTGTGTCGTGCATTTGGTGTTGTGCATATCATGGTGTTTGGTGGGATGGATCATGTCTCAGGAGAAGCGTAAGTGATCCATCCGTACTCCTTTGTGGAGAATGGTGGGGTTGAATCATGTCTCAGGGGGAGTGTAAGTGATTCACCCGTACTCCCTTGTGGAGAATGGTGGGGATAGATCATGTCTCAGGAGGAGTGTAAGTGATCTATCCGGGGTTCAATTGAATGAACCAATGAGTCGGTACTGCATGCATAATGTTGGGTTGCATTCTTGCATTATTGTATGTTATGTTGGTGATTGGACAGTAGGTCGTGTTTGATGTTGGTGGGAGTGATGATTTATATATTTACTGCCTTTTATTCATGTATCTTATTACTGATAATTTTGATCATGTTTTCTCACCCCTTTGTTGTTGTTGTGGTCTGGGCTTCTTTGGAAGTACAGATAATCTAGGTACATAGCTAGCTTGGATAGTGGTGTGCGAGTCGAGTCCTAGGATGCTCTGATACGTATCACGGGACTTGGGTGTTTACTTTTATTATGGTTGGATTTGTTGTATTCCTGTGACGTATCCTATTTTGGTGAACCCTCTTAATGATGTTGCGGATGGCCGAGAATGATGTACTAATGATGATTTCCGCTGTTTATTTTGAAAACAACTAATGAAGTGTTTTTTTGAATTTTGTGAATGTGATATCCCACTATTGAAGGGAAACTCTGATATTTATTTGATTTAATCATATTTTATTTTAATTCGGGATAGTGGGGTGTTACACATATCGTCCTAAGGACGTATACTAAACACTCTAGGTAATCGAGGAGAAGCCCCTCAATCACCACTTCCTAAGTAGCTTAAGGCTCGTAACGTACGGTACAAATTAGCCTTTATTAAGTGTATTAGTGTGGTTTGAAGATGAGAAGAGAGAAAAGGACTCTACAGGGGAAACTATCAAGCATCCTACTGTTGTCATACAATATGGCCCTAATGTTGAGTTTGAAAGGGAATCTACCCTACTGTTATCATGCATGGATTCATTCTAATGTCTATCATCACCATCCTTGAACAAGGAGGTGAGAAACCTAAGGGAACATGCCAAAGGGGAAAAAGAAACACAGCTATTAAGCAGGTGAAACATAAAGTAACTGGATGCAGATGCAATGCAACAATACAAGCAAGGGAGACAAGCTCAACCTTTAGATGCAAACATGAGATGCAAACAGAGATGCACAGAGAAAGCACACAAGCAAAGGGAGACAAACTCAACCTTTAATGCAAACATGACAAGTATGAAATGCAGATAAACGATCAAGCAAAGGGAGGCACACCTCAACCTTTAAATACAAACATGATAAAAAGGGAAAGAAACAATCAAGCAAAGGGAGGATCACCTCAACCTTTAATGCAATCATGCACCTAAGCGTAAGGGTATCTACACATGCAAGTCTATCCTAATGCATCACAGCAAATAGGAAATCAATCAATCCATCAGGAGAGAGATAAACTAGATGAGCAACAAGGAAATCATCCCAAGGCTACATCAGGTTTAGATGTGTATCAACATAAGAGTCCATCTAAGGCTCAACCTCTTTATGGAATTCACAGAGTACTTCCTAAGGAAGACCAGGCTCTCACAAGAGGGATCCTGAGATAATAGGACAAATGAGCAAAGAGAAGGTATGTACAAGGTACTTGAGTCCTCAAGGCTCAAACTTCTCATGGAATGTACAGAGTACTTCCTAAGGAAGACCAGGCTCTCACAAGAAGGATATTATGTCATAGGACTTGGAGGAGAAAACGAGCATAGTGTGAACCTAAGGAATCCACCATGTCATTGAATGTCCATCAAAGGTTTAAACTTCTCATGGAATACACAGAGTACTTCCTAAGGAAGACCAGGCTCTCACAAGAAGGATCCTGAGAATGTAGGACTTGGGAAATGAAAAGAATAATGATGGGAGACATAGTGAAAACCTAAGGAATTCACCATGTTCTCAACCAAACTCATCATTCAAGGATAGTCCTCAATGGTTCAACTTCTCATGGAATGCACAGAGTACTTCCTAAGGAATACCAGGCTCTCACAAGAAGGCTCCAAATATCATAGTACTATGCTTTAGGAGAATCAAGTGAAGAAAGAAAATCACTCAAAGGCATCCAAGGAACCCTAAAAGCAAAGCTCTAAAGAACATCTATCCTAATGGAGCTATGGATATGATAAGGACTTGAAAACTACCCTACAAAGGTCTAAGCCTATGTACTATGGGTTCATGTAATGATTGGGCGTCTAAGGATTTCCTAAAGATCAATTAAAGGGCAAAACTAGAGAAAGGTCCTAATGGGAACACACTAACATCATCCAGAATGTAAAATCCAGGAAAAATAGGAAAATCACCCTAAAAATCCTTAAAATAATCCTAAGGGATCCTCAAGATGCTAGGAGGCTATGGTAAAAATTTCAGGTCAAGATTCTAAGCCTAGGTATGCTAACAGGGGCCAAAACCCTAATGTGGTTTTTGAACAAGGCAAAGGAAGAAGGCTCTAAAGAACTAAACCAAAACTATCCAAACAGCCTCTAAAAATTAGGAGAAAAATACTAAAATATCACCTAATGTATCAACAATGAGCATACAAAATATTAGGCATTTATTTGATGTATTGAATGGGAAACCAAATTCACAAAGATGAACATGTCAATTTCACATTTATTAAATGCACACAACATGAAAAAAATGCAATTAAATGGAAAATAACCAGAAAGTCAAAATAAAAAATATGACAAATCTATACACATGCCCAGCTACCTAAAACATATTTTTTCATGATTTATTGAAGTATTTATCATTTTTAAATGAATTAAAAAGCAACAGCAAATAAAATGAAAATAAAAGAAAGAAAATAAAATTGGAAAATGACTGGGGTGTAGTTAGTAAGGATTACACGTTGGTTTCTATTGGGCTGCTACACTAGGGGGTGCCAATATCAATTGGAGGCCCAGGTCCATCAGGACTTAAGTGAATCTCAGCAATCCCATGCGCTTCAGTCAATATGGTCTACGGTGCATCTTAATCCTAACCATCTAACCATTTAGTCACCTGATCCAAGGATGAATGTGCTGCCACGTGGTAAAACTAAGTCAACCAAAATGAAAATGAATCACGGGTGTTGGACGAGAGGAAAAGTATTAGGATCTAATGGACATGGTTGCATCTGGGATTTTCAAAAGGGAAAGGGAGGGAATACACCATACGGTGGAGGGACTCGTTTCAGACGGCGGCCGGAGCATCTCCAGTCGTCTTCTACCTTTCGCCTGTAATTGTAGCAGTTTCCATAACTTAACAAAATCCAAAATTGACTACACGGATTAACTCGCCTCATCATGTAGATCATGATTCAACCATTTGTTTTCACTTTTCTTGCCTAAATTGCTTAAAACGAAAGCCACTAAGGTTGAAGGTCATATCAATAATCATTGCAAACGGCCATGAAAACTATCCTAAATCCATCTATGAGCCCAGGGGAGTGTAAATCTACAAAAATGGCGCATAGATAAGGCTTGAACAGAGAGGAATTGTGAAAAATAATTTACCTATTGGAGCACCTCCAATGGCCCTTCAGATGATGCTCAAACTTGTGGAAAATGTGCAGAATCCTTCACTGATCATCAATGGAGCTTCTGCAATCCTTGATTTGGCTTGAAAGTGGTTGCTCCTCCAAATTTGATTTTCACCTTTTAACCACTTTTTCCTAACCGTTTTTCAGTTATTCTTGCTCCAAATTATGTTATTTTCAGTTGTGAATGATGAAAATGATTATATGGAATGGATATTGATGAGTTTTAGGCCCAATTGCAGCCCATGGAATTCCAATTCAAAAATCCAACTTTCCATTTTTGAAGCTTTGTGGTGTTGATGAAAACAGAGCTATCAAGCTTCTAATTTGGCTCATATCACTTGCTTGTAGTGTAAGGAACATGGATGGCTGAGATTGAAGCCTTGAAAGTGAGCCAATGGTAGATTTGAATTATGTTACTTCAAGATGAAGTAACCTTGAATTTGGCCATGGAAATGAGCTCAAACTTGATTTATAATGTTTCCATTGTTCTTAGAACATTCTTTGGACTCAAAAAATGCACCAATATGACATGAATTGATTTAATTGGCATTAGATCCAAACTAGCCCTTTTCAAGCTTCCTTTCATGAAAATTTCTTCACCAAATCTCCAATCCAAGCCATATCAATGATACCTTGAGGTTTGATTGAGCAAATGATCTCATTCTAAGCAACTTTCAAGTTGGACAAATTTGCATTTGAGGTATGCAAAATGGTCAAATGGACCTATAACCAAAAGTGACTTATAATCCAAGTTTCCCAAAATACCCTTGCCTTGCAAGCTTCGTATCTTGAGCTCTACAAATCCAAATGAGGACTTCTAGTACTCTTTGGAAGGATAAGACCATAAGGAACAACTTTCATGTTTGGGTCAAGGATAGGTGAGACCTCCTTCTAGGTCAAAAATGGCATGGAAGTTGGTTGACTTTCAAGTACCAAAATCACATTCATCTGATGACCTGTAACTTGTCTGCTTCATAACTTGAGTTCTACAAATCTAATCAAGGACTTTTAGTACTCAAAATAAAGCTAAGAACATTCTCTACAAGTCTCATGTTGATGTTAAGATCAGATGAAACTTGTATCTTGAGTTATCTGGTCTTGAAGTTAGGAACTAAAATAGGGGATTTTACACTGTCAAGCTTAGCAACCCTAGCTCAATAACTTCTCACACTCTTGAATATTGATGAATTGATCTCTTAGGTGTCTCAACACAACATTCCATGATCATGGTTTCTTGGAATTGAGTCTTAATCTCCTCAAGACTCACAGTTAACTCAGGGTTGACCAGGTGAAAACCCTAGTTGCACCAACTTTGATTGTGGCCTCTTGCACTTTGAATAATGACATGGATGAGCTCCATAATGATCCTCAAAACATCCCATGAGCTCCTATAATTTTCTACATTCATATCCATGGACTTGCAATCCTCTGATGGTTTTCAATTGATCCTCAAGATAGGAGATACAACCATTTCAACCATCCACTTCTTCAATAAGCTTTGACCTTCTCTGATGACTTGATGAGGATGATAAACCTTTACATGCTTGAATGAAGCTTCTCAATTTGGCTTGGACTTTGATAACCTCCTCTTGATAGGCACATTTATTGATCCCCTGCATAAATGACAATGCAATGCATATGCTAATGCTAGAATGAATGCAATGAAACAAAAGCTAGGTAAAGAAAAAAGGTTGGGCAAATTTTGGGGTGCAACAACATGGGCTGCATTGCTCACGAAAGCTGGAATAGTTAATCAACCATTTCACATGATAACAACCTCCAATTAAGTTTTTAAAGTAAATAAATATAAGCCAGTTGTCATGTTTGACATACCACCCCTGACAAAGTATACAAAGGCGTTACTATTAGGCTTTGGTATAAGATTCTCCCCCAAAACAGAATGCAATAGCTAAAGGTATTTTCACTATAAAAAATCAAGTACACATCCAAATGCCTAAAGGCAAAGACTATTTATTGTTAAATTCCAGCCCCCAACAATTTTTCAGAAATTTCGTGCGATGCATCGACTGGAAATGTCATGCATCAACGCGTACTGTGTGAAAAACTTAAAAAAAATATTATTGTATTTTAATATTTCTAAAAAGTATATATATATATATATATATATATATATATATATATATATATATTAATATTTATAATAAAATATTACAATCTAACTTAAAGATATTTCTGTCTTTTGGTTGATTAACCATTCCAGCTTTTGTGAGCAATGCAGTCCATGTTTTCACAATCATGAGTCCCAACAACACAGACGATGCATTTAGAGGAGGAGTAAGGGTGGTTGTAAGAGTAAGCTTGATGAAGGTAAACAAGATTGATAAAACCAAGCTCACAAATATTGCCCTAAAGGTAACCTGTTACTTCCATGTGAGCACCGATTCACCTTCAAACTCCTCCTCAGGAAGCTCCACGTTTGATCTTTCCACCTTCTCCTCAGGAAGTTCCATATTTGGCCTTTCCACCTTCTCCTCATTGAGCAGTTCAACCTCAATATCGGACTTATGATCTTCAATCTCGTCTTCTTCAACGTCACAGGAGATGATGCGACGGTGGGGAACAGTAGACATTGTGATTAAAATATTAAGCTTGGGTTGAGACTGGACAAGTTGAGAGGAAAAATTGAATTCTGATTTAACCTCTAGTCTCAACTCAACGTTAAATCAGAATTTAATTTTTTCCTCTCAACTTGTCCAGTCTCAACCCAAGCTTAATATTCTAATCACAATGTCTACTGTTCCCCACCGCCGCATCATAACTGGTCCAGTAACGTTGAAGAAGACAAGATTGAAGATCATAAGTCCGAGATTAAAGTTGAAGTGCTCAATGAGGAGAAGGTGGAAAAGCCAAAGATGGAGCTTCCTAAAGAGAAGGTGGAAAGGTCAAATGTGGAGCTTCCAGAGGAGAAGTTTGAAGGTGAATCGGTGCTCACATGGAAGAAACAGGTTAACTTTAGAGCAATACTTGTGAGCTTGGTTTTATCAATCTTGTTTACCTTCATCACAATGAAGCTTACTCTTACAACCACCCTTATGTGAGGGCAAACCGTCATACAACATACGATCTTGAGTTTCGATGATGACAAATTGCAACCATGGATGAATCGGCATTATCGGTTCTACCTCTACAAAGACAAATGCAAATATTCCATCCACCATGATAACGAGAAAACGCATCGATTATATTGCTAGGTTTCATTGACATTTTATCGCATATTCACCGTTTTAAGACTCGATTTCTCGAGTTTTTCTTACCATTTTGCAGGTACATCAGTACATGGAGCTAAATCATGAATTAAGAGCAAAAGGAACAAAAGAAACCATAAAGAGATGAAGAAATGAAGAAGCCTGCAAAAGACTGCATAATTTGTTGCAGCTACGATCGTCACAAGGGTGTCACGACCGTGACACCCCAATTTGAGCCATCACGACCGTAAGAGAGTGGTCACGACCGTGACACTTAAAAACCTCAAGTTACGAACGTGAAGACCTTGTCACGACCATAACAAGGGTAAAACTTGGTTTTGACTCAGACTGCGTCAAGGCATTACGTGAAGACCACTTCTCCTCTTGGCATTACGTGAAGACCACTTCTCCCATTTTATTGCCACGTTCCAGCATTCCTTCAACAACTTCAGCAAGGCCCATGCAACAAAGGACCAAAAATCCAGCCCATTAAGGACTCTATAAATAGTACAAGTTCTGTGAACACAGGGGGACAGATTTCTTTATTCAAATTTCTGCGGAAGCTCTGCCGAACTGTATTACGAACCAGCCTTTCTATTCCCGCATTATTTTTAGTTTTCTGTTTCGTTTTTATTTGTATCCAAACCAACCATATAACAATTTCCAACATCAGGAAATTGTTATACATTTATTTGTTTCTAAACCTTCAGCATTCGTTTATTTTCAATTTCCGCCAACTCCAAGCTTTCCGGTCTGTGGAAGAAGGAGTCTGCTCGAATATTTGTTAACCAGGTTTTTCATTATATTGCAATTTAATTTAATTATAATGTTTATTTATTTTTCTGCCATGAGTACGTTATTATTTAATTCTCTGTCTCTGTCTGGTTCAACATCGATGAGTAGCTAAACACCTTAGGGCGGTATGTATTTATAACAAACTTAACCGGTAAATATAACCATAGGCTGAAAATAATTAATCACTTAACATTCTGGCTGATACTTTTTAATTGAAATAGATCTTTTCGTTACGAGAGTAAGAAAAGAGTATTAGGTTAGGTCAAGACCACGAGAGTGTGAGATTTTAACCAGATAGCTAAAGTTAGGCATTTAAATTAAACACAGCGAGAGTGCTTTAAGATAAATTAGAATTACTTAGTTTCCAAAAATTACCTCTAAACACTTATGGGCTAGCGAGAGCAGGCATAGGGCTTTAGGGATAAGATCTGATATAAGACCACGAGAGTGTGAGTTGAGGGTATTTAAACTGGTAACCTCTACCGAATAGATTAAGTGAACAACTTTATAAGCCTAGGTTAGATTGACCCACCTAAGTTAGTATAATTACATACCGACCGCCTTAATATTACTTTATTTAAACTTAAATTTAATTCCGCCTTTAACAGTCTTAAAAACCAACAAAAATCGTGACAATCATTCGCCTTAGCTAAACTAGAAGTTCATCTAGCACTAAGTAACCATAGAATCCCTGTGGATCGATAATCTTAAATATTACTTCGATAGGCTGTGCACTTGCAGTAAGATACCGCTAGACGCATAAGTAGACACGTCTTTAGCCCATCAAGTTTTTGGCGCCGTTGCCGGGGATTCCTTAATTTAGTTACTAGTGCATTTAGGTAGCATTGTCTAGACTAAGGTATCAACTATTTAATTTAATCTAATCTCCGAGTGTATGCCAAGTACTCGCTCTAAAAGCGAAGACTTGCAACCTCTAATCCCTGAATCGGAACGCTTCTTACACGTAAGAAGACGTATATTCGATTTCGAAAATAATTACAATATTCCAGATCTTCAACTAGATCCGCCTAAACCAGTCGTAAAATCAGAGGACGCAGAGATGGCTGAAGAACAGACTCATCCACTCAAGTATTACGCTAATCCTTCGCGAGCTGAATCGCATACAAGCATTGCAGCGCCGGCTATCAACCGAAATGATTTCGAACTAAAACCTTCGTTGATATCAGCCGTGCAACAAAACCAATTCGCCGGAAATCCTACCGAGGATCCGAATCTTCATCTTTCGATCTTTGTGCAATATGCAGATACCGTAAAAGCCAATGGAGTTACCCAAGAAGCTATTAGACTACGTTTATTTCCTTTTTCGCTTTGAGACAGAGCAAGAGCTTGGCTTCAATCTCTGCCTTCGAACTCAGTAACTACGTGGGAAGAACTTAAGAGAGTTTTCTTGAATAGGTATTTTCCACCTAGCAAGACAGCTATGCTGAGAGCTCAGATCAACGGATTTAAGCAAAGAGAAAGTGAATCATTATTCGAAGCTTGGGAACGCTATAAGGATCTACTGAGACTTTGTCCACATCATGGATTAATAGACTGGATGGTCATCCATACCTTCTATAATGGACTCTTGTACAATACAAGAATGACAATTGACGCTGCCGCGGGTGGTGCATTGATGGACAAAGAATATAAGGACGCCTATGCACTTATCGAAAGTATGGCTCAAAATCATTACCTTTGGGGAAGCGAGAGAGTCGCGACTGAAAAACCAACAAAGGGAGGTATGTACGTAGTAAGTAGTATGGACCAAGTCAATTCGAAGTTCGACCAACTAAGCCAAAAGATCTATAACTTGGCCATAACACCTACAGCCACCGTGGCTGCAGTAACACCTAACTGTGAGTTATGTGGAGTCCCAGGACACGAAGTTTCTGATTGTCAACTATTGGCAGGAACTCCCACTGATCAAGTGAATTATGCTCAAGGAAACCCTTACTCAAACACATACAACCCAGGTTGGAAGAATCATCTGAACTTCTCCTATAAGAATAACAATGCTTATTACGCACCAGGTCAAGCACCAGCTACATCACCAGGATATCAAAAGACTGCTCCTAATATCCCTAGAAAATCGAACCTTGAATTGATGATGGAGAACTTTATAGCTAACCAATCTCAAACAAACAAGGACTTCTTAAACCAAAACATTCACACTAGTGAGCAGATTAAACAATTAGTAAGCAAAGTAGATGCATTAGCTACACATAACAAAATACTTGAAACTCAGATTTCACAAGTAGCTCAACAACAAGCACCTACTGCTGCACCAGCTGGAGTATTCCCTGGACAACCTCAACCTAACCCGAAAGGACATGCTAACGCTGTAATATTAAGAAGTGGCAAGGAACTTGACGGACCTACCGATCCAAGACTTGACAATCCAGCCATGTACCAAAAACCGGATAAACCGACTGAAGTGGTGAATGATCCAGAAGAAAAGGAAGATGACAATCGAGAGGTAGCGGAGAAAGAACAACCTTATGTGCCTCCACAACCCTATAAACCACCAATTCCGTACCCTCAAAGATTAATAAATTCCAAGACGACGGGTCAATTTAAGAAATTTGTCGAACTTCTGAAACAGTTGAATATTACTATTCCGTTTACAGAAGCAATTACCCAAATACCCTCGTATGCTAAGTTTTTAAAAGAAATCTTATCCAATAAGAAAAAGATAGAGGATAACGGAACAGTTACACTTACTGCCGAGTGTAGCGCCATAATTTAGAATAAAATGCCTCCTAAGCTAAAAGATCCAGGAAGTTTCTCTATACCCTGTGTAATAGGAAAATTCGTCATTGACAAAGCTCTATGCGATTTAGGAGCCAGTATCAGTGTTATGCCCTTAACGATTTGCAAAAGGCTAGACATGGGAGACCTAAGACCAACTAAAATGTCTGTTCAACTAGCCGATCGCTCTGTTAAATATCCTGTAGGCATACTAGAAAACGTCCCAGTACGTATAGGACAATTCTACATCCCTACTAATTTTATAATCATGGACATCTCTGAAGACTCCACTACACCTATCATACTAGGAAGACCATTCTTAGCTACCGCCGGAGCTATAATAGACGTAAAAAGAGGAAAGCTAACCTTTGAAGTAGGTGAAGAGAAAGTTGAATTTATTTTAACACAATTCTTACAATCACCAGCTATAGAGGATACATGCTATCTATTGGACGTAATTGACGAATGTGTAAGAGAAATGGAACTGAAAGAGACCACTTATTCTGAAATAATGAAAATTCAAATCCCTCCGATTTTCGAAGATGATAATTGGCAAAAACCGTATCAGGATGATAGTCTAAGCGAAAGTTTAGCACTTACACCGGATCCCGTGCCAAGTAAAGATAAACCTACATTAGGATTAAAAACTTTACCTCATAACCTAAAGTACGAATTCTTAGACGTTGAATGTAAAAGACCAGTTATAGTAAATTCCAGTTTAGGAACTATAGAAACAAAGAAACTTCTAGATGTCTTGAAGAAATATCCAACTGCATTAGGATATAACATATCTGATCTCAAAGGAATATGTCCTTCAATTTGTATGCATCGTATTCTACTAGAAGAAGATTGCAGAACCTCCAGAGAATCGCAAAGAAGAATTAACCCAACCCTTAGCACTGTAGTAAAAGAAGAAGTTAAGAAATTATTAGATGCAGGGATAATATATCCAATCTCTGATAGTGAATGGGTTAGTCCAATACATGTAGTGCCAAAGAAAGGAGGTATCACTGTTTTGAAAAACGCTCAAGGCGAATCGATATCGCAAAGAGTAGTGACGGGATATAGAGTGTGCATAGATTATCGTAAACTAAATAAAGCCACTCGAAAAGATCATTTCCCACTACCTTTCATAGATCAAATGTTAGAACGATTAGCCAAGCATTCTTACTTCTGTTATCTTGATGGTTACTCAGGATTTTTCCAAATCCCTATCCATCCTGATGATCAAGAGAAGACTACATTCACATGTCCTTATGGAACGTTCGCTTATAGGCGAATGCCCTTTGGATTATGCAACGCTCCTGCAACCTTTCAAAGATGTATGATGTCAATCTTCGCAGATTTTATAGACAACATCATGGAAGTGTTCATGGACGATTTCTCTGTATGCGGGCAAAGTTTTGAAGGATGCTTATCGAACTTAGAAATGGTGTTAGAAAGATGTGTAAAAGTAAATCTCGTGCTTAACTGGGAGAGATGTCATTTTATGGTCAACGAAGGAATAGTATTAGGTCATGTAATATCCGACAAGGGAATTGAAGTTGATAAAGCTAAGATTGAAGTAATAAAAGATCTTCAACCCCCTAAAACCGTTCGAGAAATACGAAGCTTT
Organism: Lathyrus sativus; assembly: GCA_963859935.3. Classification (NCBI taxonomy): domain Eukaryota; kingdom Viridiplantae; phylum Streptophyta; class Magnoliopsida; order Fabales; family Fabaceae; genus Lathyrus; species Lathyrus sativus. The sequence goes on along the minus strand of OZ012736.1, from coordinate 457,182,330 downwards.
TTAGGACACGCCGGTTTTTACCAACGATTCATCAAAGATTTCTCGAAAATCACTAAACCTCTTACTGGTTTATTAATGAAAGACGCTGAGTTCATATTCAATGAAGATTGTCTTAAAGCATTCGAAACTCTAAAAACAGCCCTCATCACCGCACCAATCATGCAACCCCCTGACTGGAGATTACCTTTTGAAATCATGTGCGATGCGAGTGACTATGCTGTAGGCGCAGTTCTGGGCCAGAGAAAGGAAAAGAAACTTCATGCGATTTATTATGCCAGTAGAACCTTAGATTCTGCCCAGATGAACTACGCTACTACAGAAAAAGAATTGTTAGCAGTTGTCTTCGCGCTTGACAAATTCCGTTCTTACCTAGTTGGAGCGAAAATAATCATTTACACAGACCATGCTGCTATCCGATATCTGTTAACTAAGAAAGATGCTAAACCAAGACTCTTAAGATGGATTTTACTCTTACAAGAATTTGATCTAGAAATAAAAGATAAGAAAGGTACTGAGAACGTCGTAGCAGACCATTTATCTAGAATAGAAGGTATTAAACCCGAACAAGTGCCGATTAACGATGATTTTCCGTATGAACAACTGATAGCACAAATAGGAAGCGACCTAGCTCAGCTAGATATAAATGAACCAGAATCCGTGGAAACAATCCAGACAACTGTAGGACTGCCATGGTACGCTGACATTGTCAACTACCTAGCCGCAGGAGCTCTTCCACCCGATCTAACCTATCAGCAGAAAAAGAAATTCTTTCATAATCTGAAACATTACTATTGGGATGAACCATTATTGTTCAAAAGAGGACCAGATGGAATCTTTCGCCGATGTATTCCCGAAGAAGAAATAGAAGATGTCATTGCTCAATGCCATTCATCTCCTTATGGTGGACATGCAAGCACTTCCAAGACTTGTGCAAAAATCTTGCAAGTCGGCTTATTCTGGCCTAATCTATGGAAGGATGTCCACATCGCTGTTATAAATTGCGATCGGTGTCAACGCACTGGCAATATTTCAAGAAGAGATGAAATGCCCCAAAAGGGAATTTTAGAAGTAGAAATCTTCGACGTCTGGGGAATAGATTTCATGGGACCATTCCCATCATCTTTCGGTAATAATTACATACTCGTAGCTGTTGATTATGTTTCGAAATGGATTGAAGCCATAGCTTCTCCTACAAACGATACACGAGTAGTAATAAAGCTTTTCAAAAATATAATCTTTCCCAGATTTGGTGTGCCTAGACTCGTCATAAGTGACGGTGGCTCGCACTTCATTTCAAAAATCTTTGACAAGTTACTATCTAAATATGGAGTAAGACACCGTGTGGATACACCATATCACCCACAAACAAGTGGATAAGTCGAAGTCTCAAACAGAGAAATTAAACAAATCTTAGAAAAGACTGTCGCCATATCTCGGAAAGATTTGTCATCTAAACTTAATGAAGCTTTATGGGCCTATAGGACCGCTTACAAGACACCCATAGGTACTACACCTTTCAAACTAGTTTATGGAAAATCTTGTCACCTCCCAGTAGAACTAGAACACAAAGCTTACTGGGCGATCAGAACTCTCAATATAAACTATAATGCTGCAGGAGAAAAGCGAATCCTATACATTAACGAATTAGAAGAATTAAGGTTAGATGCATATGAGAATGCTAAGATATATAAAGAAAGAACTAAGCGATGGCATGATAAACGCCTATCTAGGAAAGAATTTAGTGTGGGAGACGTTGTACTCCTCTTTAATTCAAGACTTAGGCTCTTTCCTGGAAAATTAAAATCTAGATGGTCAGGACCCTATGAAATAACTAAAGTATTCCCGAGTGGAGCAATAGAAATTAAGGGTAGGAATAGTGAACCATTCGTAGTAAACGGACAACGTCTAAAACATTATCATAAAGTTGAAAATAGAGATTATGCGAATAATCTAAAGCTTTTAGAATTGTCCACTAACTCCCCTGATTAATCTAAACCTAAGCATTACGTCAGGCTTTTGACGATAAAAACAGCGCTTAGTGGGAGGCAACCCATTTGCTTATTTAATTATTTAAACTATTCTTGTTTTTAGCATATTGTTATTTATCGTTTTACTATTTGTTTAATTGTTTTGTCATTTTATAGTTTTATTTTATATTACTATTATTGCCATTACATTATGCATTTCATTTTCTTATTTTTATCTTAAATCACTTTTTACAGATTTTCTAAAGTCTTTTCCACTGATTTGTTTCCCCCATATTTGCACTGACCATGGCTAACCAACCAATTAACCATATGGAAACCAAATTTAGAGGTAGGAACCAAAGAATGAAGTTTGAAGAGTTATCACAGAGGCAAATGGATTTGACCCTGTACCCGGATGATAAGACTATGGAAACCCTAGGTATACATGATAGTGTCATGTACTTGTTAAACCGACTCGGATGGGAGAATGCATTGATCCAACATAAGTTTGTGACATACCGCGAGCTCACCCTTGAGTTCCTTAACTCCTTAATGTACCTACCTGAGTGCGGTTTTGGATTTAGGAAAGGATTTATTAGTTTCCGCCTATTTGGAATAGAATATGACTTTAACCATAAAGAACTAGCTGACTTGTTAGGATTCCCTAGTGGACCATTTGCTTTTACTACCACACAGGTAGAATTGATGGATATGGAACTAGATTTCTTTTGGGGAACTTTAACCGGAAACTACCACCCTGAACCAAATAACATGAATAATGATGAGATCCATAATCCTGCTCTCCGTTACTTCCATAAATTCCTTGCCCACACCTTCTTTGGAAAAGAAGAAAACATTACCGGAGTTTCTAAAGATGAAATATTTATTATGTCATGTTTCACTAATGGACAGCCTGTTAATGGTGTACCTTTCATGATGCAAACCTTCAACCGTATCCAACAAGAACCTGAATTACCTATATTAGTAGGAGGTCTTGTAACCATGATTGCTGATGCCATAGGACTCAGGTACCAACTGGACAGGTGCAACCGTCTAGGAACAATCCGCCCTATGAATCTTAATTTCTGCTTCAATAGACATATCATAAGGAATTTAGGACATCCACCTTTTGAGTACCTAATCCGGAACGAAGTAGTAACCCTGTTCACATTGCCTAATCATGCTAGAGTAAGTGTTCACAATAAGGATAACTGGCTTTATGAGTTAAACCCACCTGATTATCCATCTACTCCTGAAACACCTCAGTCTTACAAGATAAAAGATGATATAATGACCAATGTCGAAACTGACCCTGAGACACCTCCTGGTTACCATAACATTGACCACACTGGAGCAGTACATGAAACCCCTGAAGTGAATCAAGGAGATTATGCTAACAACTTACAAAACATCATGAACACTCTCAATGCCTACCAAACTGACATTAATATATTTAAAGAAGACATTAAGAGCATGCAATTGGACATCATAGGATTGACTGACATAACCTGCGAACAATTCTATCACTTGAACTCCGCCATCGAAGACTTGAAGAAACGCTTTTGAAAATGCTATAAGTGATTTAGTTTATTTTTCTCATTGTTTTCGTTTCTAGTTAGATTTATTTCTCGCAACAATTTCATACCGTAATTTCCGTTTATGTAACTTCATTTTCAATTACTTTATGCAATGCACCTTTAATTCCAAAACTTCTCCATTTTTAGCAATTTATATATTTTTTCATTCTATGTACTGTTATGCTTGCATTATTTCATATTATATACAATCTCTCATGCAAGTTAGTATAGTACTGTGTTGCAATTATATACTATATGGTGTTTATTTAATATGAGTGTTAGTGAAGAAAATACATTATTATTAAATTATGAATTAAGTGAGAAAATGTTTTTTTTCTGGAAATTATTCAGCGAAGCATGCCCTCACGGTCGTCACACCCATCTCACGATCGTGACGTGCTTAAATAGCGTGTCACGACCGTCACACCCCTGTCACGACCGTGACAACCCCTATTACAGGAATCGTGAGAAACAGAACTGTTTCTCATCGCGTCTCTTCTTCTTCTTCTTCCTCCATAACTTCCCCAAAACTACCCATTTTCTCCATAACCTCCGTAACCTCCCCATTACCAATTTTAAACCTCATTAACCCCCCATTATCATAACCTATCATATTCTCCCTCTCCATTATTTATCCCGAATCTCTATTTCCTTCATTCTACCATTTTTTTCACAAAACCTCAAAAACCTTCTTTCTTCACTCTAAGCTCTTGCATGCTATGGATTCCATTACTTTTAGAGAAGGTGATGCTGGAGAAACTCAGAGAGAACGTTTTCTCCGATTCCAAAACCGCGGTGTGCAACCTACACGTTACATTGACACTGTCTGTTTGAGGGAACTCGGACTGCTTGCCAGTGTTCAAAGCCTGCTGCAAAAAGTCGGTCTGTGGGATCTTTGCAGTCAACCTCAGCCCACATTCGAACTTCTGACACTGGAGTTCTTAAGCTCATTCAGTTACATCACCCCCCCGGTTCTCAGAGTCAGCTCACCGGTGTCGCCATATTCAGATTGCATGGCCAAGAGTTCAACATTTTGCAAACCAGGATAGCCGAGTTGTTAGGCTTCGATCACGGAACTGAAGCTCACCGTCGCGTGCCGGATAATTTTAGTGAACAAGCTTTCACTCTATGGAACGATTTAACCAACACACGTGCATCCACCTTCCAAAGCCTCAACTCTACGCACATCCACAACCCGACGATCCGCTATTTTCACCGTGTCATATGCAACACCATCTTTGCTCGAGAAAGCAACCATAAGCTCAACTCCAAGGAGCTTCTATTCTTACACTGCGCTCTTAATGACGAGTCGATCAACGCTGCCCCTTTCATGCTTTATCATATCCAGGCCATTGCACACAGAGGCTCCTCCCCGTTCTTCATAGGCGGCATTGTCACCACCCTCGCCATTCAGTTGGGGCTTGGTGACTTGGTCGCTAATCAGCCTTACCTAGCCGCAGAATTCCTCACCAAGAGTTATTGCAGGTCCGCTCACCTGATTGCGCAGCGAGAGGATGGCAGGTATAGCCCTGTTGTCAATGGCACCATTTTCCATCATATCATTCTGTCGTCCCGCAACCGCATCGATCCATCCAACCGAGCCAACTGGCTCTTTGTTTTACCTGCTGCTGCCGATCACGTCCTTATTCATGATGATCAGGCAGACCCTCCAGCGGATGAGATGCAGGACGCTATGGATGCAGCTGAGCCTGTCCAGGATATACCAGAGACATCTACCCGACAACCCCCTACTCCCGAAATCACACTTGAGGAAGTCCTCCTTGCGATCCATCAGCAGAACCAGATGAACGCCGCACTGGAGCGAAGGCAGAAGGCGCAATATGATGCTTTACTCAGCACTATTGTAGCAAATCAGGAAGCTACTAATGAGAGGTTTGGAGCAATTTTCAGCGAGCTAGAAGCCCTCCGCATTAGCATCACTGTTGCCTCCGGCACCGGTTCTGATCCTGAAGCGACTCCTTCCAGACGCCGCTCCCGCACCAGAGGCCGAGCCCGCGGTCCTCAGCAGCCATAGTTTTAGTTTGCTTATGTTTGTTTTTCGTTTTTGTCGTTGTACTGTACTTTTAGCGCATTTATATCACAACATTGAGGACAATGTCTGATATAGTGTGGGAGAGGTACCTTTCATTTCCGCACTTTTCCATTTCGTTGTATTTTCAATTCCGTTGTATTTCTTTTCGCACGTTAATGAAATGAGCAAACCTTTGTGCTATTTTCTTTAATCTCGAACTTTCCCCGATTATTTAGCTGTACCAGAAAAAATCTTTAATTATTCGCATTACCCGATTTACCTACGGAATCGTAATTAGGAAGTCGAGAACGATTAAACAAGACCAATACAATCTTGACATCTTTGACTCCCTACTTAAGCAATTCCATCCCGATTACCATTACGAGTACACTTTTAGTTTCAGTTCAAAAGTAACCCCTAGTAGTTTATACTAGCAGTCAGCACCGTCTGAACACAAACCACGTGGGGAGCCGATGAATATAAGCGTTTGATGCCTAATCAATAATGATCCTTCATATCTCGATGCAAAATGAAAAGAAATTGCACCAAAGTACACAGTCGCATATAAAAAACGAGAAATATGAGAAGGAGTCCGTTGCGAGTTGGTTCAGAGGTACTGGTTCTGAACTCGGTAGGGCGTGCTACGGCTCGATCCCCCACAACCTCCAAATCGGACAAAATATGTAGGGTTACCACACTCGTGTACCAGACCCCGTGCTCAAAAAGGATCAAAATCGCTAACCGGCTACTCCACTACGTGCGTGCTAAGGCAAAGGGCTTAATGTGATTGCGCTAGAATGAAACCGGGCGAAATAAGATCGAAGAACTCCAGGTGAAATCGTAATGTAATTGCCGATTGTTTCGTTTAAACGGGAAGTCGACGACATAGCTTGTTGCTTGTGTCATTAGTGTATCGGTAGTGTTCTATCAAAGTACCGGATTATCCGACAAAACGATCCCCCGTACGGTTTGTTATGAGGATGCGTGAATAAAATCTTGTATGCCGATTTTCAACCGACTATTTGCTTGAGGACAAGCAAAGGTTTAAGTTTGGGGAAGTTTGATAACGAGAAAACACATCGATTATATTGCTAGGTTTCATTGACATTTTATCGCATATTCACCGTTTTAACACTCGATTTGTCGAGTTTTGCTTACCATTTTGCAGGTACATCAGTACATGGAGCTAAATCATGAATTAAGAGCATAAGGAACAAAAGAAACCATAAAGAGATGAAGAAATGAAGAAGCCTGCAAAAGACTGCATAATTTGTTGCAGCCACGATCGTCACAAGGGTGTCACGACTGTGACACCCCAATTTGAGCCATCACGACCGTAAGAGAGTGGTCACGACCGTGACACTTAAAAACCTCAAGTTACGAACGTGAAGACCTTGTCACGACCGTAACAAGGGTAAAACTTGGTTTTGACTCAGACTACGTCAAGGCATTACGTGAAGACCACTTCTCCTCTTGGCATTACGTGAAGACCACTTCTCCCATTTTATTGCCACGTTCCAGCATTCCTTCAACAACTTCAGCAAGGCCCATGCAACAAAGGACCAAAAATCCAGCCCATTAAGGACTCTATAAATAGTACAAGTTCTGTGAACACAGGGGGACAAATTTCTTTATTCAAATTTCTGCGGAAGCTCTGCCGAACTGTATTACGAACCAGCCTTTCTATTCCCGCATTATTTTTAGTTTTCTGTTTCGTTTTTATTTGTATCCAAACCAACCATATAACAATTTCCAACATCAGGAAATTGTTATACATTTATTTGTTTCTAAACCTTCAGCATTCGTTTATTTTCAATTTCCGCCAACTCCAAGCTTTCCGGTCTGTGGAAGAAGGAGTCTGCTCGAATATTTGTTAACCAGGTTTTTCATTATATTGCAATTTAATTTAATTATAATGTTTATTTATTTTTCTGCCATGAGTACGTTATTATTTAATTCTCTGTCTCTGTCTAGTTCAACATCGATGAGTAGCTAAACACCTTAGGGCGGTATGTATTTATAACAAACTTAACCGGTAAATATAACCATAGGCTGAAAATAATTAATCACTTAACATTCTGGCTGATACTTTTTAATTGAAATAGATCTTTTCGTTACGAGAGTAAGAAAAGAGTATTAGGTTAGGTCAAGACCACGAGAGTATGAGATTTTAACCAGATAGCTAAAGTTAGGCATTTAAATTAAACACAGCGAGAGTGCTTTAAGATAAATTAGAATTACTTAGTTTCCAAAAATTACCTCTAAACACTTATGGGCTAGCGAGAGCAGGCATAGGGCTTTAGGGATAAGATCTGATATAAGACCACGAGAGTGTGAGTTGAGGGTATTTAAACTGGTAACCTCTACCGAATAGATTAAGTGAACACCTTTATAAGCCTAGGTTAGATTGACCCACCTAAGTTAGTATAATTACATACCGACCGCCTTAATATTACTTTATTTAAACTTAAATTTAATTCCGCCTTTAACAGTCTTAAAAACCAACAAAAATCGTGACAATCATTCGCCTTAGCTAAACTAGAAGTTCATCTAGCACTAAGTAACCATAGAATCCCTGTGGATCAATAATCTTAAATATTACTTTGATAGGCTGTGCACTTGCAGTAAGATACCGCTAGACGCATAAGTAGACACGTCTTTAGCCCATCACACCATATCCTTCTTATATCATTTAATGTGCTTTACTCAATACAATATATGTGAATGATATGTGGTTATGACTAAAGGCATAAAGAACCACATAAATATCAAATTTTGCAGAATTGCAGGTCATGAGTCGACCACTGAGTCAGTGCATGCATCTGTGCAAATGGTCACGGGTCAGCGCATGCATCTGTGCAAATGGTCACGGGTCAGCGCATGAAGGCTATGAGTCGACTGCAAGGTCGACGCATGAAGCTTGTATTTTCTCATGGGTCAGCGCACGCCGCCTTATGGTCGACGCACACTGTTGGACTTTCAAAATTATCTAAATCTATAGGCTATGCATCAACGCATATACCTGCTACGGTCGACCGTTCACGCGTTGGTGTTGTTTTTGTCTTTCCACTATGTTTGAAAAGCTGTTAAGTTTTTTGATTGGTTGGTTACTATATATAGAAACTTTGTTCATTTTTATCAACAACAATTGTAAATTTGAGTTAATTGTCATAAAACAAGAAAAGTGAAAGAGGTGCCATCAAAGTTCATCAATCTTCATCTTCTACAACCCACAACACAACAATTACACACAACAATTCTTGGGGTGCTTGTGATCTTTTTCAAGGTGATAAGGTCCGAAGCCGTGATCGGAAATCCGGTTCGGGTTGATTTTGAAGGTAGGTTTTTCTTGGATAAACCCTAGAAGGTTTTGCCCTCCAAGATTTGGAGATTTTGGGGGGTTTTCGGTACAGATCATCTCTACCTACTTCAGCTGAGTGAAGGTGATTGAGAAGCAGTAGTCTTCGTCAATCTAGTAGCGGAAATTAGTGAAGCATTCAAGAGTGTTCCGGGTTCGATTTGTTTGTGCGTGAGATCATCCGGGCCGAGGGTTTGAAGAACGGAAGGTTATTCAACAAAGGGGCTGGAATCAGAGGTCTACTCACAACAATCGGAGAACTTGATTCAACTCGAATCAAGGCGCAAGAAGCGATAGCATCATCAACATCAAGAGGACTTGATTGTATATTTTGCTTATCAATTCTTGTATAAACATTTCTACATTACAGGTGATATCTATTATATTGATATCAATTCTATTATTAGAATTGAGGGCAGGCGTACCCCGAAGCGAGGGCGGCGGACGAACTGCCTTAACAAATCTTTGTCTCCTTTACTTTTCAGCATTTTCAGTTTTGGCTTAAATTTAAGTGATTTTAGTATAAGCAGTTATATCATAATTTGGGTTGATTTGAGTAAGTACTTATTATTGTTTTGAACTTTAGTGCAACAATATATTGCACAAGGAACTTAAAGCAACTTACTCAAGCCAAACCACACTTGGAGTGTATTGCACACCAAGTGTTTGATAAATTGCCTACACCAAAGTGTACTTAGCTCATTTGCCTACTTTGTGGGCATTATAGATCATTGGTGCTACTTCTACTAATAAGTGGTAAAATCAACTGATAGTGTGACTAGTGTGTTGAATCAAATTTTGCTCATTATCATTTCCATAAGGCTAGACGCATATCCGGTCTTCTAATAACAGTTTGTTCTTAGACGTAATTTTTCCATGGCCGCTTCTGCAAATTGAAAACAAATATTTTGAAAAACCAATTTTTAATTGGTAGAGCCGACTAATTTTAATTGGGATCTATTCAACCCCCCTTCTAGATCCAAGCCATCGTCTAACAAGTGGTATCAGGAGCACCAGTTCACTCTGTGCTTCGAGTATAACTTTGATAGAAAATGGCGAACGAACATAAAGGGGCTTATAATAGAGCTCCCGTTTTTAATGGAGAAAATTATAGTTATTGGAAGGACTGTATGCGGGTGCACATAAATTCCATAGATAGAAAAGTGTGGAATGTTATTATTAATGGTCCAATGGAAATAACCATGACCAATGAAAATAATGAGATTGTGCCTAAGCTCGAAGCACAATGGACAGATGATGATGAAAAGAAATACAACTATGATTGGAAAGCCAAGAATATTTTGATCTCCTCGTTAGGAGTTGATGAATATTATCGGGTTTCTCATTGTCTTACGGCAAAAGCTATGTGGGATTCACTTCAAGTCGCCCATGAGGGGACAAATGATGTGAAGCTTGCTAGAATCAACACACTAACACAAGAGTTTGATCTCTTTTACATAGAGCAAGGGGAAACCATTGCGAACATTCAAAAGAGATTTACTCATCTTATCAATAGATTGCATTCACTTGGTAGGCCAGTGGCCAATGATGTTGCTACTAACAAAATTTTGAGATGTCTTAACAGGGAATGGCCGCCGAAAGTGACCGCCATCAGAGAAGCAAATGACCTCACAATTTTGGACTTAACAACATTATTCGGAAAGCTACAAGAGCACTGTTGCGGTAGAAATAGGATATCAAACTATTAATTAGTTTGAATCATAATTCTTGATTCACAACCGCTCTTTGATTTATCCGAAGGAAAAGGTCAAAAGAGGGAAAACCTATTTTTACATCGTAAACACAATGCGGGGAGAGACCTAGGTAAGGGGTTGGTTAAATTTAGGTAAGGGGTTGGTTACAATGCCAACATTAAATTGAGCATATCTCATAGGAGTCAGGAAACGTTATCTCGTCGAGTATGCTAGCAAAAGAACTCCTACTTCAATTAGGTCTTTTAAAGGTTTTATCGTGGCTTGGTTCACGGTTTAAGAAACAAAGGATAAAGGCTCAAAGTTATTTGTACCCACCCATTCTTCGTAATGCTCTCCAATCCTAATTCAGTTAATCAGACACGAGCACTTAATTAGGTTTGATATGGTCGAGAACTCATTAAGGCTTTGGACATGGCAGTCACTCACCTATTGTCTTTTGTGTTTGATCACACGACTTTGTTCTTTATTGGGGGCCCTTTGTGGTAATCCCTTGTTTTTTATTTTTATATTTCATTCCCTAACTTTTTCCTGGACGGCGTTTTTTTTTATTTGACGTTGAACTCCAGCGGGATGCCCCTGTTTTGCCTAAGTCTCCTTCATAGGTTTTGACTTAGCGGGCTCTACTTTTTTTGTTTTTATTTTTATTGACTATGTCGTGAGACTCTTTTGGAAGGCTCGTGACTGCCCCACTCCTTTAATAGTAGAGGATAGTCATTGACTTCTAAACTTCCTAAGATGTTAAGGATATAATGGATCCTCGAAGGTTCGCTCCTCCTTTTTGAGAGTCTGAGCGCTCAATCCATTTAACTGAAAAACTACCCTGCCCCAGGTTAAGATGAGGGTTTTTTATTTGGAAAAGAAAGAAAACTCCTACTTCTAGGCTCAAAGGGGTTAAAGAGGGATTATCGTCCTTATATCTCCAGTGTTTGAGATTTGAAATAATGCCTTGCATCATCAGCATGTTTCAATTGAAAGCATACGACAAGAAATTCGATGTTTTTGGTTCATCATCCTCCTCCCAATTCTCTACCAAAGCAAGAGATCGGGTAAAGTTGGCATTATAGTTTATGGAAAAAATATTTTTAATGAGTGAAACGAATGGATTTATTCAAGACAAACATATGCGTTGCATTAATTAATCAAAATAACAAGTTCGTACATGCTAATTATGCTTAATAAAAGAAAAATACATATAAATAAGAAAATGAACTATCCGAAAAATTCTTCTAAATGTTTATGAAGTCTTTATATCTGAGACCGACACAATAGTAGTGGTTTTCTCTGGCGGAGCCTTACGGGAATGAGTCGTCTTGCTTGCCCCAGCCATGTTGATCTGAGCTACATCAAGAAGAAGCCTTTTCAACAGACGAGTCGTCAACAGAGCTAACAGTCCCATGGTTAGGCAGAGGGTTTCTTTTGACATTGGGTTGCCGCTCATTGAAAGACGAAATCTTTTTTTCCATCAGCTCTCTGACAATATCCTTCAAAGCATAGCAATCTTCCAAATCATGTCCGGGCGCCCCCTCATGAAATAAACAATGAGCAGCGGCGTTGTAATTGGCAGGAAAAGGATTACGAGGCGGACCCATTGCTCGTGTAGTAACCAAACCTCATTGCACTAAGTAAGGAAACAACTCAGTGAAAGTCATTGGAATCGGAGGACACGGCTTGTATTGTCTCCTAGTCGGAGCATTCTGACTATGTGTTTGCTTCTTAGGCTGTGGATTGGCAGGAGCATTGGGCGCTCGTTGACACTTGACAGTAGCTTGTGCAGGCTGATAAACCGGAGGCTGTTGATAAACTAGATGTGGATAGACCGGAGCCGGTCGCACAGGCTGATAAGTAGGAAATTGAGGACTGAAAGGAGGTGCCACAGTAGCTGCATAGGGTTGCTGAGCATACTGAACCGGATAACCTTGAACGCAATTCTGCTGATGTTGCTAAGGTTGGTGAGGAGCCATCGAGCGATTCCTCGGACGTGTAGGTCCTTTATGGTGGTTAACGCTCGGAGTTTTGCACTTCGGAGGAGTAACTCGTCGAACTGGTTGAGCAATAGTAGGATTCACCAAACTGGATTGAAAACCATGAGGAGGTACATTTGCAACAGTAACGGATGGTTGAGGGTCCACAATAGTATGGGTGATCTCAGAAACAATAGTAGGTTGATAATCCATCTTCACCTTAAGGGCTTGCAGCATCTCCATACTCTGCCCCACACTTCCTCGAAGATCTTCGAGTTCCTGGCTGACACGGTCGATCTCTTGAGCTTGTTCTTCCATCCTTTTTCGAGCTTGGGCTCTAGTATTATACTGATGCGGAGGACCCAGGGTGACGAAATAGAAAGGCGAGAGAATCGAGGATAAGACAACAGGAGACACATGTAATGTAAAAGTGTGATGCTAAATGCGAATGAAATGACTTCATGGAATTCAAAATATTTACGAATGTTGCTAAATAACGAAGAAGATTTTTATTAATTGAAAATAATGGATTACAATCAAATATAAAGTCTTTAATGGAAACAACTAAGCAAAAGCTAAAAATGACCCTAAGGAAGCAAGGTCCACAACTTCAAGGAGTAGGCGGATATTTGGAGGAAAATAAATCCTCGTAGATTCTTCTCTTCTTGTAGGAAAGTGCTTCTTCGTTCCTTGACTGAAGCTGTTTTTGAAGTTCATCGTACTCGCTGACCATCACCTGGTATTTGTTCTTCCATGTTTCTGCTTCATGTTGAGCTTTCTTCAAAGTGACCTTTAATGTTTCAGCCTCGGACATGAAATATTGGACAGGTTCCTCTCTTGGAGGTAAAGGATCTTGGCGAGGTTAAGGCATCTTCAGCTTGATAGCTCGGTCTCGGACCCACTGAAGGTATGGTTCCATGGAAATGCAATTCGGCCTACCCAGACTTTCTCGACCTTTCCTATGCAAGTGACGCCGGGAAGATACAATCTGATCTTGAAGCTCTTTGTTGTCCTCGAAGAAGATCTTCTCTACGTAGATACTTTTAGGCGGTTCTTTCAAGGGTACCCTAACTGTCGGCGAGCTAGGACTAGATTGTAGCTGATTCCCCCATTAAAACCGAGTAAAGGCATGTTAGCGAAGTCTCCACAACCATCAATGAGTAATATTCCATCATACATACAGTTGTACCAATCGATATCGGAGTGAGTTAAGGCCATAACCTTTTGTGACCAACGTCCTTGAGTGGGACTCCAAAAAGGACCAGACTTAGGCAAGTGCAAAATAAACCACTTGTACAATAACGGCACACAACAGGTAATCATCCATCCACCACGGAGGTTTCAGATATAGACTGAATGGTAAATGTTACCCAATAAGGTTGGTACTGTATTCCTTCGCATAAAGATCTTGATGGCATTAAGGTTCACAAATCCTTCAAAACTAGGGAAAAACAACACTCCATAGATAAGCAAAGCAAGGATCGTCTCAAAGGTAGGCATGCTTAGATGATCAGCATAATATTGGGCTTTCGCAATTAAGAACTTTGTAGGCAACCCAAACATTTCACCTTTCCGAGTCATATTCTCCTTAATGTCAGATACCTTCAAACATGTAGCTTTAGCAATATCCTGTTCTTTAGGGTCCTTCTCCAATAAAGGGAAAGGAGTCTTATCCAAAATAGACAGCCCTACAAGCTGAGAATATTCTTCCAAAGTAGGTAATAACTGATAATCGGGGAATATGAAGCAATGGTAGTCTGGATCGTAGAACTGTAGCAAAACCGACAGAAGTCCTTCGTTCACTTTAAATTCCAACAGAGGTAACAACCTTCCATACCGGTTACAGAATCCTTCTCGATCTTGGACTAAGGTTCCTAGCTTCATTAGGTCATCTAGCTTAGGATTTTTAAAAGTATATTTCAAAGTTTTTCTTCTATTGTAATCCATAATCCCTACAATATTCATAAATAAGGTTTGAATTCCATGAAATGTAATGCAATGTAATGTTTTAATGGATGCAATGAACATATATTCACAAGTCCTAGGTTAAAGGTATGTGGAAGGAGTTAGGGTTTACCCATCCCAATGAGGTATGTACTAAGGTTAGTTGTACCTGCCGAACAAGGTTCTAAAGAAGTGCCCAAAGTCATCAGCCCTTCCTTCGGATATTACCAACCTTCTGACTGACTCGGGGGTCGATAATATTCTCAAGAGAACCTCTTTTGAGTGTAGCATCGCGTAGCAACCATTGTAGGAGTACTCCCACATAGTTCCCGCACTACATCCTATATAAGGCCAGTGTGGTGTTAAGGTACTACGGTCCCCAGTATCACGAACTCCAATCGACAATAGTAAAAGTTTTCACGAATACTCGTTCAACCGAACCATTTTCAAAAGGATCTCAACTGAGCGGTGATTCTTGAGTCAGCTTGGTCGGGAATCACTCCCTATAAGTCTCGTCGAATATCTCACCTCCTATAATAAGGTCACTCAAGTTCAGGTGTAGGACTTATACACAAAAAAATAGATACCCCCAAGCAAGGTACAATATGAACATATTATATAAAAGCAAACAAATAATAAAGTAGATAGCATGCAATAAACAAGGTAGGGATAACCCTTAAAAATTACGGTTTCCCCAGTGAAGTCGTCATTTTCTATTGCGGTGGAAATATGATATCAAACTATTAATTAGTTTGAATCACAATTCTTGATTCACAATCGCTCTCTGATTCATCTAAAGGAAAAAGTCAAAAGAGGGAAAACCTATTTTTGCATCGTAAACACAATGCGGGGAGAGACCTAGGTAAGGGGTTGGTTAAATTTAGGGAAGGTACTAACACCCTAAACTTTTGTAGTACTCTACAGGAACCTTTTGTTTATTGTATGTCTTTTTTTATTTTATTATCTGCTTGATGTATATATACTGAGCTAAGGGATAGAGTGACCTAAAGAGACCTAAGGGTTATTCCTAAGTTTACTCGGCAAGACATCGCATCTTGTGCCTACATATCCTGACGGGAATGGAATCAGAGTAATTGTATTTCCCCTTGAAAGGGAGGTTTGAAACGTCTTGAGTGTGGTCAAGGTTTCAATAGGGAGTCAACGTATCTTAAGGACACACTTACGTGGAGTCTGAAACTCCTATTTCTACGTTGAATTTGTCATTAAAAATTAGGGTGAAATTAGGGATCCCACGGCGGGAAACCCTAAAATAGAGTACGGCGACTCCTTGACCTAAAGCTAGGGTAAAGGGCGTTTTCATCCACGACGGGACACCTAAGCTAATTAGGGTTTTGAAACGGTCAAAATTAGGGTTATTGACTCGATGGTCAAACGGCTAGACCTAATTCCTTCGGAGGGTTAATAACGATAAAACATGCAAATAGACAAAATGTATCATAGCGGCATAATTAAGGTGCGGAAATTAAAGAAACGGTAAAGAAAATGCGACAATTACAAACCCCAAAACAAAAGCGTGAAATAAAACTGCAATCACGGTCTCGCATAAACTACATCCATGCCAAAAAACTTCGGAAACCCGACACCACAAAAATTAGCAATCAAATCCAAACGAGAGACGATGAAACTAGACGAACCGTTAACAGAAATGGTTAAGAGATTTTTATCTAAAATGCTACAAATGATTTTTCCTAATTTTAAATGCTAAAGAAAATTTTTAAATTTTAAATGCTAAACAAGATTTTAATTTTTTTTAAAACATGAACCTTTTTTTGTTATGCAAAAGTGAATTTCAGTTCTTGATGCAAAAAATGAAGTTTATTTTTTTAATGCAGAAAAGATAAATTTTTATTATTATTATTTTTTTTATGCAAAGAAAATGAGTTTCAATTTTAGAATGCAAAAAAAAGATGATTTTTAATTTTTTAATGTAAGGAAAATAAATTTCAATTTTTTTAATGTAGAGAAAATGAACTTCAAATTTTTTATGCAAAAAATGATACCTAACTTAATTTAACTGCTTGGGAAACGAACGGTTAATCAAGCTAAGCCTTACTAATTATTCATTATTATATTAAACTAAATATAAATTGATAAGTTATGAGTAAAATAATTAAATAAGGAAAAATAAAAATGCAGATAAGTAACATAGAAGAGGCCGGATCATTGTCTGCTTCGCGTTGTTAGGGTTCAAAATCCCTTTTCTACTTTCCTTCTCCCAAACAAAATGTCGTTGCCGCTCCGCTTCCATGAGCACCTTCTTTAGTTTTTCGCCTTCTTATTCATGCATGGCTCTGCCTTTGTTCTTCCTTTAGCTTTCTGAACACAAAAACGTGAATTAATCAGAGCAAACAAGTTAATACGGTGGCTTACGGCTCCGTTAAAGATGCTGATGACGGTCATTCACATTCGTGGAGGGGCGATGATGAGTCTCCACTTCTTGATCTTCGGAAAAACGGTGATGAAAAATCCAACGGGGGTCAACGATCTCGTTACTCGCCGGAAGGTGTTGGTGACGACTTCGCGGTGCTTCGTGTGGCTTATACTTCGACCTCTTCTTCACGGTGGCTTCTGAACCTGTTGGACAACAATGATGAAGATTCTTCTGAATCCCTTGAGTCTGAACCTCTTCTCGGCGTTTTTCGGCGCCGTTTTTCGTTTGGGGGTGATGATGAAGCCAAGTGCTTCTGAACCCTTGCGCCGTCGTTGATTTCGTCCAGGTTTTTTTTGGATCCTTTGAAGGGCGATGATGATGGATCTGAAGGATCCACTGAGCAAGAATTATTTTTAAAAATGAAATGAGAGTACCAACAAAAATTCTACCTTTACTAATCTCAGATTTATCCGACTTATCCGATCGTCTCTGACAACTTCCGATTAAACTTTCTGGTAATTCAAACGAACAAAGCCTTATCAAAATACAAATTCCTCGATTCTCGTCAACGACTCAAATTCGCGAACTGACGGCTAACTGCCAACAAATGACGGTTTGACCCTTCAGGGACAAAACGGCACGTTACGTTATATTTTCCTGCAACAATCACATGACTACACAAACTTGTTAGTGATTAGTTAAATGCAGAAATGCAATGAAACGACAAATCTTAGGGCAAAATTTGGGATATTACAAGCACGAACAAGTGCTCCTAAGCCTCGACCAACATGAAAAGAAAGAAAAGAAGGACAAAACAAAGACTGTTGAGAAGAAATCTATTGCTCTCAAGACTTCCTCCTCGAAGTCTCAATCTAAGAAGCACAGTGATTATTCATCAAGTGATGATGAAGAAGATGGCAAGAGTGAGGATATGAGGCTGTTCGTAAAGCGCTACAATCGGTATGTGAGAAAGAACGAAATTCAACACTCAGAAAAAAACCTTGTCAACTTCCGAAAGCAATCAAGGAACTCTCGAAATAATGACACCAAAGGAAGTAAAACCAGAGGATCGTGCTACAAATGCGGAAAGCCCGGTCATTATAAATCGGACTGTCCTTTAAACAAAAAGGGCAAATAAAAGGAATCTATTAAATCACATAAGAAGTCATCAAAGCCGAGAAGAGCATATATAGCTTGGGAAAGTGATAACAACTCCTCCTCTGATGATGAAAGCTCAAGTGATGAAGAAGAATCCGTGAACTTATGTCTTTCCACACACCAAAAGAATAATAAAAAACAGGTACGTCACTCTAAATATGAAAATTCCTCAAATATGTCTCATTTCGAATTACAAGCCGCATTTAATACTTTACACGATGAAGCAAAAGAAGCCTTTAAGAGGCTTGCCTCTAACAAACGAATATTTACTTACCTAGAGCACAAAATTCAAGAGTCCGAAAGGAAACTTGAGGATCTTAAGGCTTCCATGGTGGAAAGTACTAAATCGGGTTGTGAGGACCTTAGAAGCAGATTACTCAACTTTGGATGCGATACTTGTTATATTTGGCAAGGTGAAGTTAGAAACCTAAAGGCCAAACTTAACAAGGCTCTTGAGCCCAAAATTACATTTGCTATCGGTAAAGCTGATTTTAGAAAAAAGTATGGTGAATCCAATACAAAACTACACATATGTAATAAGGGATCAAGATAACAAAGGAAATTCTAAAGTTGACTTCTCATGCTTATATTGTTGCAAGAAAGGCCATTCCATTGCTAAGTGCCGATCTAGGAGATTTTTGGTTCCTAAAGGCATCTATCAATGGTTGCCCAAATGCAATCACTTTGTCACTCACAATTTAGGACCCAATAGCCATTGGGTACCTCCTCTTGTTGATTATTTTTTCATAGGTACAATGTGTCGAGACCACCGAGAGAAGATGGGTTCTCGACAGTGGATGCTCAAGACACATGTCAGGAGACATATCCCTATTCATCGACTTCGTGGCAAAGAAGAAAGGGTATGTAACCTATGGTGACAATAATCGCGGTGCAATACTTGGTAAAGGTAGTGTAGGTAACCCTTCTTCCACTACTATTTCCGATGTGTTGCTTGTTGAGGGTCTCAAACATAATCTACTTAGCATTAGCCAATTATGCAACAAAGGATACAATGTATCTTTTTCAAAAGAGTTTTGCAAAGTTGTGCATAATGATGACAAGAAGAATATGTTTGATGGCCTAAGAGTGAACAACGTCTATATGCTAGACTTAAATGAGGTATCGTTAACAAGTGACAAATGTCTCATGACAATGAGTGAAGACTCATGGTTATGGCATAGGCGGTTAGCACATGTTAACTTTGACTTGCTAAATAAAGTAGTCTCAAAAGATCTAGTCTTAGGTATCCCCAAAATAAAGTTTACCAAGGATCACCTTTGTGATGCTTGCCAAATCGGAAAGCAAACGAGGATCTCTTTTAAATCCAAAAATATTGTCTCAACTACGAGACCTCTCGAGCTTCTCCATATGGACTTATTTGGGCCATCTAGAATTAAAAGCCTAGGTGGAAACTATTACGGTATTGTAATAGTGGATGACTTCTCTAGATTTTGTTGGACTATCTTTTTGGCTAGCAAGAGCGATACATTCGCCGCCTTCGAGAGATTTGCCAAACTTTCCCAAAATAAATTAAGCACAAACATTGTGTCAATTAGAAGTGACCATGGAGGTGAGTTTGAAAACTATTTGTTTAAAGAATATTGCGGTAATTACGGTATTGATCAAAACTTCTCCGCTCCACTAACCCCTCAATAAAATGGGGTGGTGGAGCGTAAAATTCGCATTTTAGAAGAGTTGGGGAGAACAATGATCAACGAAAGTGGATTACCGAAATATTTTTGGGCCAACGCCATAAGTACGGCTTGTTATGTTTTGAATAAGGTGCTCATCTGCCCTATTCTAAACAAAACACCTTATGAGCTTTTAAAAGGGCACAAGCCAAACATGTCTCACCTACATGTTTTCGGTTGCAAATGTTTTGTCTTAAATAATAGAAAGGAGAGTTTGGGTAAATTTTACTATAAGGTTGATGAAGGTATTTTCCTTGGATACTCTCAGTCGAGTAAAGCCTATAGGATCTACAATAAAAGATTACTTACTGTCGAAGAATCGGTGCATGTAACATTTGATGAATCTTATTCGAGAAATGTCGAAAAAGGTAGTGTTTTTCATGGCGCAGGTACATCTACGGAAGACATACTCAAAGATGCCGAGCCGGGAATTGATCATCCCGACCAAGCCAAAATTGAGAAGGAAAAAGATGTCCACCATGAAGAGACCGAGGAAGTTCATCCGCCTCCAAAAGATGATCTCCCTCAAGCTTGGAAGTCTTCCAAAGACCATCCAATTGACAACATTTTCGGAGACATATCAAAGGTTGTTAGAACCCGATCTCAGATAAGTAATTTTTGTTATCACTTGGCTTTCGTTTCACAAATGGAACCTAAAAACCCTAAAGAAGCCTTACTCAATGAAAATTGGTTTTTGTCAATGCAAGATGAACTTAATCAGTTCACGAGAAATGAGGTATGGGACCTTGCCCCTCCTCCAAGAGGACATCGAGTAATCGGCACCCGATGGGTGTTTAGGAACAAGTTGGACGAAAATGGGGTAATAACCCAAAACAAGGTGCGTTTAGTCGCGCAAGGGTATAACCAAGAGGAAGGCATCGACTATGAGGAAACTTATGCGTCGGTTTCCCGACTCGAGGTTATACGACTTTTGCTTGCCTTCGCGTGTGCGACAAATTTTAAGCTTTTCCAAATGGATGTTAAAAGTGCATTCCTTAACGGCTTCATTAATGAAGAAGTGTATGTTGCACAACCTCCGGGTTTTGAGTTGCACGAATATCCCGATCATGTTTACAAACTAAAAAAGCCTTGTATGGACTCAAACAAGCTCCTAGAGCTTGGTATGAACGTCTAAGAAAGTTCTTTCTTGATCAAGGGTATTCGAGAGGCAAAGTGGACACCACTCTCTTCTTTAAGCGTAAAGGAAAACACTTGATATTGGTACAAATTTATGTGGATGATATCATTTTTGGGTCAACTAACATGAATCTCGTGAGAGAGTTTTCTGACCTTATGCAGGGTGAGTTCGAGATAAGTATGATGGGAGAGCTCACATACTTTCTCAGATTGCAAATTAAACAACTTAAGGAAGGAACTTTCATGAGTCATACTAAGTACTGTTTGGAACTGCTCAAGAGATTTGACATGGCAAACTCCAAAGCCATAAACACACATATGCCTACATGCGCGAACCTGAATAAAGATGAAAATGGTAAGGATGTAGAGGTAAAAAGGTATAGAGGTATGATTGGTTCACTTCTTTATCTTACTGCTTCTAGACCCGACATTATGTTTAGCGTGTGTATGTGCGCAAGATACCAATCATGTCCCAAGGAATCCCATCTAAAAGTTGTCAAATGAATACTTCGATACTTATCTGGTACTCTGAAGTATGGACTATGGTATTCCAAAGGAAATTATTGCTCGTTGGTAGGATTCTCTGATTCCGATTTTGCCGGTTGCAAATCGGATAAGAAAAGCACTAGTGGTATGTGTCATTTGTTTTCAAACTCCTTGGTTAGTTGGTGTTGCACCCCAAAATTTGCTCAACATATTTCACCTGGTTTATGTTTCATTGCATTATCATTTGCATAGTTCTATCATTTGCATATCATGGCCTATCATTCATCCAACAGGGGATCAAGTTTGATTATTATCAAGAGAAGCCTAGCAAGAAATCTTATCCAAGCTTGGGAGGTCATCCAAGTCATCAGGAGGTGGTGGGAGGTTTTGATCAGCTGAGGACCATTAATGGGATGTGAATAATGAGGTGAATATGAGATGTGTATAGAGCTCATGGAGTGCCTAGATAGCCATGTTGGAGCTAAATCAAGTCATTGTGTCAAATGCAAGAGCCACAGTTGAAGGGCAGACAATTAGGGTTTCATCTGGATCAACCCTAGGTCAATTGTGCAATGGAAAAGTATTCAAGCCTACTTTGAGGTCATGGAGTTCATGAAATGATATGTTAAGACATTTTTGGTGTTGTTCCAAGATCAAATCAAGAAGAATCAAGAGTGTGGGAAGTTGCTAAATTAGGGTTTCAGTGCAAATTACCCTGTTTAGTGCCTAACTTCAAGGCCACATAAGTCAAGATACAAGTTTCAAATGGATCTTTGGCCAACATGAAACTTGTAGAGCATCTCAATACATTTAATTTTAGTAGTAGAAGTCCTCAAGAGGATTTATAGAACTCAAGTTATAGTCCAAATAAGTTACAGGTCCTCAGATGCTTCTGAAATTTGTCTGTGAAAATCATCTGACTTCAAGGCTATTTTTGACCTAGAAGGAGGTTTCACCTGAACTTTTGGTCAACATGAAAGTTGTTCCTCATGATAGTAGCTTTCTAAATTGTGCTAGAAGTCCTCCATCTGATTTGTGGAACTCAAGTTATGAGGTTTACAAGTCAGGGGTATTTTGGGAAAATAAGATTATAGGTCATTTTCAATCATAGGCCCATATCTCCAACTTGCAAGCTTCAAATGGAAATTTGTTCAACATGGAACTTGCTTAAAATGATGTTTTGAGTGCAACCAGGTGGTCATGAGAGTTTAGTTTGGCTCATATCAAAAAGTCACTTGAAATGGCTTGAAAAGGAAGAAAATTCAAATGATTAAAGGAGGGAAAAATGTGATTTTGTGCTAGATGCCTCAAACCAAGCAAGTGGGTACATTTTCTGATTGGAAATCATATTTTAAACACTTTGGTTTTAACAGAATTTTGAGTTTAGTTCAAGTTTTGGAAGTTGTCATGTGGTTGCTTCACTTGTAAGTAACATTGCAAAATCATTGCACAAGGCAATTCAGGCCAATCTCTCCATTCAAACTCATTCTAAATGACATGTGCAAGGTGTGAGAACCTTCTAGAACCAATGCAAAGCTTGCAATACATGACTGCCATAGTGAATTTGGATGAAAAAACCAGAAAATGCAAACCACTGTTTTGGGCTTCAATTTGGATCCAAAAGCCTATGAAATGATTCTATATATTCATTAGAGCAAGTTCAGATCAAGGTTGAGCTTCATTTCATGATGAAACCAGAAAGATCAAGTGAAATTTCTCAGCTGCAACTTGAAATTGAATTCTCAGATTGGAGTCAGTTCAAGCCAAATTAAAGTTTGCAAACTCATCCTCTTGGATCATTGGAGTTATCTGGAGGTTTTTGAAGCAAGCCACGAGTCCTAACTGCTTCTATTTCAAGATCTATACCAGGTTAGCATCTCTCAAAATTCAGCATGATTTAGTATGAGTTATATAGTTTTGAACTTGTGGTTAGGATCTAGACATGACATAGATCGTTTTAGGCTTGATTTGAACTCAATTGGTGATGATTGAAGATGACATGCCATGACTGTTTGGACTTGAATCTCTTGATTCATAAGGTTTTAATGCTAGTTGTTTAGATCAGGTTGATGTACGCAACGAGATGAAGCGATCTATACCATTAGTTTTGAGTTTAATGAGAGTTGTTGATGATGTTTTTTCTGAAATTTGGATCGTGTTTGATTATGTGTTGAGAATTAGAACATTTTGATGATAGATCTGGAATGTACGTGAATTTCTGAGCAAAATTGTTATAGACTTTGTCATTTTTGGTTGCCTGAACTTGGACCCTCGCCGGAGAAGACGACCGGAGTCTTCTCCGGCCACCACCAACCACCAGCCTGAATCTCCACTCTGATGACCTGAGATTTGGAGAAGATGAGTTGTAGACCACATGATCTTGCCTTGACCATTGACTGACCTGAAGATCCAACGCATGTGATTTAAAGTTGGTTTGGAAATTTTGAGATCAAAACACTGTCGTTTCATTAAATTGCGTGGCATCATGAGGAGCGCTGGATGTGCCTTGACTTGTTGACTAGCTTACTGATCCAAAGGTTGTGGATTATTCGTGGCTTTTAATTGATTTTTATTTCATTTTGTTTTATTTTAATTGTTTGTTGATTCCAAAAATCATATTAATTCCAATTTTTATCCAAAAATTATTTTAAAAATATCCTCATGATCCTTATGGAATTTATGATTTTCTGGGATTGACAAAAGGTAATTCCATGCATTTTTCAATTTTATTTGATTTTTCACATTTTATTTTGTTCTTTATTTTTGCATAATTCTCCATCTGTTTTGTTGAATTTAGTTCTTCCAATTGGTGTTGAGTTTGGTTTTTATTTTTTAGTATGTGTTAGGGTAGACATTTATGCTCCGTTAGAAATTTTGGTGGATTTTTAGAACAACATTAGGTTCTGTTTTAGGTGTTGAAATTAGAACCTTCCCAAACTTGTGGATTCCTTTGACCTATCTCAATTTAGGAATTGTTTAGATAACTTAGAAGTTGATTTAGGCTTCAATCTTTTTACACTAGGCTATTCAAACATGTATGTTCCCCTAGGAATTTTATTAGAATTTTACAACTTCATTTCCTATTTTAGTTGTACTTTGCAAGTTTCTTGTGTTTGTGGTTTCCTCTCTTGAGTGCTTTGTTTTGTTTGGTTTGGTTGGCTACTTTGGAGCTGGTTTAAGCTTGAGTTCTTTTTGGTGGAGCTTCTGGATTCATTGAAGATGCTTGGGATTGAAGATTGGAGCTTGGAGTTGAAGGCTTTTCCTCTTGTGGAAGTTTCTTAGGAGCTTAGGAAATTAGGGTTTTAAGAAGTGCCTTAGACCTAGTTTTGATTATTTCTTCAGACATAGAGTGCATTGTTTGCCTCTATTCTATCCAATGACATGAAGTGCTCCTTGGGAAGCTCCATCTCTCCTTAGGAGGGATGAGTGGTATGCCCAAGTGAGTAGAACTTTGAGGATACCTTTCATTTGCAATGTTGAGTTCTTAGTGATTTCCTTTGGTTGTCATTAAGTTCCTTAACATTATAACTTGATCTTAATGCTTAATCTTTCTCTTGGAGTGTGCTTGTTGGAGCTTGAATATTGATGAAACTTGAAGATAGAAGCTTGATTAAAGATAAAGCCTTTGCTGTCAACTTTGCTGTCTATTCAACTTTGCTGTTTAAGGCTGCTGTTGTTGTTTGCTGTAGGAGTTTGGTGTTGTTGCTTGGGCTTCCCCCTCTGTGTCTTTTGGTTTTCTCTGTATTTGTTTGTTTGCTTGTGTTGATTACCCCTAGGCTTGAGGTGGAGCTTGTCTCCTCTTGCCTGTTGACTTCTCCCTTGCCTCTCTTATATTGTTGCATAGCATGCATGTTTACTGTTTACTATTAATTGCTTGCTTTCTTTTGCTGTTTATCCCCTAGGATCTCTGATTTCCTCTGTGCAAGAGGAAATTATGACAGACATTAGGTTTTGACCCGTGCATGATAACTGTAGGTAGATTCCCCTTTCAACCATAGGATTTTTAGAGCGTCTTTCTCTTCTCATCTCAAAACAATTCAAAACACAGTAATAAGGATAACGCGTGTTGTACGCTACGAGCCTTAAGCTATTTGAGAAAAGGTTGCTGGAGGGTCACTCTTCAGTAATCTGGTTGCTTAGTATGGTACCCTTAGGGTGACATGCGACGTAGTCACTCTCAGATCACAAGTCTTTAGTGCAGTACAAGTTGCAAACAGACTAAAAAAACAGTTCTTTCGTAAAAAACTCAAACAAACAGTCAAACTCTGTTTTTGTCCGCTTAGACCCTTAATCGGGAAAACCCTTTCTTAAGGAGATAAAAAACTGTCAGACAAACTTGTGTCCTCCGTAGCCCGAACTACGTTTTCTCTGATCTTTCATGCCGTATGAAAGTACGTAGGCATAGGATGCGATATCCTGGAGAGCAACCTTCCCTTCCTTTCCCGTAGGTAGGCGAACTACGTTGACTCTGATTTCTCGTTCCAGACGGGAATACGTAGGCATAAAGTGCGATACTTTGCTGAGTCATTTTCTTTTCTTTTTAACCCAGACCTATAGAGTAGATAGAATAACACACCCTTAGATAGAAAGCAAGCGTGGATCCCGTCGAGTACGACGGACGTGAGGGGTGCTAATACCTTCCCCTTGCGTAACTGACTCCCGAGTCCAGGATTTGGTTGCGATGACCATTCCTTTCCCTCTTTGCATTAGGTTTACTCTGAGCGTTTCCTTTCCCTCTTGTGGGATAAATAACGCATGGTGGCGACTCTTCTGTCATAGCCGGTGCCGATTTTCGCAGTAGCGACAACTGGAGACTCTGCTGGGGACTTCAACGGTTCCCTATGCGAGTCAATCCTAGCGCTTGTTTTCCCGTCTGGGGTTTTGTATGTATTTACCTTTCTTCTTTTACTTTCAGCACTCTATTATTGTTGTTGTGCTGGGAAGAGGGTTAGATTGAGAGATAAGTCGGATTTGGGCTTGAGTTTGCACATAGACTTAGAAGGAGAGAGTAGTGGTTAGCCTGCTTGCTTAGCTCGCACCAGCTAGCCGCGAAATCTGCGCTCGGACGAGATTCTCTTTGATGCTTCTTGCCTGGCCCTTAGGGCTCGACAAGTTGTCTGACCCGAGGATTGTCGACTTTGGGGACCTATCAATTGGGATTCAGCTAAGTGAGGCCGCTTCAAGGGATGATGATGCCACACCTTCTGGGTACCATATCATCACTCTTGAAAGTCTATGACGTTGAACCCGCATAGGATGCCGTACCTCGTCTGCGAGTTAAGTACATACCTGTGAGGGGTAGGTAGGTCTGTTTGTAGGAAACCTTTGACCTCAGAGTACCTGGTTTATCTCTGTCAATGAGATATGGTTACAGGGTTCTTTTGAGTGGTTGGTTTGGTTTGAGGCGAAGATTTGATGGTTCTCAGGCTTCAGTACAGAGCAGCACAGTCATCAGCATTGCACTTGATCTCTTGTTTGCATATGCATGTGCATTTTCATGTTTGCATTTCATTAACGTGTATTTATGTTGCAGGTGTGATCATTCCCCTCTGATTCTAAGTGTATCTTTTGGCCAGACATGGAGTCCATGAAGAGGACGGTTGCTTACCGGTTGCATTCACCAGATATCAGTTCCTTGCTGAGATTAGTTGCTCTAGCAGATGAGAGAGTGAGGGCTGAGTTCAGAGTATCTTATGGGAAATTGCTTAGTTTGTTGTACAGACCTTCAGCATTTGAGACGACTGGGGTGTATACTTTGATGTAGTTTTATGAGCCTCAGCTGAGATGCTTCCTGTTCCCCGACTATATTCTGGCACCCACTTTGGAGGAGTATTCTGCTATGTTGGGAGTTCCTATGTTGGACCAGATGTCCTTTATACATGTTGATGCTGAGCCTGAGTTGGCTACACTTGCTGAGATTGTCAGTTTAGACGCTTCTGAGTTCCCTGGAGGGTTGGTCAAGCTGAACGGAGCCTATGGTTTTCACCTGTCTGTCCTGGTTGAGAAGGCTACACAGTGCGCGAAGAGTGGATGTTGGGTTGCCTTCAGTGCCATTCTAGTTTTCTGCATCTATGGGATTGTCTTGTTTCCCAATGTGCCAGATTTTGTTGACTCAAATGCCTTCTTGATTCTTGCCTCGAAGAATCCAGTTCCTACTCTCTTGGGCGATGTTTATCATTCTATTCACTATAAGAATGAGAAACGTCGTGGCAAGAACGTTTCCTGCTGTCTTCCTCTCTTGTACAGGTGGTTCCAGGGGCATCTTCCGAAGACAGGACCTTTTGTTGATGTTGTTGATACTTTGGATTGGCCTTCCTGGTTGATGGGGTTGTCTGCTGAGAACATCATTTGGTTTGATCGGAGCATGCTTGGCACTGATATTATATATAGTTGTAGTGGCTTTCCGAATGTCCCTTTGATTGGACGGAAATGATATATTAACTATAACCCTGCTCTGCTGGTGAGACAATTTGGTTATGCCTTGAGAGATGCTCCTATTGAGGTTGAGATACAGGAATCTCTGTATCTCACGGGCTTATTAGACGAGGCCGTTTTGATCAGGTTGAGACATGCATGGGCTAACATTCATAGGAGAGGGAAAGCTTTGCTTGGCAAGAGCAACAACAAAGCTTATGATCCTTATTTGACTTGGATCCGTGAGAGGGCTAGGATTTCCTTGATGCCATATCCTGCTGTGGAACCTTTGTGTCTTCCAGTGATTGAGGCCCCTACTTCGGTAGAGATTGAGAAGTATAACAAATTGTTGGCTGAAAACGAAGAATTGAAGAAAGCCAATGACGAGTTAGAGAAAGAGATCTTCCAATTGCGTCATGAGAAGAATGAAGCTACCTTCACTGTGAAGGAACAGACTGAGTTGATTAATAGGTTGGGTTCAGATTTGACTGAAGAGACCAACAAGAGGGAAAAAGTGGGAGTAGCCTTGAACGGTGCTAGCAAGGTGCTTGCTTCCAAGAAGGAACTCTTGAACAAAGCTTATTCCCGACTCAGCAAGTGGGAAACATTGTGGAACACCATGCTTACCAAGTGGAAGGAGCGTGAAGATGAGCTGAAGCTGCAGATTGCCAAGCTAGAGGCGCATATTAGAGCCCAGGATGCGAAGATTGCTGAAGAGACATCACTTAGGAGCGCTGTTAAGTTTAGATTGAGTGGCCTTGGCAAGGAGCTGAGAGGTTGTGAATTGAAGGCTGGCTCCAAGAGATGCAGGGTGGATGAGTCTTCTGGCAAAGGAACTTGTGAAGAGGACGCCAAAAAGTTGAGATCCACTATTGAGCGGCATGCATTACTGATACAGGAGCTAATCTCCAGACTAGGTCATTCGGAGACGTTGAGGATATTGGAAGATGTCAGGGCACGCCATTTGGCCTGATTTATCATTGCTTTGCTCTTGTTATCTGTACTTGTATTTTGACCATCGCCAGGCTTGTTGGCCGAGGTCTCTTCAGTTGTATTCAGTTGTATTCTTGTACTTTGCCTCTTGGCATTTGTTTATGCATGAGGATTTTCTGATTCCTTGCTTGCTTGATTGGGACTCCATTGTCGTGATGGCCTTCTCTCTGAAACTAGAATCGGAGGGGAATATAACCTGTAGCATATTTATACATTTGCATTTGCATACTCATATTGCATGACCGGTATTTTTTTGAATCTGTATCTTATTTCCTGCATCTCACAAGTTTCAGGATTGACAACCAGAGAACGCATCGTTATTCTACCAGGAACAACTGCAAGAGAATCATGGATCCAGTTCAAGTCGAGATGCAGGAAATTCGTGAGAAGTTGGCACTTTTTATGCAAGCAATGGAAACTGTGGTCAAGGGCCAGGAGAATCTCCAGACCCTAGTGCAACCGCTGCTGGTGCGGGCGAATGGAAATACTGATTATCACTCTGTTGGAACTCCTTGCAGGGAGGATAGGATACATACAGTGGTTGTTCCCACAGGTGGTGGAGTTGGTGCCGGTGATGGCAATGGCAATGGAAATACTGGCACTGGTGCTGGTAATGGTAACACTGGTATTGGTAACACTGTCACTGGAAACGCTGGAAATGGTGATGGGAATGTTGTTAACGATACGGGCAATGCTGGAGATGCTAATCAAAGGTTAGGTGAAAACACTGGTTTTGGAAACAATAACCAAGGGTTTGGCATTGGTAATCATGATGGTAATTTTGGTTTCAACAATCAAGGCTTTGGCTACGATGGCTATGGTAACAACAATCAAGGGTATGGATACGATGATGTTGGCTTTGGTAACATGAACAACAATGGTGTTGGGATGGTGCCTTTCAACACCGGTTATAGGCTAGGTGGGGGCAATCAAGGATTCGGTAACAGAGGACGGGATCATATTTTCAATCAACAGGGATATGGTCGTAACGTTGGTTACGAGGGATATGGCAATGAGAATCTGAACTGGGGCGAGGATCGTCAGGAAGATGCCTTCTCCGGACAAGGCGTGGGATTTGAAAGACCTAATGACAATGATAGGAGGTTCAAAATGCTGGAAGAGCAGATCAAAGGGATAGCCAATCAGAACTCTGCTGGGTTAGATATGACCACCATGGGACTAGTGCCTGGGCTGAGGGTGCCTTTGAAATTCAAAGCTCCAACATTTGACAAGTATAAGGGGGATACATGCCCTAGAGTTCATGTACGTTCTTATTACAGAAGAATGTCTGCATACTCTGATGACGAGAAGATGCTTATGCATTTGTTTTAAGACAGTTTTCGGGACCATCGCTAGAATGGTACATGGGACTGGAGCCCACCCAAATTAGAAGCTGGAAAGAACTGGCTGATGTTTTTGTTAAACATTACCAATATAATAGTGACTTGGCGCCCAACAGGGTCCAACTGTAGAGTTTGTCTCAGAAAAATGGTGAGAGCTTCAAGGAGTATGCGCAACGCTGGCGTGATATTGCGGATAGGGTTCATCCCCCTTTGGTTGAAAGAGAGTTGATTGATATGTTTATTGGAACATTCTCTGGAATGTATTACGACAAATTGCTTAATATCTCGATGGGTAGTTTCTCCGACATGATTCTCATGGGAGAACGGATTGAAAATGGAATTAAGATTGGTAAGATTCAAGCAGGTGAATCCACCTCAGCTGGAGGTGCAAGGAAAGCCTTTGGTGGAAAGAGACAAGGCGACGCTAGTGCGATATATGGTGGTCGAGGTCGTGGAAGAGGTAGGAATCAGTATCAGCCACAACAAGTTGCTAGTGTTACTATCCCGATACCTCAGCAAAAACAACAACAACAACAACAACAACAACGACAACAACAGCCGCAGCAACAGAGAATGCACCCTGCTCAGCGTAGAATTCAAGAGGGTAGGCCAAAGAGAGTATTTGAAGCACCTCCTTCAACTTATGCTGAACTTCTTCAAATGCTGTTGGGTTTGAATTTGGTTGAAAAGAGAACGATGGCCCCGTTGACGGGCACTCCTCCATTTGGTTTCGACGCTGGTAAACATTGTGATTTTCATTCCGGGGCGCCCGGACATGATATTGAAGGTTGCCATGCTTTATAACATAAGGTTCAAGATTTGCTTGATAGTAAGGCCATTAACTTTGGTCAGGATGGTCCCAATATTGTACAACAACCCATGTCGAATCATGGAGTGAATGCTATCATAACGGAAGAGAATTTGAACTTGGTTATGGATGTGAATGAATTGAAGACACCGTTGAGTTGTGTTAAAAGTAGATTGTTGAAAGGGGGTGTATTCCCCGGATGTGACGAATATTGTCTGGATTAATGGACCCAACCAGAGGGTTGCGCTAATTTGAAAAGAGGTATCCAAGCCATGATAGATGAGGGAATTTTGCAATTTGATCGGACTGCTGTTGTGAAGCCTGTTGAGGCATTGTTTGAAAAGCAGGATGAGATTGCAACTGTTACGATCCCAAGGAAGACTATTACGATATCAGCGGCCGCCAAGCGGCCGACTATCACAATAACAAAAGCAGGACCCGTTCCTTTTGAAAGTACAAAAGTTGTTCCATGGACATATGGGTTAGAAGCATACTGTAATGGAGAAAAGATTGAGGTGAATAGCCGGCCGGCAGGGGCAGTTGACAATGTTGTTGGAACGGGAGGCATGACCCGTAGTGGAAGAATCTTCACTGCACCTGAAGTTGAAGCAGAGAAGATTGCTAAAGGAAAGGCCAAGGTGAATGAAAGTGGACCATCCCAGTTGAAAGAGAAAGACACGTCGCTCAAGGACGTAGAAGAGTTCATGAGGCTAATTCGCAAGAGCGATTATAAGATTGTTGAGCACTTACAACAGACACCCTCAAAAATTTCAATCCTATCTTTGTTGCTTTGTTCTGAGGCTCATCGAAATGCTTTGTTGAAGATATTGGATACGTCATTTGTACCTCAGGAGGTTTCTGTCAACCATCTAGAGGGGGTACCGGCGCATGTCAATGCTGGACATAGTTTGGGTTTCACTGATTTTGATCTAACACCTAGAGGCCGAGAGCATAATATGGATTTGCACATATCGGTGGAATGTCGGGGCACCGTAATGTCGCACGTTCTTGTGGATACCGGATCATCTCTGAATGTAATTTCTAAGAAGGCTATGATGAAGTTGGATATCCGGGGAATTATTTGCACTCCAAGTGACTTGGTTGTGAGGGCGTTTGATGGTACGAGAAGGTCGGTGTTGGATCGATAACGTTGTCGTTGCAGGTCGGCCCGGAAATATTTGACACTGAATTTTATATCATGGATATTCATCCAGCTTATAGCTATTTACTTGGGCGTCCATGGATACACTCTGCAGGGGCTGTGGCGTCCATGTTGCATCAGAAGCTTAAGTTTGAAGCCGGTGGTGGCATCGTTACTATTTGTGGGGAAGAGGACATCTTGGTCAGTCATCTCTCATCATTCAAGTACGTTGAAGTGGATGGAGAAATCCATGAAACACCCTGCCAAGCCTTCGAAGGGTTGCAAATCAAAGACAAGTCCAGTGTTCCCAGCAAAGGGTCAGAGGTTGTTGTGGCTTCGTACAAAGACGCTCAAGCGTTGGTTCAGACTGGTGAGACAAAGGGTTGGGGCCAAGTGTTGGAAATTCCTGTCAAGATGGACAAGTTTGGTTTGGGGTATCACCCTATATCGTCACCTTCCGCATCAGGCGCGTCCAAGTTCAAAGGACCGATGGTGATTACTCCAAAGGGAGTCTGCTTTGAGACGATTAATGATGTTTCCGACTCTGAAGACGGAGATAGTGATTGCGATATGGACGCGTGGATCAAGCCTAGCGAGCCAAGACAAAGTCTCTGCAACTGGTCCATCCGGGAAATTGTCCCAGTGACTACAAAACAATAATGATTTGTTTTCTTGATTATTGTATAATCCTGTGTCCTACTCGGGGCATAGTGATTTGGTTTTTAGGGCTACCAACTTATGTGTATGCACTATTTAATCATTGAATAAAGGCGTTTTTATCATACAAATTTTGTGTTCCCTATTTTTCCTGTTTTTTATTTTAACAATAAATGGCAACGTGGTTATGAGCTTTGTTTGCACTCATTTGAAGCATTTAACCATTTCCTTTGCAGGATTCATATTTCAGATGACACCGAACACGAACTTCCTATGACTCGCTTTGACTTCGAGCACCCGGTATTTCAAGCTGAGGAAGAGATTGTTGAGGATAGCGACTTGCCAGAGGAGTTGACTCGGCTGTTGAAACAGGAAGAAAGAATCATTCTGCCTCATCAGGAAGAAATTGAGATTATTAACGTGGGGTCCGAGGGAGTTGTCAGGAACATCCGGATAGGGGCTGCGCTGCAAAGCGACATCAAGCAAAGTCTGATTGAGATGTTGCAAGAGTACAGTGATATCTTTGCTTGGTCGTACGAAGATATGCCAGGATTGGATACTGACATAGTTGTTCATCGTCTGCCATTGCGAGAGGAATGTCCGCCTGTTAAGCAGAAACTCAGAAGAACCAGACCAGATATGTCTGTGAAGATTAAGGATGAAGTTCAGAAACAGTGGGATGCTGGTTTCCTTGCTGTTACAACTTATCCTTCATGGGTCGCCAATATAGTACCGGTACCAAAGAAAGACGGTAAGGTACGGATGTGCGTAGACTATCGTGATTTGAATAGGGTGAGCCCAAAGGACGACTTTCCGCTTCCTCATATCGATGTGCTGGTCGATAACACTGCTCAATTCTCTGTGTTCTCCTTCATGAGATAAAAATGGCGCCAGAAGACATGGAGAAAACAACCTTCATTACCCCATGGGGAACATTTTGCTACAAAGTGATGCCCTTTGGTTTGAAGAATGCTGGGGCAACATATCAACGTGCAATGACGACACTCTTTCATGACATGATGCATAAAGAGTTCGAGGTTTATGTTGATGATATGATTGCCAAATCCCAGACGGAGGAAGAGCATTTGATTAATCTGCTGAAATTGTTCAAGAGGCTTAGGAAATTCAAGCTAAGGCTGAATCCTAACAAGTGCACCTTCGGGGTGAGATCCGGTAAACTATTAGGGTTTATTGTGAGCAAAAAAGGAATTGAGGTTGATCCTGCTAAGATAAAAGCAATACAAGAAATGCCAACGCCTAAAACAGAAAAAGAAGTGCGTGGGTTTTTAGGGAGGTTGAACTACATTGCTCGGTTCATATCTCACCTAACCGCTACATGCGAGCCATTATTCAAATTGTTGAAAAAGAATCAGGCTGTGACCTGGAATGAAGATTGTCAAAGGGAGTTTGAAAAAATAAAAGAATATTTGCAGGAACCTCCAATATTGATACCCCCAGTAACCGGG
Source organism: Lathyrus sativus (assembly GCA_963859935.3). NCBI lineage: Eukaryota > Viridiplantae > Streptophyta > Magnoliopsida > Fabales > Fabaceae > Lathyrus > Lathyrus sativus. Next base: position 457,148,090 of record OZ012736.1, on the reverse strand, counting down.
AGACCATTGATTATGTATTTGACGGTTCTTGAGGAAAGTATGGGTTGTGTTCTCGGTCAACATGACGAGACTGGACGTAAAGAGCATGCGATTTACTGCTTGAGTAAAAAGTTCAGAGATTGTGAATCCCGTTACTCAATGCTCGAAAAAACATGTTGTGCGCTAGCCTGGGCTGCCAAACGTTTGAGACAGTACATGTTAAACCATACAACCATGCTAATTTCAAAGATGGATCCGATCAAATACGTATTTGAAAAGCAAGCACTCTCCTGGAGGATCGCTCGATGGCAGAAGGTGCTGACAGAATATGATATTCAATATGTTTCTCAAAAGGCTATCAAAGGTAGTGTTCTGTCAGAGTACCTAGCGGAGCAGCCGATTGAAGATTACCAACCAATGAGGTTTGATTTTCCTGACGAGGATATCATGTACTTGAAAATGAAAGATTGTGATGAGCCATTGCCGGATGAAGGTCCAGAGTTGGGTTCCAAATGGAAGTTGATATTTGATGGCGTTGTTAACTCCTACGGTAGTGGAATAGGGGCAATTATCACTACTCCTCAAGGGACGCACATTCCCTTTACCGCCATATTGACCTTTCCAGTTACCAATAATGAGGCTGAATATGAGGCATGCATCATGGGTCTTGAGGAGGCTATTGATTTGAGAATCAAATATCTTGATGTATACGGGGACTCTGCTCTAGTGGTCAACCAGATTAAAGGAGAATGGGAGACGCGGCAGCCCAATCTGATACCCTATATGAATTATGCAAAGAGATTGTTGCCTTTCTTTGACAAAGTAGAATTGCATCATGTGCCACGAGCAGAAAATCAGATGGCCGACGCTCTTGCGACGTTGTCTTCAATGTATAAAGTTAACTTCTGGAATGAGGCTCCCAGGATTGTTATCTCTCGCCTTGATAGGCCCGCCTTCATATTCGCCATTGAGGAAACATCCGATGGCAAACTGTGGTATTTTGATATCCAGCATTTCCTAAAGACCAAAGAGTATCCGGCTGGGGCGTCCAGTCGAGATCAGAAGACTCTCAGGAGATTGGCTGGCAATTTCTATCTGAATCCGGATGGGGTTTTGTACAAGAGAAACCACGACTTGGTGTTGTTGCGATGTGTGGATGAGAAAGAGGCTAAGTTGCTCATGGAAGAGATCCATGAAGGTACATTTGGTACGCATGCTGGTGGACATGCAATGATGAGAAAATTGTTGCGGGAAGGTTACTATTGGCTAACGATGGAAACGGATTGTTTCAAGTTTGCAAAGTGGTGCCATAAATGTCAAATTTATGCGGACAAAATTCATGTGCCTCCGAGCCCTCTGAATGTTATGTCATCACCGTGGCCTTTCTCGATGTGGGGAATTCATATGATTGGCAAGATTGAGCCCACGGCATCAAACGGACACCGGTTCATTTTGGTAGCTATTGATTACTTCACCAAATGGGTGGAAGCAGCGTCATATGCTAATGTCACCAAACAAGTGGTAGCCAGATTTATCAAAAGAGATATTATCTGCAGATATGGAATCCCAGAGCCGATTATCACCGACAATGACTCAAACTTGAATAACAAGATGATGAAAGAGCTGTGTCAGAATTTTAAGATCGAGCATCACAACTCTTCTCCTTATCGGCCCAAGATGAATGACGTTGTCGAAGCGGCCAATAAGAACATAAAGAAGATTGTTCAGAAGATGGTTGTGACCTACAAGGACTAGCATGAGATGTTGCCTTTTGCTTTGCACGGTTATCGTACGACGGTGCGCATATCAACCGGGGCAACCCCTTTCTCATTGGTGTATGGCATGGAGGCAGTGTTACCATTGGAGGTTGAGATTCCTTCTTTGAGGGTTTTACGTGATGTCCAACTTGATGAGGCAGAATGGGTAAAAGATAGACTGAACCAGCTCAGTTTAATGGATGAAAAGAGACTGGCTTCTCTCGCATATGGTCGGTTGTATCAGAACCGGATGAAGAAAGCTTACGATAAGAAGGTGTGTCCTCGAAGCTTTCAGACGGGCGATCTTGTGTTGAAAAAAATTCTCCCACCACAATTGGATAACAGGGGCAAATGGACTCCCAACTACGAGGGTCCATATGTCGTCAGAAAGGTTTTCTCTGGAGAAGCCTTACTGTTGTCCACCATGGATGGTGAGGACTTCATATTTCCTGTGAATTCGGACGCAGTTAAAAAATACTTTGCTTAAAGTGACCCGCTGGACAGAAAAAGAGAGTCCAGGCAAAAATGGGGCATCCCGGCGAACCATAAAAAAGGAATAAAAGGTTCGGGCAAAAGTTAGGGATAAAATTGAAAAATGTACACCCGTGAAGTTGAAAACCTGAAAAGGGCAGCTTCGGCAAAAAAGGGTATCCCGGTGAATTGAAAACCCGCAAAGGGCGGTTCACGCAAAAGTTAGGGATTTGAAAAAGCAAATGACTGCGGTCCGAGTTTGATACTGCATTGCTTAGTGGTTTGGGAATACCTGAGGGTCGTTCATCTAAAACAATCTCTTCCGAAGATCGAGTACCGGGAAAGCGCCAGAGTCGGGCGAGTCATAGGAGAATCAGCTCATGGTGTTTGTCTGTACCACGTTGCCGACATGTATATCAAATTTGTTTTGTATCTTTCTTTGTGCTTCTTGTGCATATATTGTATTTTGCTTGTGCGTAACTTCCTCTTTTCAGGAGTTACATCCAGTGTATAAAGCTTTTCCTATTTACAGGCTCGTTCAATAAAGCATGTTATTCGGTACTTGATGCTTGTTCTTTACTGTTTTGTTTGTGAAAAACGTCGATGTTTTTGATGGACTTGCACTTGCATAAACTTGCTGGCCCTTGCCAATAATTGATAAAACTTCGAATTGACTGAATGAACGTCACGAATATTAACTCGGATAGATTTTGTTGTGTAGATTTGTTTTGTCTCGCAGGGTCCTTACCTTTGAAGCAAACGGTCAGGAATTGTATTCCTCAACCAAAGTCTCTTGACGTAGGGCCTGACTTCAGTTGATGTCATTCCTTAGCAAGTCGTATCTTATCCCCAGGGAGTGGAGATGGCGCTTATTCCTACCAGATGTGAAATTCTCCTTCCCGAGGGAGTATCACCAAGAATGTAGCCTGAAGAGTATCCTCATGGAATATCCTCAGCAGGTCAAAATCAATATCCTCGGCAGAGGACGCCTCCCCAGAGGATGGTTATTCCCTTTCCCCGCAGGTCATCATTCTTTCGTCAGGATGATTATCCTCAGCAGAGTTTGTAGCTCTGAGTTTGTAGGTGTGTCCCGACAGTGTAGTTCTTCCCCAGAAGGGTCGCATCTTTCCCCAGCAGAGTTGGCTGTTGTTTTCGGCATTTATTTTGTCGGAATACTTTGTGATACCCGTTCATCCCCAGCGGAGTTGGTTTTGTTCTTAGCCATTTCATACCAGAGTGTTTCTCAGCAGTTGGAGCCTGCATTAGCATTTGCATATAGCATCATATTTGCATCTACCCTCACGCGTAGCATTTCCATGTCGAATGGAGCATTACGCCATTGTCAAACATACGCATTTTGAAACATAAGCCGGGTTGGTTAACCTTTTGTTTTCAAGTGTTGTTTTCCATGCAGGTGGAGGGAGCTCGTGCTCAGATTAATTACCAGATAAGCAAGGTCTCGGTGTGAGACGTGTAATGATAATGTTCGTTTTGTCATTATTCCCCACAGAGTTGCTTGGTTAAGTTTCTCTTACCCCTCCAGCGGAGTATTTCTTCAAAATTGTTGTTATGACAGTATCGAAAGATTTCGTGAATCAACTTTTGGAAGTTGCCGCCTATGTCGAAATAGGTGTCTGGCAGTTTGGGTTCAGAAAATCCCCAGTAGAGTCCTTCTCAGATTTGTTGCCATGTCCGCGCTAAAAGTTTGAAGATTGGACCAGTATTTTGTTACCCATGTGATGGATGGAGTTAGCTACTGCAAAGATAAGCAGAGAAGCTGTATTCAGAGTTATTTCCCGTAGTGTTGGCGGAGTTATTTTCCTGTATTGGGCAGAGTTATTTTCTCGTAGTGGTGACGGAGTTATTTTCCTGTATTGGGCAGAGTTATTTCCCGTAGTGTTGGCGGAGTTATTTTCCTATATTAGGCAGAGTTATTTCTCGTAGTGTTGGCGGAGTTATTTTCCTGTATTGGGCAGAGTTATTTTCCCGTAGTGGTGACGGAGTTATTTTCCTGTATTGGGCAGAGTTATTTCCCGTAGTGGTGACGGAGTTATTTTCCTGTATTGGGCAGAGTTATTTCCCGTAGTGTTGACAGAGTTATTTTCCTGTATTGGGCAGAGTTATTTCCCGTAGTGGTGACGGAGTTATTTTCCTGTATTGGGCAGAGTTATTTCCCGTAGTGGTGACAGAGTTATTTTCCTGTATTTGGCAGAGTGATTTCCTGTATTGTTGGCAGAGTTATTTTCCCGTAGTGGTGACGGAGTTATTTTCCTGTATTTGGCAGAGTGATTTCCTATATTAATGGCAAAGTTATTTTCCCGTAGCGGTGACAGAGTTATTTCTTATTTGTTGATAAAACTATTTCCTCAGTGGAAGTCACCAAAGTTATTCCCTGTATTGTTGGCAGAGTTGTTTCCCCAATAAAAGCGTCAGAAAAGATTGTTACCTGTGATGGACAGAGATCGCGCCTGTGATGACATAGATTGTTACCTGTGATTGACAGTGATTTGCACCTGTGTTGACAGTGATTGCTACCCGTGTGGACGGAGTTATTATCCGTAATCGAGGGATTATCCCCAGTGGAGTTGTTACCTGTGACTGACAGAGATCGTTATTCCAATTATAGACGGAATCGTACCCATGTTGATGAAGTCCTTCCTCATGTTGACGAAGTTTAGTCCCGTTGTAGACGGAATTGTTTCTCGTAAAGTTAGTTCAATGCCTGTGGCGTCACACAAGGAGTTAATGTTGAAATCAAAAGTTGTATTAGAAGAGTGATCAGTTGTTGCCGTAACAACTGGGTTCAGCACAACAGATGTTTTTCACCAAGTAGTTCTTGAAGTGTATTTCTGCGGTTGGTAAATTTCTGGGTTTCTTGGTATTCAACCGTCTTTTACCTTGATTGTTTGAAGGTCGTTCGCTCTTCACCCAGTCGGGTCTAAGTCGTTTGAATAGGGGCAGCTGTTGCACCCCAAAATTTGCTCAACATATTTCACATGGTTTATGTTTCATTGCATTATCATTTGCATAGTTATATCATTTGCATATCATGGCCTATCATTCATCCAACAGGGGATCAAGTGTGATTATTATCAAGAGAAGCCTAGCAAGAAATCTTATCCAAGCTTGAGAGGTCATCCAAGTCATTAGGAGGTGGTGGGAGGTTTTGATCAGCTGAGGACCATTAATGGGATGTGAATAATGAGGTGAATATGAGATGTGTATGGAGCTCATGCAGTGCCTAGAGAGCAATGTTGGAGCTAAATCAAGTCATTGTGTCAAATGCAAGAGCCACAGTTGAAGGGCAGACAATTAGGGTTTCATCTGGATCAACCCTAGGTCAATTGTGCAATGGAAAAGTATTCAAGCCTACTTTGAGGTCATGGAGTTCATGAAATGATATGTTAATACATTTGTGGTGTTGTTCCAAGATCAAATCAAGAAGAATCAAGAGTGTGGGAAGTTACTAAATTAGGGTTTCAGTGCAAATTACCATGTTTAGTGCCTAACTTCAAGGCCACATAAGTCAAGATACAAGTTTCAAATGGATCTTTGGCCAACATGAAACTTGTATATCATCTCAATACCTTTAATTTGAGTACTAGAAGTCCTCAAGAGGATTTATAGAACTCAAGTTATGGTCCAGATAAGTTACAGGTCCTCAGATGCTTCTGAAATTTGTCTGTGAAAATCATCTGACTTCAAGGCTATTTTTACCTAGAAGTAGGTTTCACCTGAACTTTTGGTCAACATGAAAGTTGTTCCTCATGATCTTAGCTTTCTAAATTGTACTAGAAGTCCTCCATCTGATTTGTGGAACTCAAGTTATGAGGTTTACAAGTCAGGGGTATTTTGGGAAAGTAAGATTATAGGTCATTTTCAATCATAGGCCCATATCTCCAACTTGCAAGCTTCAAATGGAAATTTGTTCAACATGGACCTTGCTTAAAATGATGTTTTGGGTGCAACAAAGTGGTCATGAGAGTTTGGTTTGGCTCATATCAAAAAGTCACTTAAAATGGCTTGAAAAGGAAGAAAATTCAAATGATTAAAGGAGGGAAAAATGTGATTTTGTGCTAGATGCCTCAAACCAAGAAAGTGGGTACATTTTCTGATTGGAAATCATATTTTAAACACTTTGGTTTTAACAGAATTTTGAGTTTAGTTCAAGTTTTGGAAGTTGTCATGTGGTTGCTTCACTTGTAAGTAACATTGCAAAATCACTGCACAAGGCAATTCAGGCCAATCTCTCCATTCAAACTCATTCTAAATGACATGTGCAAGGTGTGAGAACCTTCTAGAACCAATGCAAAGCTTGCAATACACGACTGCCATAGTGAATTTGGATGAAAAAACCAGAAAATGCAAACCACTGTTTTGGGCTTCAATTTGGATCCAAAAGCCCATGAAATGATTCTATATATTCATTAGAGCAAGTTCAGATCAAGGTTGAGCTTCATTTCATGATGAAACCAGAAAGATCAAGTGAAATTTCTCAGCTGCAACTTGAAATTGAATTCTCAGATTGGAGCCAGTTCAAGCCAAATTAAAGTTTGCAAACTCATCCTCTTGGATCATTGGAGTTATCTGGAGGTTTTTGAAGCAAGCCACGAGTCCTAATTGCTTCTATTTCAAGATCTATACCAGGTTAGCATCTCTCAAAATTCAGCATGATTTAGCATGAGTTATATAGTTTTGAACTTGTGGTTAGGATCTAGACATGACATAGATCGTTTTAGGCTTGATTTGAACTCAATTGGTGATGATTGAAGATGACATGCCATGACTGTTTGGACTTGAATCTCTTGATTCATAAGGTTTTAATGCTAGTTGTTTAGATCAGGTTGATGTACGCAACGAGATGAAGAGATATATACCATTAGTTTTGAGTTTAGTGAGAGTTGTTGATGATGCTATTTCTGAAATTTGGATCGTGTTTGATTATGTGTTGAGAATTAGAACATTTTGATGATAGATCTGGAATGTACGTGAATTTCTGAGCAAAATTGTTATAGACTTTGTCATTTTTGGTTGCCTGAACTTTGACCCTCGCCGGAGAAGACGACCGGAGTCTTCTCCGGCCACCACCAACCACCAGCCTGAATCTCCACTCTGATGACCTGAGATTTGGAGAAGATGAGTTGTAGACCACATGATCTTGCCTTGACCATTGACTGACCTGAAGATCCAACGCATGTGATTTAAAGTTGTTTTGGAAATTTTGAGATCAAAACACTGTCGTTTCATTAAATTGCGTGGCATCATGAGGAGCGATGAATGTGCCTTGACTTGTTGACTGGCTTACTGATCCAAAGGTTGTGGATTATTCGTGGCTTTTAATTGATTTTTATTTCATTTTGTTTTATTTTAATTGTTTGTTGATTCCAAAAATCATATTAATTCCAATTTTGATCCAAAAATCATTTTAAAAATATCCTCATGATCCTTATGGAGTTTATGATTTTCTAGGACTAACAAAAGGTAATTCCATGCATTTTTCAATTTTATTTGATTTTTTACATTTTATTTTATTCTTTATTTTTGCATAATTCTCCATCTGTTTTGCTGAATTTAGTTCTTCCAATTGGTGTTGAGTTTGGTTTTGATTTTTAAGTATGTGTTAGGGTAGACATGTATGTTCCCTTAGAATGTTTGGTGGATTTTTAGAACAACATTAGGTTCTGTTTTAGTTGTTGAAATTAGAACCTTCCCAAACTTGTGGGTTCCTTTGACCTATCTCAATGTAGAAATTGTTTAGATAACTTAGAAGTTGATTTAGGCTTCAATCTTTTTACACTAGGCTGTTCAAACATGCATGTTCCCCTAGGAATTTTATTAGAATTTTGTAACTTCATTTCCTATGTTAATTGTACTTTTCAATTTGCTTGTGTTTGTGGTTTCCTCTCTTGAGTGCTTTGTTTTGTTTGGTTTGGTTGGCTGCTTTGGAGCTGGTTTAAGCTTGAGTTCTTTTTGGTGGAGCTTCTGGATTCATTGAAGATACTTGGGATTGAAGATTGGAGCTTGGAGTTGAAGGCTTTTCCTCTTGTGGAAGTTTCTTAGGAGCTTAGGAAATTAGGGTTTTAAGAAGTGCCTTAGACCTAGTTTTGATTATTTCTTCAGACATAGAGTGCATTGTTTGCCTCTATTCTATCCAATGACATGAAGTCCTCCTTGGGAAGCTCCATCTCTCCTTAGGAGGTATGAGTGGTATGCCCAAGTGAGTAGAACTTTGAGGATACCTTTCATTTGCAATGTTGAGTTCTTAGTGATTTCCTTTAGTTGTCATTAAGTTCCTTAAAATTATAACTTGATCTTAATGCTTAATCTTTCTCTTGGAGTGTGCTTGTTGGAGCTTGAAGATTGATGAAACTTGAAGATAGAAGCTTTCTTAAAGATAAAGCCTTTGTTGTCAACTTTGTTGTCTATCCAACTTTGCTGTTTAAGGCTGCTGTTGCTGTTTGCTGTAGGAGTTTGGTGTTGTTGCTTGGGCTGCCCCCTCGGTGTCTTTTTTTTTTCTCTGTATTTGTTTGTTTGCTTGTGTTGATTACCCCTAGGCTTGAGGTGGATCTTGTCTCCTCTTTCCTGTTGTCTTCTCCCTTGCCTCTCTTATACTGTTGCATAACATGCATGTTTACTGTTTACTGTTAATTGCTTGCTTTCTTTTGCTGTTTATCCCCTATGATATCTGATTTCCACTGTGCAAGAGGAAATTATGACAGACATTAGGTTTTGACCCGTGCATGATAACTGTAGGTAGATTACCCTTTCAACCATAGGCTTTTTAGAGCGTCTTTCTCTTCTCATCTCAAAACAATTCAAAACACAGTAATAAGGATAACACGTGCTGTACGCTACGAGCCTTAAGCTATTTGAGAAAAGGTTGCTGGAGGGTCACTCTTCAGTAATCTGGTGCTTAGTATGGTACCCTTAGGGTGACATGCGACGTAGTCACTCTCAGATCACAAGTCTTTAGTGCAGTACAAGTTGCAAATAGACTAAAAAAACAGTTCTTTCGTAAAAAACTCAAACAAACAGTCAAACTCTGTTTTTGTCCGCTTGGACCCTTAATCGGGAAAAACCTTTCTTAAGGAGATAAAAAACTGTCAGACAAACTTGTGTCCTCCGTAGCCCGAACTACGTTTCCTCTGATCTTTCATGCCGTATGAAAGTACGTAGGCATAGGATGCGATATCCTGGCGAGCAACCTTCCCTTCCTTTCCCGTAGGTAGGTGAACTACGTTGACTCTGATTTCTCGTTCCAGACGGGAATACGTAGGCATAAAGTGCGATACTTTGCCGAGTCATTTTCTTTTCTTTTTAACCCAAACCTGTAGAGTAGATAGAATAACACACCCTTAGATAGAAAACAAGCGTGGATCCCGTCGAGTACGACGGACGTGAGGGGTGCTAATACCTTCCCCTTGCGTAAACGACTCCCGAATCCAGGATTTGGTTGCGATGACCATTCCTTTCCCTCTTTGCATTAGGTTTACTCTGAGCGTTTCCTTTCCCTCTTGTGGGATAAATAACGCACGCTGGCGACTCTTCTGTCATAGCCGGCGCCGATTTTCGCAGTAGCGACAGTTGGCATAGCAAGAAATAAGTATCCATTGCTTTGACAACCACCGAAGCGGAATATTGTTGCCGCCGGTAGTTGTTGCACTCAAGTCCTATGGCTTAAGCAACAACTATTGGATTTTAACCTCAAACTAGAACGTATCCCTATCTTTTGCGACAACACTAGTGCCATTAATCTCACCAAAAATCCTGTGTTACATTCTCGTACCAAACATATCGAGATTCGCCACCACTTTCTTAGGGATCATGTAGAAGAAAGGTGATGTTATTTTTGAACATGTGAACACTAAAAATCAACTAGCAGATATTTTCACAAAGCCGCTAGCTACTGAACCTTTCTTTCATATACGTCGAGAACTAGGCATTCTCGATATTTCGGATCGGGTGTCATAATTGCATAATTCATCTTATTTCCTTTACAATTATGCTTTTGAACATCTAATTAGTTGACATTATTGCAAGCACAGTTGTATATTTCTTCAAGAAAACTTGGTATAGAGGTGATGTTGTTTTTCTCTCTCTCTCTCTCTCTCTCTCTCTCTCTCTCTCTCTCTCTCTCTCTCTCTCTCTCTCTCTCTCAAATCTTTCATTCTCAAAAATGGTGTTGCATGACAAATACTGTGTATATATGAAATTTTTCAGGTATTATATATGTTTGGGTGCTTATTATTGAGTGGCATTCTATTTATGCATCGAATGTATGTTCATCTATGTATAAATGTGAAAATCTGCATATTCTGCATGTATGAGTCGACCATAACAGGGCACTGGTCGACGCACGCTTATATACGTTTGCATATTTCAAAATTCAATCAGTATGCGTCGACGCATGTAGATGTATGGTCGATGCATCGCGCGAAAACCCAGATTTTCTGCAAATCATTCCAACTTTCTGCGCATTTAATACTCATAATCAGCATGCTATGTACATTTATTAAAACTCTTGGTAACCCGAACCTACCATGCCTATTGTCTCTTGACCTTTCCTCTTCTCAAAAACCCTAAAGTCTCATCTATAAAAGGGGCAAACCTCTTTCTCTGCAATCACACTCTCCAACCTCTCTCTCTCTACAATCTCAAATCCTCCACAAACACCATCAATGGATTCCTCTTCCCGCAGAATTACCGGCAAGCGATCAAGATCATCTTCATCATCTGCTTCCATACCAGTCACTGCTGAATCCTTAGTTCCTTCAACTCTTGCCGAAAAATTCAACAAAGACATCGGCAAAAGAGGGGTAGTTAAGCAGCATGCATTCTACAAGCTCACTGCGGAACACATTCATCTCTCTGAAATTTTATCTTTGCTGCAGTTTCAAGGCATTACAAACTTCTTGGAATGCAACTCAAAGTATAGTGAAGACTTGGTGCGTGTCTTCTACACAGGCATCCATGGCATGTTCAGCGGTCAGTTCTTTCATTCTCAGGTCGGCTCCACAAAGGTAAACCTAAACTCTGCTGTGTGGAGTAAATATTTCAACATGCAATTAGCTGCTGGTGAAAATCCTCCTCCTGAGGTAACTGATTCTCAAACTGTGGCTGGATATGAATTCAAAACGGCCTTAAATTTGATGTTAAAATGGTCGTATCCAGAGAATATTGTGAATAGTGATGCATTTCCGAGAACCGTCACTGCAGGACAATTGCAAACAGGTGAGCGAATTCTTTAGTGGATTGTGGCGCGCATTTTGCGGCCAAAGAAAGGAGGGCTCTCCAGAGTAGAACAGGATGAAGTCCATCTCATCTACATTCTAAAAAATCAAATCAAAATTAACTGGCCCTACTACATCGCCAATCAGATGTTCGCGTTGCGAGACTCCGCAAGAGGAACTGCTCTAGCATATGGGTCATTTATTCAGGAAGTTCTCACAGATGTTGATGTTGCCTTCCCAACATTTCCATACACATCCATCTCTTCAGATAGGGAATTTGGCACAAAAACCCTTTCAATGATGGGCTACTATTGGTGCAAAGAAAGAAAAATGTACGGTTTTGTTCGCAGGGCAACTACACCTATAGTGGTTGAAGCATCTGAAGGCAGTGAGGAAAGTGCAGAAAGTGACGAAGAAGAACAAGAAGAACCTGAAGAGGAAGAAGAAGAAGAACCCGCACATGAGGCATATGACAATCATCATCAAACTGAGTCAACTGAGTACACGACTACCGATTGGGTTCCATACACAGCTCAACCTGAGGATGAAGAAGAATACAACAATCAAGGTTGGGGTGAGTGGTAGCACACTGGCTGGACCACTCTGGGAAAATATTATGATCTGTATCATGGATATTCTGAAGCACCTCAATCTCCTCAGCAATCCAACACATCTGACATTCTCAGCATGATGCAGTCCATGCAACTGGAATAACAAAACTTTATGCGTACTCAAGATGAGAGATTCACTCAAATTCAAAGCCAACTCCAAACACAAAATGAAAGGCTCAATAACTTCTCCACCAGAATGGACGCACGATTTGAGGCTCTTGTTACATCCCATGAAGCTCAGGAAAGGGCCATATCCAACAGTTTGAACTACTTGAACAACATTACTGTGGAATTCACTGACTTGGCCGATCCTTACCGTCATCCTCATTACTATGAGAGGGGACGAGGCCGGGGCCGAGGGCATTAGATTTTTGTGTGCAATTCATGTTATTTTGTTTATGTTGTTATGTTGTAATGTGTTTAAGTTGTTTGGATTGTTATGACTATTTGGGTTTTCTCAATGCATTTTCTCTCATTTATCTATACTATGAGTATTCGTTGCGTTATTTTTTTTCATTGTCAATATTATGTGTGAATATTGGTATATGATTAGATATTACATGTCAATCATCTTGTTGATTTGAACATTTTACTTTTAATCGTTCTCTTTCTCTTTTTGATGTAGTCAAAGGGGGAGAAGAGAGTGTATCAAAGCCAAGAAGACCACACCACATCATATCAGTTACAATTACTTTAGTTGATTAAAAGTACAGGATTGAAAAAGAAAGGGGGAGTCTATGCTACCATGTTTGTAATATTGCATTTGGGTCTCATTGGCTTCGCACAGGTTGTCATCATCAAAAATGGGAAGTATGTGAGGGCAAACCGTCATACAACATACGATCTTGAGTTTCGATGATGAAAAATTGCAACCATGGATGAATCGGCATTATCGGTTCTACCTCTACAAAGACAAATACAAATATTCCATCCACCATATCCTTCTTATATCATTTAATGTGCTTTACTCAGTACAATATATGTGAATGATATGTGGTTATGACTAAAGGCATAAAGAACAACATAAATATCAAATTTTGCAGAATTGCAGGTCATGAGTCGACCACTGAGTCAGCGCATGCATCTGTGCAAATGGTCACAGGTCAGCGCATGAAGGCTATGAGTCGACCGCAAGGTCGACGCGTGAAGCTTGTATTTTCTCACGGGTCAGTGCACGCCGACCTATGGTCGACGCACACTATTGGACTTTCAAAATTATCGAATCTGTAGGCTATGCATCTACGCATAGACCTACTATGGTCGACCGTTCGCGCGTTGGTGTTGTTTTTGTCTTTCTACTATGTTTGAAAAGCTGTTAAGTTTTTTGATTGGTTGGTTACTATATATAGAAACTTTGTTCATTTTTATCAACAACAATTGTAAATTTGAGTCAATTGTCATAAAACAAGAAAAGTGAAAGAGTTGCCATCAAAGTTCATCAATCTTCATCTTCTACAACCCACAACACAACAATTATACACAACAATTCTTGGGGTGCTTGTGATCTTGTTCAAGGTGATAAGGTCCGAAGCCGTGATCAGAAATCCGGTTCGGGTTGATTTTGAAGGCAGGTTTTTCTTGGATAAAACCTAGCAAGTTTTGCCCTCCAAGATTTGGAGATTTTGGGGGGTTTTCGGTACGGATCATCTCTACCTACTTCAGCTAAATGAAGGTGATTGAGAAGCGGTAATCTTCGTTAATCTAGTAACAGAAATCAGTGAGGCGTTCAAGAGTGTTCTGGGTTCAATTTGCTTGTGCGTGAGATCAGCCGGGCCGAGGGTTTGAAGAACGGAAGGTTATTCAACAAAGGGGCTGGAATTGGAGGTCTACTCACAACAATCGGAGAACTTGATTCGACTCGAATCAAGGTGCAAGAAGTGATAGCATCATCAACATCAAGAGGACTTGATTGTATATTTTGCTTATCAATTCTTGTATAAACATTTCTACATTACAGGTGATATCTATTATATTGATCTCAATTCTATTATTAGAATTGAGGGCAGACGTACCCCGAAGCGATGACAACGGGGGAACTGCCTCAACAAATCTTTGTCTCCTTTACTTTTCAGCATTTTCAGTTTTGGCTTAAATTTAAGTGATTTTAGTATAAGCAGTTATATCATAATTTGGGTTGATTTGAGTAAGTACTTATTACTGTTTTAAACTTTAGTGCAACAATATATTGCACAAGGAACTTAAAGCACCTTACTCAAGCCAAACCACACTTGGAGTGTATTGAACACCAAGTGTTTGATAAATTACCTACACCAAAGTGTACATAGCTTATTTGCCTACTTTGTGGGCATTATAGATCATTGGTGCTAGTTCTACTAATAAAGCTAGACGCATTATCTGGTCTTCTAATAACAGTTCGTTCTTAGACGTAATTTTTCCATGGCCGCTTCCGCAAATTGAAAATAAATATTTTGAAAAACCAATTTTTAATTGGTAGCGCCGAGTGATTTTAATTGGGATCTATTCAACCCCCCCCCCCCCTTCTAGATCCAAGCCATCGTCTAACAAGTGATATCAAGAGCACCGGTTCACTCTGTGCTTCGAGTATAACTTTGATAGAAAATGGCGAACGAACCTAAAGGGGCTTATAATAGAGCTCCCGTTTTAATGGAGAAAATTATAGTTATTGGAAGGACTGTATACGGGTACACATAAATTCCATAGATAGAAAAGTGTGGAATGTTATTATCAATGGTCCAATGGAAATAACCATGACCAATGAAAATAATGAGATTGTGCCTAAGCTCGAAGCACAATGGACGGATGATGATGAAAAGAAATACAACTATGATTGGAAAGCCAAGAATATTTTAATCCCCTCGTTAGGAGTTGATGAATATTATCGGGTTTCTCATTGTCTTACGAAAAAGCTATGTGGGATTCACTTCAAGTCGCCCATGAGGGGACAAATGATGTGAAGCTTGCCAGAATCAACACACTAACACAAGAGTTTGATCTCTTTTACATGGAGCAAGGGGAAACCATTGCGAACATGCAAAAGAGATTTACTTATCTTATCAATAGATTGCATTCACTTGGTAGGCCAGTGGCCAATGATGTTGCTACTAACAAAATTTTGAGATGTCTTAACAGGGAATGGAAGCCGAAAGTGACCGCCATCAAACAAGCAAATGACCTCGAAATTGTGTACTTAACAACATTATTCGGAAAGCTACAAGAGCACGAATAAGTGCTCCTAAGCCTCGACCAACATGAAAAGAAAGAAAAGAAGGACAAAATAAAGACTGTTGAGAAGAAATCTATTGCTCTCAAGACTTCCTCCTCGAAGTCTCAATCTAAGGAGCACAGTGATTATTCATCAAGTGACGATGAAGAAGATGACAAGAGTGAGGATATGGGGCTGTTCCTAAAGCACTACAATCGGTATGTGAGAAAGAATGGCATTCAACACTCAGAAAAGAACCTTGTCAACTTCCGAAAGCAATCAAGGAACTCTCGAAATAATGACACCAAAGAAAGTAAAACCAGAGGATCGTGCTACAAATGCGGAAAGCCCGGTCATTATAAACCGGATTGTCCTTTAAACAAAAAGGGCAAAGAAAAGGAATCTATTAAATCACATAAGAAGTCATCAAAGCCGAGAAGAGCATATATAGCTTGGGAAAGCGATAGTAACTCCTCCCCTGATGATGAAAGCTCAAGTGATGAAGAAGAATCCGTGAACTTATGTCTTTCCGCACACCAAAAGAATAAGAAAAAATAGGTACGTCACTCTAAATATGAAAATTCCTCAAATATGTCTCATTTCGAATTACAAGCCGCATTTAATACTTTACACGATGAAGCAAAAGAAGCCTTTAAGAGGCTTGCCTCTAACAAACGAATATATATTTACCTAGAGCACAAAATTCAAGAGTCCGAAAGGAAACTTGAGGAACTTATAGCTTCCATGGTGGAAAGTACTAAATCGGGTTGTGAAGACCTTAGAAGCAGATTACTCAACTTTGGATGTGATTCTTGTTATATTTGGCAAGGTGAAGTTAGAAACCTAAAGGCCAAACTTAACAAGGCTCTTGAGCCAAAAATTACATTTGCTATCGATAAAGTTGATTTTAGAAAAAGTATGGTGAATCCATATCAAAACTACACAGATGTAATAAGGGATCAAGATAGCAAAGGCAATTCTAAAGTTGACTTCTCATGCTTATATTGTTGCAAGAAAGGCCATTCCATTGCTAAGTGCCGATTTAGGAGATTTTTGGTTCCTAAAGGCATCTATCAATGGTTGCCCAAATGCAATCACTTTGTCACTCACAATTTAGGACCCAATAGCCATTGGGTACCTCCTCTTGATTATTTTTTCATAGGTACAATGTGTCGAGACCACCGAGAGAAGATGGGTTCTCGACAGTGGATGCTCGAGACACATGTCTGGAGACATATCCCTATTCACCGACTTCGTGGCAAAGAAGAAAGGGTATGTAACCTGTGGTGACAATAATCGCGGTGCAATACTTGGTAAAGGTAGTGTAGGTAACCCTTCTTCCACTACTATTTCCGATGTATTGCTTGTCGAGGGTCTCAAACATAATCTACTTAGCATTAGCCAATTATGCGACAAAGGATACAATGTATCTTTTTCAAAAGAGTGTTGCAAAATTGTGCGTAATGATGACAAGAAGAATATGTTTGATGGCCTAAGAGTGAACAACGTCTATATGCTAGACTTAAATGAGATATCGTTAACAAGTGACAAATGTCTCATGACAATGAGTGAAGACTCATGGTTATGGCATAGGTGTTTAGCACATGTTAACTTTGACTTTCTAAATAAAGTAGTCTCAAAAGATCTAGTCTTAGGTATCCCCAAAATAAAATTTACCAAGGATTACCTTTGTGATGCTTGCCAAATCGGAAAGCAAACGAGGATCTCTTTTAAATCTAAAAATATTGTCTCAACAACGAGACCTCTCGAGCTTCTCCATATGGACTTATTTGGGCCATCTAGAATTAAAAGCCTAGGTGGAAACTATTACGGTTTTGTAATAGTGGATGACTTCTCTAGATTTTGTTGGACTATCTTTTTGGCTAGCAAGAGTGATACATTCGCTGCCTTTGAGAGATTTTCCAAACTTCCCCAAAATAAATTAAGCACAAACATTGTGTCAATTAGAAGTGACCATGGAGGTGAGTTTGAAAATTATTTGTTTGAAGAATGTTGCGGTAATTACGGTATTGATCACAACTTCTCCGCTCCACGGACTCCTCAACAAAATGGGGTGGTGGAGCGCAAAAATCGCATTTTAGAAGAGTTGGGGAGAACAATGATCAATGAAAGTGGATTACCGAAATATTTTTGGGCCGACGCCATAAGTACGACTTGTTATGTTTTGAATAGGGTGCTCATCCGCCCTATTCTAAACAAAACACCTTATGAGCTTTTAAAAGGGCGCAAGCCAAATGTGTCTCACCTACATGTTTTTGGTTGCAAATGTTTTGTCTTAAATAATGGAAAGGAGAATTTGGGTAAATTTGACTCTAAGGCTGACGAAGGTATTTTCCTTGGATACTCTCAGTCGAGTAAAGCCTATAGGATCTACAATAAAAGGTTACTTACTGTCGAAGAATCGGTGCATGTAACATTTGATGAATCTTATCCGAGAAATGTCGAAAAAGGTAGTGTATTTCATGGCGTAGGTACATCTATGGAAGACATACTCAAAGATGCCGAGCCGGGAATTGATCAGCCCGACCATGCCAAAATTGAGAAGGAAAAAGATGTCCACCATGAGGAGATCGAGGAAGTTTATCCGCCTCCAAAAGATGATCTCCCTTAAGCTTGGAAGTCTTCCAAAGACCAACCAATTGACAACATTCTCAGAGACATATCAAAGGGTGTTACATCCCGATCTCAAATAAGTAATTTTTGTTATCACTTCGCTTTCGTTTCACAAATGGAACGTAAAAACCCTAAAGAAGCCTTACTCGATGAAAACTGGTTTTTGTCAATGCAAGATGAACTTAATCAGTTCACGAGAAATGAGGTATGGGACCTTGTCCCTCCTCCACGAGGACATCGAGTAATCGGCACCCGATGGGTGTTTAGGAACAAGTTGGACGAAAACGGGGTAATAACCTGAAACAAGGCGCTTTTAGTCGCGCAAGGGTATAACCAAGAGGAAGGCATCGACTATGAGGAAACTTATGCGTCGGCTGCCCGACTCGAGGCTATACACCTTTTGCTTGCCTTCGCGTGTGCAAAAAGTTTTAAGCTTTTCCAAATGGATGTTAAAAGTGCATTCCTTAACGGCTTCATTAATGAAGAAGTGTATGTTGCACAACCTTCGGGTTTTGAGTCGCATGAATATCCCGATCATGTTTACAAACTAAAAAGAGCCTTGTATGGACTCAAACAAGCCCCTAGAGCTTGGTATGAACGTCTAAGCAAGTTCTTGCTTGATCAAGGGTATTCGAGAGGCAAAGTGGACACCACTCTCTTCATTAAGCGTAAAGGAAAGCACTTGATATTGGTACAAATTTATGTGGATGATATCATTTTTGGGTCAACTAACATGAATCTCGTGAGAGAGTTTTCTGACCTTATGCAGGGTGAGTTCGAGATGAGTATGATGGGAGAGCTCACATACTTTCTCGGATTGCAAATTAAACAACTTAAGGAAGGAACTTTCGTGAGTCAACTAAGTACTGTTTGGAACTTCTCAAGAGATTTGACATGGCAAACTCCAAAGCCATAGACACACCTATGCCTACATGCGAGAACTTGAATAAAGATGAAAATGGTAAGGACGTAGAGGTAAAAAGATATAGAGGTATAATTGGTTCACTTCTTTATCTTACTGCTTCTTGACCCGACATTATGTTTAGTGTGTGTATGTGCGCAAGATACCAATCATGTCCCAAGGAATCCCATCTAAAAGTTGTCAAACGAATACTTCGATACTTATCTGGTACTCCGAAGTATGGACTATGGTATTCCAAAGGAAATGATTGCTCGTTGGTAGGATTCTCCGATTCCGATTTTGCCGGTTGCAAATCGGATAGGAAAAGCACTAGTGGTACATGTCATTTGTTTTCAAACTCCTTGGTTAGTTGGCATAGCAAGAAACAAGTATCCATTGCTTTGTCAACCGCCGAAGTGGAATACGTTACCGCCGGTAGTTGTTGCGCTCAAGTCATATGGCTTAAGCAACAACTATTGGATTTTAACCTCAAACTAGAACGTATCCATATATTTTGCGACAACACTAGTGCCATTAATCTCACCAAAAATCCTGTGTTACATTCTCGCACCAAACATATCGAGATTCGCCACCACTTTCTTAGGGATCATGTAGAGAAAGGTGATGTTATTTTTGAACATGTGAACACTAAAAATCAACTAGCGGATATTTTCACAAAGCCGCTAGCTACTGAACCTTTCTTTCATATCCGTCGAGAACTAGGCATTCTCGATATTTCAGATCGGGTGTCATAATTGCATAATTCATCTTATTTGCTTTACAATTATGCTTTTGAACATCTAATTAGTTGACATTATTGCAAGCACAGTTGTATATTTCTTCAAGCAAACTTGGTATAGAGGTGATGTTATTTCTCTCTCTCTCTCTCTCTAAAATCTTTCATTCTCAAAAATGGTGTTGCATGACAAATATTGTGTATATATGACATTTTTCATGTATTATATCTGTTTGGGTGCTTATTATTGAGTGGCATTCTATTTATGCATCAAATGTATGCTCATCTATGCATAAATGTGAAAATCTGCATATTCTGCATGTATGAGTCGACCATAACAGGGCACTGGTCGACGCACGCTTATATACGTTTGCATTTTTCAAAATTCAATCAGTATGCATCGACGCATGTAGACGTATGGTCGACGCATCGCGCGAAAACCCAAATTTTCAGCAAATCATTCCAACTTTCTGCGCATTTAATACTCATAATTAGCATGCTATGTACATTTATTCAAATTCTTGGTAACCTGAACCTACCATGCCTATTGTCTCTTGACCTTTCCTCTTCTCAAAAACCCTAAAGTCTCATCTATAAAAGGGGCAAACCTCTTTCTCTGCAATCACACTCTCCAACCTCTCTCTCTCTCTCTCTACAATCTCAAATCCTTCACAAACACCATCAATGGCTTCCTCTTCCCGCAGAATTACCGGCAAGCGATCAAGATCATCTTCATCATCTGCTTCCATACCAGTCACTGCTGAATCCTTAGTTCCTTCAACTCTTGCCGAAAAATTCAACAAAGACATCGGCAAAAGAGGGGTAGTTAAGCAGCATGCATTCTACAAGCTCACTGCGGAACACATTCATCTCTCCAAAATTTTATCTTTGTTGCAGTTTCAATGCATTACAAACTTCTTGGAATGAAACTCAAAGTATAGTGAAGATTTGGTGCGTGTCTTCTACACAGGCATCCATGGCAGGTTCAGCGGTCAGTTCTTTCATTCTCAGGTCGACTCCACAAAGGTAAACCTAAACTCTGCTGTATGGAGTAAATATTTCAACATGCAATTAGCTGCTGGTGAAAATCCTCCTCTTGAGGTAACTGATTCTCAAACTGTGGCTGGATATGAATTCAAAACGGCCTTAAATTTGATGTTAAAACGGCCGTATCAAGAGAATATTGTGAATAGTGATGCATTTCTGAGAACCGTCACTGCAGGACAATTGCAAACAGGTGAGCGAATTCTTCAGTGGATTGTGGCGTGCATTCTGTGGCCAAAGAAAGGAGGGCTCTCCAGAGTAGAACTGGCTGAAGTCCATCTCATCTACGTTCTGAAAAATCAAATCAAAATTAACTGGCCCTACTACATCTCCAGTCGGATGTTCGCGTTGTGAGACTCCGCAAGAGGAACTGCTCTAGCATATGGGTCATTTATTCAGGAAGTTCTCACAGATGCTGATGTTTCCTTCCCAACATTTCCATACACATCCATCTCTTCAGATAAGGAATTTGGCACAAAGACCCTTTCAATGATGGGCTACTATTGGTGCAAAGAAAGAAAAATGTACGGTTTTGTTCGCAGGGCAACTACACCTATAGTGGTTGAAGCATCTGAAGGCAGTGAGGAAAGTGTAGAAAGTGACGAAGAAGAACAAGAAGAACCTGAAGAGGAAGAAGAAGAAGAACCGGCACATGAGGCATATGACAATCATCATCAAACTGAGTCAACTGAGTACACGACTACCGATTGGGTTCCATACATCTCTCAACCTGAGGATGAAGAAGAATACAACAATCAAGGCTGGGGTGAGTGGCAACACACTGGCTGGACCACTCTGGGAAAATATTATGATCCGTATCATGGATATTCGGAAGCAACTCAATCTCCTCAGAAATCCAACACATCTGACATTCTCAGCATGATGCAGTCTATGCAACTGGAACAACAAAACTTTATGTGTACTCAAGATGAGAGATTCACTCAAGTTCAAAGCCAACTCCAAACACAAAATGAAAGGCTCAATAACTTCTCCACCAGAATGGACGCACGGTTTGAGGCTCTTGTTACATCCCATGAAGCTCAGGAAAGGGCCATATCCAACAGTTTGAACTACTTGAACAACATTACTGTGGAATTCACTGACTTGGCCGATCCTTACCGTCATCCTCATTACTATGAGAGGGGACGAGGCCGAGGGCATTAAATATTTGTGTGCAATTCATGTTATTTTGTTTATGTTGTTATGTGTTTAAGTTGTTTGGGTTGTTATGACTATTTGGGTTTTCTCAATGCATTTTCTCTCGTTTATCTATATTATGAGTATTCGTTACGTTATTTTTTTCATTGTGAATATTATGTGTGAATATTGGTATATGATTAGATATTACCTGCCAATCATCTTGTTGATTTGAACATTTTAATTTTAATCGTTCTCTTTCTCTTTTTGACGTTGTCAAAGAGGGAGAAGGGAGTGTATCAAAGCCAAGAAGACCACACCACATGATATCAGTTACAGTTACTTTAGTTGATTAAAAGTACAGGATTGAAAAAGAAAGGGGGATTCTATGCTACCATGTTTGTAATATTGCATTTGGGTCTCATTGGCCTCGCACAGGTTGTCATCATCAAAAATGGGGAGTATGTGAGGGCAAACCATCATACAACATACGATCTTGAGTTTCGATGATGACAAATTGCAACCATGGATGAATCGGCATTATCGGTTCTACCTCTACAAAGACAAATGCAAATATTCCATCCACCATTTCCTTCTTATATCATTTAATGTGCTTTACTCAATACAATATATGTGAATGATATGTGGTTATGACTAAAGACATAAAGAACCACATAAATATTAGATTTTGCAGAATTGCAGGTCATGAGTCGACCACTGAGTCAGCGCATGCATCTGTGCAAATGGTCACAGGTCAGCGCATGAAGGCTATGAGTCGACCGCAAGGTCGACGCGTGAAGCTTATATTTTCTCACGGGTCAGCGCACGCCGACCTATTGTCGACGCACACTATTGGACTTTCAAAATTATCGAAATCTGCAGGCTATGCATCGATGCATAGACCTGCTATGGTCGACCGTTCGCGCGTTGGTGTTGTTTTGTCTTTCCACTGTGTTTGAAAAGCTGTAAAGTTTTTTGATTGGTTGGTTACTATATATAGAAACTTTGTTCATTTTTATCAACAACAATTGTAAATTTGAGTCAATTGTCATAAAACAAGAAAAGTGAAAGAGTTGCCATCAAAGTTCATCAATCTTCATCTTCTACAACCCACAACACAACAATTATACACAACAATTCTTGGGGTGCTTGTGATCTTGTTCAAGGTGATAAGATCCGAAGCCATGATCGGAAATCCGGTTCGGGTTGATTTTGAAGGCAGGTTTTTCTTGGATAAAACCTAGCAGGTTTTGCCCTCCAAGATTTGGAGATTTTGGGGGGTTTTCGGTACGGATCATCTCTACCTACTTCAGCTGAGTGAAGGTGATTGAGAAGCGGTACTCTTCGTCAATCTAGTAGCGGAAATCAGTGAAGTGTTCAAGAGTGTTCCGGGTTCAATTTGTTTGTGCGTGAAATCAGCCGGGCCGAGGGTTTGAAGAATGGAAGGTTATTCAACAAAGGGGATGGAATCAGAGGTCTACTCACAACAATCGGAGAACTTGATTTGACTCGAATCAAGGCGCAAGAAGCGATAGCATCATCAACATCAAGAGGACTTGATTTTATATTTTGCTTATCAATTATTGTATAAACATTTCTACATTACAGGTGATATATATTATATTGATCTCAATTCTATTATTAGAATTGAGGGCAGACGTACCCCGAAGCGAGGACGGCGGGGGAACTGCCTCAACAAATCTTTGTCTCCTTTACTTTTCAGCATTTTCAGTTTTGGCTTAAATTTGAGTGATTTTAGTATAAGCAGCTATATCATAATTTGGGTTGATTTGAGTAAGTACTTATTACTGTTTTGAACTTTAGTGCAACAATATATTGCACAAGGAACTTAAATCAACTTACTCAAGCCAAACCACACTTGGAGTGTATTGCACACCAAGTGTTTGATAAATTGCCTACACCAAAGTGTACTTAGCTCATTTGCCTACTTTGTGGGCATTATAGATCATTGGTGCTAGTTCTACTAATAAGTGGTAAAATCAACTGATAGTGTGACTAGTGTGTTGAATCAAATTTTGCTCATTATCATTTCCATAAGGCTAGACGCATATCCGGTCTTCTAATAACAGTTCGTTCTTAGACGTGATTTTTCCACGGCCGCTTCCGCAAATTGAAAACAAATATTTTGAAAAACCAATTTTTAATTAGTAGCGCCGACTGATTTTAATTGGGATCTATTCAACCCCCCTTCTAGATCCAAGCCATCATCTAACAAGTGGTATCAAGAGCACCGGTTCACTTCGTGCTTCGAGTATAACTTTGATAGAAAATGGCAAATGAACCTAAAGGGGCTTATAATAGAGCTCCCTTTTTTAATGGAGAAAATTATAGTTATTGGAAGGACTGTATGCGGGTGCACATAAATTCCATAGATAGAAAAGTGTGGAATGTTATTATCAATGGTCCAATGGAAATAACCATGACCAATGAAAATAATGAGATTGTGCCTAAGCCCGAAGCACAATGGACGGGTGATGATGAAAAGAAATACAACTATGATTGGAAAGCCAAGAAAATTTTGATCTTCGTGTTAGGAGTTGTTGAATATTATCGGGTTTCTCATTGTCTTACGACAAAATTTATGTGGGATTCACTTCAAGTCGCCCATGAGGGGACAAATGATGCGAAGCTTGCTAGAATCAACACACTAACACAAGAGTTTGATCTCTTTTACATGGAGCAAGGGGAAACCATTGCGAACATGCAAAAGAGATTTACTCATCTTATCAATAGATTGCATTCACTTGGTAGGCCAGTGGCCAATGATGTTGCTACTAACAAAATTTTGAGATGTCTTAACAAGGAATGGCAGCCGAAAGCCACTGCCATCAAAGAAGCAAATGACCTCACAATTTTGGACTTAACAACATTATTCGAAAAGCTACAAGAGCACGAATAAGTGCTCCTAAGCCTCGACCAACATGAAAAGAAAGAAAAGAAGGACAAAATAAAGACTGTTGAGAAGAAATCTATTGCTCTCAAGACTTCCTCCTCGAAGTCTCAATCTAAAGAGCACAGTGATTATTCATCAAGTGACGATGGAGAAGATGACAAGAGTGAGGATATGGGGCTGTTCATAAAGCGCTACAATCAGTATGTGAGAAAGAATGGCATTCAACACTCAGAAAAGAACCTTGTCAACTTCCGAAAGCAATCAAGGAACTCTAGAATGCGGAAAGCCCGATCATTATAAACCGGACTGTCCTTTAAACAAAAAGGGCAAAGAAAAGGAATCTATTAAATCACATAAGAAGTCATCAAAGCCGAGAAGAGCATATATAGCTTGGGAAAGCGATAACAACTCCTCCTCTGATAATGAAAGCTCAAGTGATGAAGAAGAATCCGTGAACTTATGTCTTTCTGCAAACCAAAAGAATAAGAAAAAACAGGTACGTCACTCTAAATATGAAAATTCCTCAAATATGTCTCATTTCGAATTACAAGCCGCATTTAATACTTTACACGATGAAGCAAAAGAAGCCTTTAAGAGGCTTGCCTCTTACAAACGAATATTTACTTACCTAGAGCACAAAATTCAAGAGTCCAAAAGGAAACTTGAGGAACTTAAGGCTTCCATGGTGGAAAGTACTAAATCGGGTTATGAGGACCTTAGAAGCAGATTACTCAACTTTGGATGCGATACTTGTTATATTTGGCAAGGCGAAATTAGAAACCTAAAGGCCAAACTTAACAAGGCTCTTGAGCCCAAAATTACATTTGCTATCGATAAAGCTGATTTTAGAAAAAGTATGGTGAATCCATATCAAAAATATACATATGTAATAAGAGATCAAGATAGCAAAGGCAATTCTAAAGTTGACCTCTCATGCTTATATTGTTGCAAGAAAGGCCATTCCATTACTAAGTGCCGATTTAGGAGATTTTTGGTTCCTAAAGGCATCTATCAATGGTTGCCCAAATACAATCACTTTGTCACTCACAATTTAGGACCCAATAAGCCATTGGGTACCTCCTCTTGTTGATTATTTTTTCATAGGTACAATGTATCGAGACCACCGAGAGAAGATGGGTTCTCGACAGTGGATGCTCAAGACACATGTCCGGAGACATATCCCTATTCATCGACTTCGTGGCAAAGAAGAAAGGGTATGTAACCTATGGTGAAAATAATCGTGGTGCAATCCTTGGTAAAGGTAGTGTAGGTAACCCTTCTTCCACTACTATTTCCGATGTGTTGCTTGTCGAGGGTCTCAAACATAATCTACTTAGCATTAGCCAATTATGCGACAAAGGATACAATGTATCTTTTTCAAAAGAGTGTTGCAAAATTGTGCATAATGATGATAAGAAGAATATGTTTGATGGCCTAAGAGTGAACAACGTATATATGATAGTCCGTGTTTCATGAGCAATGCAGTCCATGTTTTCACAATCATGAGTCCCAGCAACACAGACGATGCATTTAGAGGAGGAGTAAGGGCGATTGTAAGAGTAAGCTTCATTGTGATGAATGTAAACAAGATTGATAAAACTAAGCTCACAAATATTGCAATAAAGGTAACCTTTTACTTCTATGTGAGCACCGATTCACCTTCAAACTCCTCCTCAAGAAGCTCCACATTTGACCTTTCCACCTTCTCCTCAGGAAGCTCCATATTTGGCCTTTCCACCTTCTCCTCATTGAGCAGTTCAACCTCACATGGAAGAAACAGGTTACCTTTAGGGCAATATTTGTGAGCTTGGTTTTATCAATCTTGTTTACCTTCATCACAATGAAGCTTAATCTTACAACCTCCATTACTCCTCCTCTAAATGCATCGTTTGTGTTGTTGGGACTCATGATTGTGAAAACATGGAATGCATTGCTCACGAAAGCTGGAATAGTTAATCAACCGTTTCACAAGATAACAACCTCCAGTTAATTTTTTAAAGTAAATATATATAAGCCAGTTGTCATGTTTGACATACTACCCCTGACAAAGTACACAAAGGCGTCACTATTAGGCTTTGGTATAAGATTCTCCTCAAAACAGAATGCAATAGCTAAAGGTATTTTCACTATTAAAAAAAATCAAGTACACATCCAAATGCCTAAAGCCAAAGACTATTTATTGTGAAATTCCATCCCCCCAAATTTTTCAAAAATTTCGTGCGATGCGTCGCATGGAAAGGTCATGCATCGACGCGTACTGTGTGAAAAACTTATAAAAAAATATTATTGTTTTTTACTATTTCTAAAATAAATAAATAATATATATATATATATATATATATATATATATATATATATATATATATATATATATATATATATATATATATATATATATATATATAATTATATATTAATATTTATAACAAAATATTAAAATCTAACTTAAAGATATTTTTGTCTTTTGGTTGATTAATTATTCCAGCTTTCATGAGCAATGCAGTCCATGTTTTCACAATCATGAATCCCAGCAACATAGACGATGCATTTAGAGGAGGAGTGAGGGCGGTTGTAAGAGTAGGCTTCATTTTGATGAAGGTAAACAAGATTGATAAAACCAAGCTCACAAATATTGCCCTAAAGGTAACCAGTTTCTTCCATGTGAGCACCGATTCACCTTCAAACTCCTCCTCAGAAAGCTCCACATTTGACTTTTCCACCTTCTCCTCAGGAAGCTCCATATTTGGCCTTTCCACCTTTTATTCATTGAGTAGTTCAACCTCAATCTCAGACTCATGATCTTCAATCTCGTCTTCTTCAACGTCACTGGAGATGATGCGACGGTAGGGAAGAGTAGACATTGTGATTAGAATCTTAAGCTTGGTTTGAGACTGGACAAGTTGAGAGGAAAAAATTGAATTCTGATTTAACCTCTAGTCTCAACTCAACGTTAAATCAGAATTCAATTTTTTCCTCTCAACTTGTCCAGTCTCAACCCAAGCTTAATATTCTAATCACAATGTCTATTGTTCCCCACCGCCGCATCATCACTGGTCCAGTGACGTTAAAGAAGACGATATTGAAGATCATAAGTCCGAGATTGAAGTTCAAGTGCTCAATGAGGAGAAGGTGGAAAGGCCAAATATGGAGCTTCCTGAGGAGAAGGTGGAAAGGTCAAATGTGGAGCTTCCGAAGGAGAAGTTTTAAGGTGAATGGGTGCTCACATGGAAGAAACAGGTTACCTTTAGGGTAATATTTGTGAGCTTAGTTTTATCAATCTTGTTTACCTTCATCACAATGAAGCTTACTTTTACAACCGTCCTTACTCCTCCTCTAAATGCATCGTCTGTATTGCTGGGACTCATGATTGTGAAAACATGGACTGCATTGCTCACGAAAGCTGGAATAGTTAATCAACCATTTCACAAGATAACAACCTCCAAATAATTTTTTAAAGTAAATAAATATAAGCCAGGTGTCATGTTTAACTTACCACCCCTGACAAAGTACACAAAGGCATCACTATTAGGCTTTAGTATAAGATTCTCCCTCAAAACAGAATGAAATAGCTAAATGTATTTTCACTATAAAAAAAATCAAGTACACATCCAAATGCCTAAAGCCAAATACTATTTATTATGAAATTCCAGCCCCCAACAATTTTTCAGAAATTTCATGCGATGCGTAGACTGGAAAGGTCATGCATCGACGCGTACTGTTGCGGTGGAAATAGGATCACAAACTATTAATGAGTTTGAATCACAATTCAGTTCACAACCGCTCTTTGATTTATCCGAAGGAAAAGGTCAAAAAGGGAAAACCTATTTTACATCGTAAACACAATGCGGGGAAGATCTAGGGTTCGGGGGTTGGTTAAATTTAGGGAAGGTATTAGCACCCTAAACTTCTGTAGTACTCTACAGGAACCTTTTGTTCAAATGTTTACTATTTGCTTTATTATTTGCTTAAGGTATATGTGCAAAGGGATTAAAAGTGAGAAAGAAGACCTAAGGGGTTAATTCTAAGTTTACTCGGCAAGACATCGCATCTTGTGCCTACATATCCTTACGGGAATGGAATCAGAGTAACTGTAGTTCCCCTCAAAAGGGAGGTTAGAGACTTCTTGACTATGGTCAAGGTCTCAAGGGGAATAAACATGTCTTAAGGACACGCTTACGCGGAGTGTAGAAACTCCAAATCTCTACGTTGAATTGTTAAGTTGTAATCAGGGTTAAATTAGGTTAGGGATTCCGCGGCGGGAAACCCTAAAATGAGCGCGGCGGCTCTTTGACCTAATGCTAGGGGTAAAGTTATAATCTTGCCTGCGGCGAGGCATTTGTGAAAATTAGGGTTTGAAAAGGTGAAAGGGTTTGAAATTGAGGACTATTGGCGCGGCGGCCAAAAGCTAGACCTAAACTTCGGATGTGTGTAGTGTGATTGGAATATTGATAAATGTGTGAGATAAATGAATTGTAAACAGGGAATAAAACAGAAGTTAAAGTCATGCAAACAGAAGTTTAAAGGCAGAAATTTAAAGCGCGATTATTAGATTCGCGAGGTTACATATGAGAAACAGTTACAATATGATAATGAACATTGAGTGAGAAAATAAAGAAACGTAATGAGCTGCAAAATGGACAAACGATGTTAGTGGGCAGAGTTAAGCGGCAATCAAATTAATTACGAACAATAAAGAAAAAGATGCAAATTTATTACAATTTTTAATATTAGCTTGCAAAAAAAAGGATTTAATTTAAAAATATTTTACTCTTTAAAAAGGTTTTATTTTTTTATATTTTTAAGAAAAGTTTTTCTTATTTATTTTTTAAAAAAAGAGTTTTATTTATTTTTAATATTTACATAAAAGTTTTAGTTTTATATAAAAAAAGTTTTAACTTTTATTTTAAAAAAAGAGGTTTTTTTATTTTATTATGAAAAGATTTTGTTTATTTATAATATTTACACAAAAATTTTTTTAAAACAAATATAAAACAATTTAAAAACAAAAAAAACATAATTTAAAAACAAAATAAATAAAATAAAAAAATAAACATAAGGGGTTGGGCCGGTCATCACCCCGGACCCAACCTGGTGGAAGTAAATGGGACCAGAATATTTCTAGGGTTTCATAACCCAAAAAATACGTTCGCGGCGCCGTCTTGACTTTCTTCTTCATCTCTCTCGATTGCTTCTGTCTCTTGTATTCAGTTTGCTGCGATTCTCCCATCGTCCTCATCCTTTCGCTTTGCTCATCTTTCGGTAACCTGAAACCAAACATAAACACTTGAGGAAAACATTTCATGGCTTACATTTACGACGGAGTTACGGTGACAACGGCCGATGATGAAGTGAGCTGAGGCTTAGAGCTTCGATTGCCCGCCGTTTGATGAATGGTGAAGGCGGTCTTGCTCGCGGTTGATTAGCTTTAATCTCTCTCCCTCTCGCGGTTACTAGGGTTTGACATGCGATTGTCCGTTAGGGTTTTCTCTTATTCGTTCTCTCTTTCTCTGAGGTGAAATCATCCCTTTTTATATACTTTTTTCAATCATTCTTTTGGGCCTTTGATCTGATTTGCTGCTCTTTTTCTGAGATATGATTTTGGGACATGATTTGATTTTTTGTGGATTTGTGAACCTGATACTATTTCGATTTGATTGGGATTCTGTCCATTTTCGATTTGCCTATATCCTCCTTTTGGACTTTGAACGGTTGTACTCTGATTTGGATTTCGTTGGGTTTGCTTTGATTTGCTTGATTACTTTTCTGATTAGATCTTTTCTTTCCCTTTCAGACTTACGGACTCCAATTCCCAGTATTTGATCGAATACTGATTTGGAAATTGCTTGTATCCATATTCAAATTTGGTTTTGTTGGATATCTGTTTCGTTTTGGTTAACTGGATTATTTATTTCTGATTCCATTTGAACTGCTTCGTGATGAACTGAATCATTCTTCTCTGATTTACTCTAACTCAATTCTTCTGATAGGGACCGTTTTGATACTATGGGCATCGTTTTTACTGATGTGATTCTTTTTGATGCAGATTTTCAGCAGACTAACTTTGGTTACCCAATTTTCAATGTCGCTGTGGGTTTATTGGTTTTAGTCCTAATTTGATACCACTGAGTTTCGAATCTGGCGTAGACTGATACGGCTATAGTGTTGGATCCTTTTGATGTGCTTTTGAACTGCTATTGTGCCGTCTTGCTATCGTTAAAATGCACTGACCATTGTCGCCGTGTTCTAAGTTTGCCATACTTGTTGATGCAGATGTTGATGTTGTGGTGTTAATGGCTGCTCTTGAAATTGTTTGCAGATGCTAGTCGACTTGTTTTGCTTGCATTTGATGCCTGCAGATGTTGAACTGGTGTTGCTCGCTGTGTTGCAGTCGGCGCTGTTTGCAACTGATACCTGTTGCTGCTATTGTTTGTAGCTCAGAAATTGCTATTGTCGGGGGAACTTGAAACGGTGATGATGGTTCGTGAATCTGAACCGTTTGTTAGAGGCTATTGTTGCAATGTTGGTGCTTGCGAATGATGCTTGCTCGTAGCTGATATTGTTGATGTGAAAACCTGTTGTCGTTGCACTGTGATGTTTACAGCAGATGCTACTTTGTTATTGCAGGTAGAAACTCGTGTTGCTTCTCTTTGCTTGTTGTGGCTGATGTTGGTTCTGCCTGTTGGAGGTCAATTGTAGCCTTGAACCTGTTAGTTTGTTGCAGCTTGAAGTTGTTTGGGGCTGATGCCGCTGTCACTGATTTCTTTGTGACGAGATATTGGGATGTTTTGATTTTAGATACTGCTAACATTGTAACTTATCTGCTTTGATCTTGAACCAAGTTTGATGGCCTGACATTCAGATTATTGTTGTTAGCTTTTGTTGTCTGATAACAGGGCTTATGTGTTGCGTGCCGTTAAAACTGATTCGGTTTTTGTGACGGTCTGATTTTTGAACATGTTGCTAAGCCATGTTTGATTTTGTTGTGTTTCTTTGGAGCCTGCTGAGTGTTATGACAGATTGGTAGGACCTTTGCACATGAACTTGCATCATTTGATGGTTTATTTTCCTTTTGTGCAACTTGATGCCATAGTTTGGCTTCTCTTGTTCTATTTCGAAATTGATTTTTATTCTGCTGGACCCTGGGTCTTCATTCTGTTTGGTACAGATTTGTTTCCTTTGGTGGCTATTCATACCTGTATTGGCGCGAGCCCCTTCCTGGTTTTGTTTATGCTGATGACGCTTGTGGCTTTTCAGGTATTGGAAGTTTTGAAACCAGGGTGACTCAGACCTGCCGGCATCCGGGTTTGAGTCAAAACTTGCCTATGTTGCCTTATTCTCGCATCAGTCTGGAAATCCAATCGCGGCAAAACGAATCAGCCCCACTTCTTTTATTTTTTCTATCTCTCGGATGTCCCGTATCGATAAGAACAAGCATTACTTGATCTGACGCCCACGGCGCGGATCGGTAACGGGGGTAGGACGCAGCTTCGGTTGTGCCACTCCCGGCACTCGATGATGACATTGTTCTGAGAGTGTCAAGAAACTTCTAACCCCTTTTTTTTTATATTGTTTGTTTTTCTATTTTTTTCAGGTGATCAAGAGTTGCGTGAAGAACTCAAGGGAGGACCAATGAAGAAAACTTGTAGTTTTTCTCTTTTTAGGACTTTAGGACCTAGAATAGATACTTATTGTAAATGTATAATCCTTTTGTAAATGAAAGATCATCATGAATAAAATCCAAAAATTACTTCCATTTCAACTTGTAATTCTAGATGTTTATGAAATAAAATCCCGTAAATATTCACTTCTATTTTCAATTATGAATTTAAATATCCGTGAATAATCATCCATAAATTATTTAAATTCAACTTTGATTTGTAGCTTATGAACATTCATGAATAAAAGCTCACAACTATTAAAACTTGACCTCTCCTTTGCCTTTTATAAATGATATCCCGCCATATGATTATATCCAAACAAATTCACATTAAAACCTCGTTGATCACATCACTTCTCAAAATAACCTTAACAGTATCCACTTCCTTTTCAACCCAACTTTATAAAAGGAAACAAAACTGTTTGGAAATGTTTCAGAATCAAACAAAGCACGGCCCCGAGTCCAATCATATTTCTGACAAAACATATTGGGACCTTGACCCCAAATGGCAAATAAATGCCTCAGAACGTAATAACAGCCCGTTTTCAAGAAATTAGCAGAATTTGCGTGAAACGACCAAAATACCCCTAGGACCAAATCTGCAAAACAGACACCTCCATGACTTGTTAGTGGTTAGCAAATGTTCATAGGAGATGATATGCGAAATGCCTGACTAAATGTAAGGGTAAAATTTGGGGTATTACAGTTGCCCCTATTTAAATAGCTACACCGGACGATTTGAGTGACAGAGACTCGAGGAATCGTGGTGGAGAGATTTAAATATAGATAACCGAAAATTTTGCCCTTATATGCGATGATATGCAATACTATGGACAAAACTGGAACGACTTAATGCAGACGATGTCATGAATATGATATGATGCGTATGCTGGAATAATGAATGCGAAAATGCTGACGAAACATGACGACACCGAGACAGACGCCATGAGAAGAACGCACTG
This sequence comes from Lathyrus sativus, assembly GCA_963859935.3. Lineage (NCBI taxonomy): Eukaryota > Viridiplantae > Streptophyta > Magnoliopsida > Fabales > Fabaceae > Lathyrus > Lathyrus sativus. The sequence continues at coordinate 457,114,873 of OZ012736.1, read as the reverse complement.
GGGACAATGACGTGCTGAGACAACAGTACAACACTGAGGAGATCTAAAAATGATAGTCAACTGGTGCGAATGACCAATTGTCACCTTTAGAAAAGGAATGAGATCCTCCAATGGAGATGGTACCTATGAGACGGCCTCCACTGGGGAATCTAAAAATAAAACTGGATCACGTACGATTGTAAGGTTGATTACAGAATGCTGGAGCATCGAGCAAAGAATAACATCCAAGCTTCTGTAAACTATCCCTCGTGACAAGATCAAATGAACTTCTCGGAAATCCGTATCAAATATACAGGGTAAAGACCGGTTGTATGCCAAAATAAATGGACTTTAATGGGAAATGCCCTGATAAGCTTCTCGAGGGAGAACTGTCACTCATCGTTGGAAGGGACTTATATGCCAAAATGGATAAGCACTCAAATAAAGAGGCTGCTGCTTATCTGATAAATAAATCTTCTCGCATTTAAGGTCGGCGCCTGGAATGCGATTCTGAGTCTTCTCTTACTGAAGGATAAACTTCTTCATGCTTCAAGATCGTGTTCTCCTGAACATAAAAAGGGTAAACTGAACTTCCTCATACTTCAGAATCGTGCTCTCCTGAATATGAAACTGGATGACTGAATATACTCATATTTCAGAATCGTGCTCTCCTGAATATGAAACTGGATGACTGAATATACTCATATTTCAGAATCGTGCTCTCCTGAATATGAAACTGGATGACTGAATATACTCATATTTCAGAATCGTGCTCTCCTGAATATGATTCTGGATGACTGAATATACTCATATTTCAGAATCGTGCTCTCCTGAATATGAAACTGGATGACTGAATATACTCATATTTCAGAATCGTGCTCTCCTGAATATGATTCTGCTCAAACCTCCCCGTATTTCAAGATCGTGCTCTCCTGAATACGATTTGGTTCAAACCTCCCATACTTCAAGACGACAGGTAAATGGAAGCCCAACTGCTCCATGGAGATGGCCATTTGCTGCGAGTCATAACGAAGATAGGATCGGTTTCTTAGGTGAGAAATGTTGTATACCGATGTTGTAACATGTAGGATTGTAAAGTGTTGTACTGATAGATTTTCCAGGCGTGAACTGGCGTGTATCTGTAAACGATTGTAGTTGAAGATAGTGCAAAATAAATGCACGTCCGGTTGGGATTGACGACCGACAAGACTGAGATTCAATCTAGGATCGAGCTAGAAAGAAGACTGGAAATCAAGACTCCGTCGAGGGAATGAACTCGAAGGGTAAATATCTTATCCTGGTGAGGAAAGATAGCTGAAGTAACCGTCATCCACGAGGATCGAGCTCCGTGGGGAAGCTGGACACACATATGTATTTTATGCTTAGGGCTGACAATCTATTTTAGAGAGAATGGACAAACCCCATTACTTGGCGGCAACGACCAATGATGGTGAAACACAATGAACCTGTGAATGCTGACGTATGTGTTATGTATGCAAGATGTTATGAAATGAGTATGTAATGAGTATGTAATGAATATGCAATGAATATGTAATGAAATAGGCACGTGATGCTTATGCCTCTGCGTATGCTGACGAAACAGACTAAAGACAGGATGAGACGAAATAAACATCTCGACGGAGACACCCTGCGTTCTCTGCAACCAATACGTCAATCATGGGTGGGAAGGCTCCATGATGGAACCAAATCTGGTTTTAAAGTTCTGAATTCTCCGGGGAGAAAGTAATCTGCTTGTGGTGTACAGTATCACGTCTTCACATGGGGAGAAGAAAACCTGAGGAACACTTTCGAGTTTCTCAAGAAAAAGTTGTCAGCTTATAGTCTCTCTGGGGACTATCACTGGGCAATGGTTTGAAAGTGTTTCTGCAATAATGATATTTCCGGGGAATGAAGAGATCCTGTCGGAATTTCCACTAGTCAAAGTAATTTATTACATTTCAAATTTGTTTTGTTTTTTTTTTTTGAAAAACAGTTTTGAAAAATCTACAATGCACCTTTCATCTTCAAATTTCAAGAATAAACGCATTTTGCATAACAAATAGAAAATAAAGAGCAATGCACCAAGGAATGTAAGTAACGAGATGGTATCTTTTATTAAAGGGTGGCTGCTTGCTGAAGGCATAGCCCCACAGATGATTACATTTTGAAATTGGCAACACGGAAAAAAAAAGGTTACATCGAATCCAACGACACCTACTGACACTACTAACTAAGACTAATCCAGAATCCTGCTTTGGGCAAGGATGAAAGAGACTGGAGCATGGCTCTCATGCGGAAAGTGTGTTCGAGATAATCAGTGTCTTCTGATGCAATGAAATGCCTTTGTCCCTAACTTTTGCCTGGACCGCCCTTTCGGGTTTTCAATCCACCGGGACGCTCTTTTTTGCCTAAGCCGCCCTTTCGGGTTTTCAACTTAGCGAGCTTTTGTTATTATTTCTTTTTTCTTTTTCACCCTTACTTTTGCCTAAGTCGCCTTTTGCAGGTTTTCGACTTAGCGGGTTTTTAGGCATAATATTTTCGGACTGCATCAGAATTCACGGGATGTGCTAGTTCTTCACCGTCCATTGTCGTAAGTATTAGAGACCCTCCGGAGAAGACAGTCTTTACAACGAATGGGCCCTCATAATTGGGCATCCACTTTCCACGCATATCTTTATGTACTGGTAAGATCTTTTTGAGTACGAGCTCTCCTTGACGGAACTCACGGATACGGATCTTCTTATCAAACGCTCTTTTCATCCGTTTCTGATATAATTGCCCATGGCACATGGCTGTCAAACGCTTCTCGTCAATGAGATTCAACTGATCCAATCTGTCCTGAACCCACTCAGCTTCCTCAAGTTCAGCCTCCATTAACACTCTTAGCGAAGGTATCTCTACCTCGATGGGGAGCACGGCGTCCATTCCATATACCAGCGAGAAAGGTGTTGTCCCTGTCGAAGTTCTCACTGAGGTTCTGTATCCATGCAAAGCAAACGGTAACATCTCATGCCAATCTTTGTAAGTCACAACCATCTTTTGCAGGATCTTCTTGATATTCTTATTCGCAGCTTCAACGGCCCCATTCATCTTAGGACGGTACGGAGAAGAATTGTGGTGAGTGATCTTGAAATTGTCACACAGCTCTTTCATAGTATTATTATTCAGATTGGTGCCATTGTCAGTTATTATCCGGCTTGGGACCCCATAGCGGCAGATGATCTCTTTCCTGATGAATCGGGCAACCACTTGCTTGGTCACGTTGGCGTAGGAGGCAGCCTCTACCCACTTGGTGAAATAATCTATAGCAACGAGGATAAAACGATGTCCATTAGAAGCTTTCGGCTCAATTGCCCCAATCATGTCAATGCCCCACATAGAGAACGACCATGGTGAAGACAACACATTCAACGGTGACGGAGGTACATGCATTTTATCAGCATAAATTTGGCACTTATGGCATTTCCTAGCGTATTGGATGCAGTCGGCTTCCATGGTTAACCAGTAATACCCAGCTCTTAACATCTTCTTGGACATAGCATAACCATTGGCATGGGTTCCGAAGGTCCCCTCATGAATTTCCTGTAGTAACATGTCCGCTTCCCGTTTATCAACACATCTGAGCAGGACCATGTCGTGATTTCTCTTGTACAACACACCATTACTGATAAAGAATTTGGACGCCAGTCTTCTCAATGTCTTTTTGTCCAGACCAGTAGCACCCTCTGGATACTCTTGCTTGACGAGATAGTTCTTGATATCGTGAAACCAAGGCTTTTCATCCACCTCAACTTCTTCGACCATCTGACAATAAGCGGGCTCAACCTTGCGCTCAATATGGATAAGAGGTGCTTCATTAACGAATTTAACCTTCCACATGGATGCTAACATGGCTAATGCATCAGCTACGTGATTCTCGGATCTAGGAACATGCTCGAACTCTATCTCGTCGAAATACTTGATCAGCTCAATAATGTAGTCCTTATAAGGGATTAACTTCTCATTCTTCGTCTCCCATTTGCCTTGTACCTGGTAAATAACCAAGGCTGAGTCACCACTTACTTTAAGAAGTTTGATTCGGAGGTGAATCGCTGCTTCGAGGCCAAGAATGCAGGCTTCATATTCTGCGACGTTATTAGTGCATTCAAAGTCCAATCTTGCTGTAAATGGGGTAAATCCACCCTTTGGGTTCATCAAAACGGCGCCTATACCATGCCCATTGAAATTTGAGGAACCATCAAACATCATCTTCCACCAAAGACCTGGTTCTGGACCTTCGCTCGGATCTGGCTCTTCGCAATCTCTTTTAATCAACAAAATATCCTCATCAGGAAAATCGAGCTTAAGAGGTTCATAATCTTCAACTGGCTGGTCTGCAAGATAATCGGATAAAATACTACCCTTAATCGCTTTCTGGGGTACATACTGGATGTCATATTCGGATAACAACATGTGCCAACGGGCTAGCCTCCCGGTTTGAGCAGGTTTTTCAAAAATATACTTGATCGGATCCATTTTAGAAATCAATAACGTGGTATGACAGACCATATACTGCCGAAGGCGCTTAGCGGCCCATGCCAATGCACAACAAGTTTTCTCTAATGGTGAGTATCTGTTTTCGCAATCGGTAAACTTCTTGCTCAGGTAATAAATTGCATGTTCCTTTTTCCCAGTCTCATCATGTTGTCCAAGCACACAACCCATAGACTTCTCGAGAACAGTAAGGTACATAAACAACGGTCTTCCAGGTACGGGCGGGATCAGAATAGGGGGATCTTGCAAATAACCCTTAATCTTCTCGAACGCTTTCTGACAATCAGGGTTCCACTCAACTGTCTGCCCCTTGCAAAGCAACTTGAATATCGGCTCACAAGTAGCGGTCATATTAAAGATAAACCTGGAAATGTAGTTCAGACGTCCCAGAAAACCCCTAACTTGTGTCTCGGTTTGCGGAGCCGGCATATCTTGAATGGCTCGGACTTTGTCAGGATCCACCTCAATCCCTCGCTGGCTAACGATGAAACCAAGCAATTTTCCAGATCTGACACCGAAGGTACATTTTGCAGGGTTCAATTTCAACTGATATTTCCTGAGTCGTTCAAACAGCTTCGCCAAATGGTCTAAATGCTCCTCTTCACTCTGAGATTTGGCTATCATATCGTCCACATACACCTCAATTTCTTTGTGCATCATATCATGAAAAAGAGTGGTCATAGCACGTTGGTAAGTTGCCCCTGCATTCTTTAAACCAAAGGGCATGACTTTGTAGCAGAAGGTTCCCCAAGGAGTAATGAAAGTAGTCTTCTCTTGATCATCGGGATCCATCTTGATCTGATTATAGCCGGAGAACCCATCCATAAATGAGAACAACGCAAAACTGGCCGTATTGTCTACCAGTGTGTCAATATGTGGCAGTGGGAAATCGTCCTTTGGACTTGCTTTGTTCAGATCCCTGTAGTCTACACACATCCTAACCTTACCGTCCTTCTTGGGCACTGGCACAATGTTGGCAACCCAATCTGGATATTTCGCGACTGCCAAGAAACCTGCATCCAACTGCTTTTTAACCTCATCTCGAATCTTCAAAGCCATGTCGGGTCTCGTCCTTCGGAGTTTTTGTTTGATAGGCGGACAATCTGGCTTAAGCGGCAACTTGTGAACAACAATATCCGTGTCTAGGCCTGGCATATCTTGATACGACCACGCAAACACATCAATATACTCTTTTAACAACTCAATCAACCTCGGCCTAATCTCCGTTCCAAGCATTGCACCAATTTTGACCTCTTTCTTGCTCTCATCTGTACCGAGATTAATTAAGTCCACCTGCTCTTTATGCGGTTGAAGCTCTGTGTACTCGTACTCAATCAACCTTGTCAGTTCAGCGGGTACTTCAAAATCTTCTTCACCCTCGTCCTCAGCTTGATTGATGGGTGCATCCCAGTCAGGAGTGTCAGTAAAGTCATTGGATCCGACAAGGTTTACAATGTCTCTGCATGATGGAAAGCTTATTTATTTAAGATGCTCGAAGATATGTAGGAATGAAATGCTGTTTTTTTTTATTATTTTATGGAAGAAAGGTTGCCAATTTCATTTTAAAGGTGAAAACGAAAAACGCAAATGAACCAAAGTGGGATTGAACAAAATGCTTTTATTAATATCTTTTTAGAAATGAAAGGTGGCCCGACAAAACAACCCTATAGCCTTGGGCAGAGCTACAGATTTTTATTTGAAAATATAAATGAAACTTAAAAAAACAATTACTTTGACAAGGGAAAAATAACAGGGATCTCTACGGCCTCCCAGTTGTTCAAAACTGCATCACCCTTAAACACCAGGTTGCTCAGCTCTTCATTTTTCTCACATTCACTGATGGCATTAACTTGGAAACCTCCGCTGACAAATACTTCTTGGATAACCTTCGGACGCCCTTCGACGGTTGTGGCAGCTCCATTCTGAGTTGGTTTGTAACCCAACCCAGAGCGATCAGTCTTGGCCTTGACATCAATTACTTCTCCCCAACCTTCAGGAATGCCCCTGTCAATTGTTGATTTGGTACTCTTCAGAGATGCAAAAGATGGATTACCCTGACCCACTGTCTCTTCGACTTCCAGCAGAACAGCATTGGCGATCTCAAGTGCTTGAAAGGAGATGTCTAGAGCATTCTCATCGGCCTCGATGTAACGGAAAGAAGACAGGTTACTGACCATCAGATCTTCCTCACCGTGTATAATAACCAACTTTCCATTGATCACGAATTTCATCCTTTGATGTAACGTTGAGGTCACTGCTCCAGCGGCATGAATCCACGGCCTTCCGAGTAAACAACTGTAATTGGGATTAATGTCCATGACTTGAAATGTGATATTAAAAATTTGCGGACCAATCAGGATGGGAAGCTCAACCTCCCCCATTACCGATCGGCGAGAGCCATCGAAAGCCTTGACAACCAAAGGAGTAGGTTTCAACACAGTCTCTTTACAAGCCAACTTATCGAGAATCCTCTTGGGTAGCACATTCAGAGAAGAGCCGGTGTCCACTAGCACTCTCGCTAAATTGTCCTCTTGACATTTTACCGATATATGTAAAGCACGATTATGGTTCGGACCCTCCTTCGGTAACTCTTCATTGCTGAAACTGAGGGTGTTACAAGCGGTTAAATTGGCAATCACACTATCAAATCGACTGGTGCTAATATCTTGATCCACATGCGCTTGAGTCAAAACCCTCTGCAAGGCCATCCTATGAGCGGGTGAATTCATTAACAGAGATAGAATTGAGATCTTGGAAGGAGTCTGATGAAGTTGGTCAATAACTTTATAGTCACTTTTCTTGATGATCCTCAAAAACTCAGCATCTTCGTCATTCGTGACGGCCCCCTTACCTTTGTCTTTGGCAGTCACAGGGATATTAGTGGTCTCCTTAGGTGGATCCTTATTAGAATGGGGGGTATACACACGGCCACTGCGAGTCATCCTGCTTATCTCTGCGATATTGGTCACCGTGCCCTTAACCTCTTCCTTGGGAATAACTTTCCCGGACTCCTTGTCAATCATCGTCACGTCGTATTTCCAAGGCACAACTTTAGGATCACTGAAAGGAAACGGACTCGGTCTTCGAATAACTATAGGCTTAGGCTGATTCACTTCGGGGATATACGACCTTGGTATATCGAACACGAGGTTGGCGGAGCCTGCCCCTGATAAATTAAACACTGGTACCTTACTCTTTGATTCAGGCTGATGGAAAACAGGCTCAACCACGGCAACTACATCCTTCTTGGCTTGGCTTGTCACTTGTAAAACACCCTCATTAATTAACCTCTGAACGTCATTCTGAACCAACACACAACCCTTAGTACTGGCTTCACAACTTACACATGCAACGTGGGAAGTATCTACTAAACCAGCTTCAAACAGTTTCGAATGGAACATCTTAAGGGGAGTCTTAATCTGTTCAACATCAAGGGCATAACCTTCTTCCGAATCAGCACTAATGGCATTGACACTCTCATGGTTAGGAAAAGGGTTCTTCTTAACATTTGGTTGAGGATCTTCAAACGACAAAATCTTCTTTTCCAATAGATCCCTGACAATATTTTTGAGAGCATAACAATTCTCCAGATCGTGGCCAGGCGCGCCCTCATGAAATAAACAATGAGCAGCGGCATTGTAATTGGCGGGTAGAGGATTAGGAGCCGGACCCAAAGCCCGAGTAGTGATGAGACCCTGCTTGACCAAAGAGGGATACAACTCGGTAAAAGTCATTGGAATCGGCGGACAAGGTTTATACGTTCTTCTGTTCGGCACATTCTGGCGAGGAGCCGGACTCTTTGGCTGTGGAGGAGCAGGAGCGTTGGGTGCCTGTAGGTAGTTGACAGGAGGTGGATAAACAGGAGGTTGTTGCATAGGTTGATACATGGGAACCTGTTGATTGAAAGAAGGTGTAATAGCTGCCACATAGGGTTGTTGAGCATATTGGACTGGGTACCCTTGAGGTTGAGCATAACCTTGCGGATGCCGATAAAAACGTTCCCTTGGTCTACCAGAGGATATAGCATTAGTCTCACTCTCCTTCTTTTTCTGGGAGCTATACGGAGGCTTCTTCGGCTGATCCTTAGAAGTACCATGATTATTTGTCATTTTACCACTTTTCATACCCAATTCAATCTTGACACCCACAGCAACGATGTCGGAGAAATTTGAAGTCACACTACCCACCATTCTCTCGTAAAATTCTGGACGGACTGTGTCGACAAACCAATCAGCTAACTCTTTCTCGGTCAAAGGAGGTTCTACCTGCGAAGCAGTCTCTCTCCACCTTTGAGCATACTCTTTGAATGACTCAGAATTCTTTTGTGACATACTCAGCAACTGTCTTCTGTCAGGAGCCAGATCCATATTGTACTTGTAGTGTTTGATGAAAGCGTCAGATAAATCCTGGAAACTCTTAATGCGAGACTGGTCTAAAGTTAAATACCACTTGGAGGAAGCACCCTTCAAACTATCTTGGAAGCAATGAATCATCAGTTTATCATTCTCAACATGGGCAGCCATTTTGCGATAATACATGATCAAATGACTCTTAGGACAGGTGGCACCTTCATAACGATCGAAGTTCGGAGTTTTGAACTTCGGGGGAATAACCAAACCTGAGACCAAACAAACATCCCTTGCAGCAGTCCCAAAAATTTGATCACCCTCTACCTTTTTCAATCTCTGGACGATAGTGTTTACTTCTTCACGAAGCTTATCATGTTTCTCATAACCCTCAACATTCTCACCAAGATCATCAAAAGCTGTCTCATTGAAGTACGGTTGCGCACGAGTGTGTACAACAGGTGGTGCAAAGATAGGAGCCCCCCTAGAAACTTCAGAAAACAAGGGCACGGCTTGCTGAACAGGTTGATTAATCGGAACAGTGGCTTGAGGAGGCACAAAACCGGGAGCAAGACCATAAGGTGGGTCCCTTGCTACGGTTACACTTGGTGAAGGGTCCACAGTAACGCCGGTAATCTCAGAAACAACAGTGGGCTGGGTATCCATCTTAGCATTCATGACATGTAACAATTCCATCATACGCCCCATACCCCCTCGAAGATCTTCAAGTTCATTGCTAAGGCGATCAATCTCTTTTGCCTGATCCTCCATTCTTTTCCGAGTTTGAGCTCTGGTGTTGTATTGGTGCCGAGAACTCAGGGTGACAAACTGGAAGGTGAGAGAACCGAGTGTGAGAAATCGGGAGACACATGTAATGCAAAAGTATGATGCTAAAATGTGAATGCAAATGAAGATTTCATGGAATTCAAACAATTTACGAATGTCGTGGGGTACAAAAGAAATCTTTCTCCTGTTTTTTCATTTTATATTTTTTTATTTATTTATGGTATCCCGCGATATCCATAAATGATGTTTGAACTCCATGAAATACAATGCGATGAGATGCTTTATGGATGCAATGCATGAAAACACACAAAGTCCTAGGTTAAAGGCTTGCATGAGGTTCAAAGGCAAGTACCCTCCCCTGAAGTTAGATGGTTCATCCTGTCCTACAAAAGTAACCAGGTTCTAAGGGATCTCAATATCATTGATCCTTCACAAGGGTGGTTGTTCAGAAGGCAACTTACTTGCCAACCAAAACCCTCCAAGTTTAAGATCTCAATGAGCGTAGTATCGAGTGTCAACCAACTTCAGTCTGCACCAAAGCCGGCTACCTCACTACTTTCTAAAGGCCAAGATGAGTTAACTAGGGTTCTAAAAGTCAGTTAGTGCATTGACAACATATGGCAGCCTCAATATTATCCTCAACTTGACTTAAGGAATATAAGCACCAACCAAGAAGTCGCACTAACTATGGCCACCAGATCAACCGTATCGATATACGTCGTACAGTTTCCTTGGTCTATTGCCATTTACCTAAGGTACACTAGATCCGGGTTAGGACCTATCTCACAGCACAAGGAACAGTCCCATAATCAAAGCACAAATATATACATGCAAATGAATAATATCACAGATAGTAATAAATATGAACAAGTTAGGGATAACCCTCAAAAGTTAAAGTTAGTCCCCAGTGAAGTCGCCATTTTCTGTTGCGGTGGAAATAGGATCACAAACTATTAATGAGTTTGAATCACAATTCAGTTCACAACCGCTCTTTGATTTATCCGAAGGAAAAGGTCAAAAAGGGAAAACCTATTTTACATCGTAAACACAATGCGGGGAAGATCTAGGGTTCGGGGGTTGGTTAAATTTAGGGAAGGTATTAGCACCCTAAACTTCTGTAGTACTCTACAGGAACCTTTTGTTCAAATGTTTACTATTTGCTTTATTATTTGCTTAAGGTATATGTGCAAAGGGATTAAAAGTGAGAAAGAAGACCTAAGGGGTTAATTCTAAGTTTACTCGGCAAGACATCGCATCTTGTGCCTACATATCCTTACGGGAATGGAATCAGAGTAACTGTAGTTCCCCTCAAAAGGGAGGTTAGAGACTTCTTGACTATGGTCAAGGTCTCAAGGGGAATAAACATGTCTTAAGGACACGCTTACGCGGAGTGTAGAAACTCCAAATCTCTACGTTGAATTGTTAAGTTGTAATCAGGGTTAAATTAGGTTAGGGATTCCGCGGCGGGAAACCCTAAAATGAGCGCGGCGGCTCTTTGACCTAATGCTAGGGGTAAAGTTATAATCTTGCCTGCGGCGAGGCATTTGTGAAAATTAGGGTTTGAAAAGGTGAAAGGGTTTGAAATTGAGGACTATTGGCGCGGCGGCCAAAAGCTAGACCTAAACTTCGGATGTGTGTAGTGTGATTGGAATATTGATAAATGTGTGAGATAAATGAATTGTAAACAGGGAATAAAACAGAAGTTAAAGTCATGCAAACAGAAGTTTAAAGGCAGAAATTTAAAGCGCGATTATTAGATTCGCGAGGTTACATATGAGAAACAGTTACAATATGATAATGAACATTGAGTGAGAAAATAAAGAAACGTAATGAGCTGCAAAATGGACAAACGATGTTAGTGGGCAGAGTTAAGCGGCAATCAAATTAATTACGAACAATAAAGAAAAAGATGCAAATTTATTACAATTTTTAATATTAGCTTGCAAAAAAAAGGATTTAATTTAAAAATATTTTACTCTTTAAAAAGGTTTTATTTTTTTATATTTTTAAGAAAAGTTTTTCTTATTTATTTTTTAAAAAAAGAGTTTTATTTATTTTTAATATTTACATAAAAGTTTTAGTTTTATATAAAAAAAGTTTTAACTTTTATTTTAAAAAAAGAGGTTTTTTTATTTTATTATGAAAAGATTTTGTTTATTTATAATATTTACACAAAAATTTTTTTAAAACAAATATAAAACAATTTAAAAACAAAAAAAACATAATTTAAAAACAAAATAAATAAAATAAAAAAATAAACATAAGGGGTTGGGCCGGTCATCACCCCGGACCCAACCTGGTGGAAGTAAATGGGACCAGAATATTTCTAGGGTTTCATAACCCAAAAAATACGTTCGCGGCGCCGTCTTGACTTTCTTCTTCATCTCTCTCGATTGCTTCTGTCTCTTGTATTCAGTTTGCTGCGATTCTCCCATCGTCCTCATCCTTTCGCTTTGCTCATCTTTCGGTAACCTGAAACCAAACATAAACACTTGAGGAAAACATTTCATGGCTTACATTTACGACGGAGTTACGGTGACAACGGCCGATGATGAAGTGAGCTGAGGCTTAGAGCTTCGATTGCCCGCCGTTTGATGAATGGTGAAGGCGGTCTTGCTCGCGGTTGATTAGCTTTAATCTCTCTCCCTCTCGCGGTTACTAGGGTTTGACATGCGATTGTCCGTTAGGGTTTTCTCTTATTCGTTCTCTCTTTCTCTGAGGTGAAATCATCCCTTTTTATATACTTTTTTCAATCATTCTTTTGGGCCTTTGATCTGATTTGCTGCTCTTTTTCTGAGATATGATTTTGGGACATGATTTGATTTTTTGTGGATTTGTGAACCTGATACTATTTCGATTTGATTGGGATTCTGTCCATTTTCGATTTGCCTATATCCTCCTTTTGGACTTTGAACGGTTGTACTCTGATTTGGATTTCGTTGGGTTTGCTTTGATTTGCTTGATTACTTTTCTGATTAGATCTTTTCTTTCCCTTTCAGACTTACGGACTCCAATTCCCAGTATTTGATCGAATACTGATTTGGAAATTGCTTGTATCCATATTCAAATTTGGTTTTGTTGGATATCTGTTTCGTTTTGGTTAACTGGATTATTTATTTCTGATTCCATTTGAACTGCTTCGTGATGAACTGAATCATTCTTCTCTGATTTACTCTAACTCAATTCTTCTGATAGGGACCGTTTTGATACTATGGGCATCGTTTTTACTGATGTGATTCTTTTTGATGCAGATTTTCAGCAGACTAACTTTGGTTACCCAATTTTCAATGTCGCTGTGGGTTTATTGGTTTTAGTCCTAATTTGATACCACTGAGTTTCGAATCTGGCGTAGACTGATACGGCTATAGTGTTGGATCCTTTTGATGTGCTTTTGAACTGCTATTGTGCCGTCTTGCTATCGTTAAAATGCACTGACCATTGTCGCCGTGTTCTAAGTTTGCCATACTTGTTGATGCAGATGTTGATGTTGTGGTGTTAATGGCTGCTCTTGAAATTGTTTGCAGATGCTAGTCGACTTGTTTTGCTTGCATTTGATGCCTGCAGATGTTGAACTGGTGTTGCTCGCTGTGTTGCAGTCGGCGCTGTTTGCAACTGATACCTGTTGCTGCTATTGTTTGTAGCTCAGAAATTGCTATTGTCGGGGGAACTTGAAACGGTGATGATGGTTCGTGAATCTGAACCGTTTGTTAGAGGCTATTGTTGCAATGTTGGTGCTTGCGAATGATGCTTGCTCGTAGCTGATATTGTTGATGTGAAAACCTGTTGTCGTTGCACTGTGATGTTTACAGCAGATGCTACTTTGTTATTGCAGGTAGAAACTCGTGTTGCTTCTCTTTGCTTGTTGTGGCTGATGTTGGTTCTGCCTGTTGGAGGTCAATTGTAGCCTTGAACCTGTTAGTTTGTTGCAGCTTGAAGTTGTTTGGGGCTGATGCCGCTGTCACTGATTTCTTTGTGACGAGATATTGGGCTGTTTTGATTTTAGATACTGCTAACATTGTAACTTATCTGCTTTGATCTTGAACCAAGTTTGATGGCCTGACATTCAGATTATTGTTGTTAGCTTTTGTTGTCTGATAACAGGGCTTATGTGTTGCGTGCCGTTAAAACTGATTCGGTTTTTGTGACGGTCTGATTTTTGAACATGTTGCTAAGCCATGTTTGATTTTGTTGTGTTTCTTTGGAGCCTGCTGAGTGTTATGACAGATTGGTAGGACCTTTGCACATGAACTTGCATCATTTGATGGTTTATTTTCCTTTTGTGCAACTTGATGCCATAGTTTGGCTTCTCTTGTTCTATTTCGAAATTGATTTTTATTCTGCTGGACCCTGGGTCTTCATTCTGTTTGGTACAGATTTGTTTCCTTTGGTGGCTATTCATACCTGTATTGGCGCGAGCCCCTTCCTGGTTTTGTTTATGCTGATGACGCTTGTGGCTTTTCAGGTATTGGAAGTTTTGAAACCAGGGTGACTCAGACCTGCCGGCATCCGGGTTTGAGTCAAAACTTGCCTATGTTGCCTTATTCTTGCATCAGTCTGGAAATCCAATCGCGGCAAAACGAATCAGCCCCACTTCTTTTATTTTTTCTATCTCTCGGATGTCCCGTATCGATAAGAACAAGCATTACTTGATCTGACGCCCACGACGCGGATCGGTAACGGGGGTAGGACGCAGCTTCGGTTGTGCCACTCCCGGCACTCGATGATGACATTGTTCTGAGAGTGTCAAGAAACTTCTAACCCCCTTTTTTTTTTATATTGTTTGTTTTTCTATTTTTTTCAGGTGATCAAGAGTTGCGTGAAGAACTCAAGGGAGGACCAATGAAGAAAACTTGTAGTTTTTCTCTTTTTAGGACTTTAGGACCTAGAATAGATACTTATTGTAAATGTATAATCCTTTTGTAAATGAAAGATCATCATGAATAAAATCAAAAAATTACTTCCATTTCAACTTGTAATTCTAGATGTTTATGAAATAAAATCCCGTAAATATTCACTTCTATTTTCAATTATGAATTTAAATATCCGTGAATAATCATCCATAAATTATTTAAATTCAACTTTGATTTGTAGCTTATGAACATTCATGAATAAAAGCTCACAACTATTAAAACTTGACCTCTCCTTTGCCTTTTATAAATGATATCCCGCCATATGATTATATCCAAACAAATTCACATTAAAACCTCGTTGATCACATCACTTCTCAAAATAACCTTAACAGTATCCACTTCCTTTTCAACCCAACTTTATAAAAGGAAACAAAACTGTTTGGAAATGTTTCAGAATCAAACAAAGCACGGCCCCGAGTCCAATCATATTTCTGACAAAACATATTGGGACCTTGACCCCAAATGGCAAATAAATGCCTCAGAACGTAATAACAGCCCGTTTTCAAGAAATTAGCAGAATTTGCGTGAAACGACCAAAATACCCCTAGGACCAAATCTGCAAAACAGACACCTCCATGACTTGTTAGTGGTTAGCAAATGTTCATAGGAGATGATATGCGAAATGCCTGACTAAATGTAAGGGTAAAATTTGGGGTATTACACGTACTGTGTGAAAAACTTATAAAAAAAATATTATTGTATTTTACTAATTCTTAAAATAAAAAATAATATATATATATATATATATATATATATATATATATATATATATATATATATATATATATATATATATATATATATATATATATATATATATATATATATATATATATATATATATATATATATATATATATATATATATATATATTAATATTTATAATAAAATATTAAAATCTATCTTAAAGATATTTTTGTCTTTTGGTTGATTAACTATTCCAGCTTTCGTGAGCAATGCAATCCATGTTTTCATAATTGTAAGTGCTCTTGATTGGCTGCATTTTGTGGCAAAACTTTAGAGTGTGCATGTATGTCATACTGAATGGTAGGACATACTTAATGATGTGTGTGCAGGGTAAGTTAACTATAAGTTAACTTAGTTAAGCTGAATGTAATACAGAATGTCATAACACTGACCGTATGACATCCAGCGGGCAAGTTTGTTTTTCTCTTAGCTATAAACTAGGAAACAGTATAGGAGCTCGAGCTGGATATCAGGAGATTTTCTATAAGCCTTAGGCGAACTAAAAGATCCTTGAATTAAGTGGCAAGTGTGCAGATCATTGAAAATAGGTTTGTTATGAATAAAACCTAATTTATGCACCAAGGCCCAAAAGGACTGACAACTGCTAGAAATATCAGAAGATGCAATCCTGAACAGCGGCACTTGACAACAGAAGAATATAAAGTGCAAATTAGAGAGTCCTTGTAAGTGAAGAAGGCTAGTCTTCACGTGTGAATTCTGTCTAGGAATACTTGTACTTCAAGCAATTGTCTGGTGGATGATTTGCATTGGATAGGTAGATTCTAGGCTGTGTCTCACTCAAAGCTGTGAAGCAATAGTGTGGGAGTTCCTTGATCAAAGCTGTGAAGCAAGATCAAGTTGTGTATGAAGTGTCTCTTCATATTGTCTTCTGTAATTGTTTGATATCACTGTTGTGTGATTGAGGGGGAGTGAGTGGGTATACTCAGGTCTAGAGTGTCTCTAGGCTGAATTGTTATTGGGTAGGTTTTAAGTGAGGAGTACAAACTGTGTTGTTTGACTCTGAATTAATTCTGCTAATAGTGAAGTTCTTCCCTAGCTTGGTAGCCTCTAGATGTAAGTGTTGTTGACATTGAACTGGGTAAACAATTGTTGTGTATTTACTACTTTTATTATTCCTGATTATATGCTGTTAAGTAGAAGATGTCACAGTGGATGTTATAACTTTTGGAATAACATCCATCGTGTGCTTGCCAGAATTTTCAATTGGCATTAGAGCAGGCACCCTGCCTGTTTAAATCTGGGTGAGATCTAGGGAAAACAAATTCTGGTACTATGGATAAAGATATAGGTTTCACTAATAGACCTCCAGTTCTATATGGATCTAACTATGATTATTGGAAACCAAGGATGATTGCATTCTTGAAATCTATAGACTACAAGGCTTGAAGAGCTGTGAATTCAGGCTGGAAACATCCTGTGAAGACTGACAAGGATGGAGTAGATGTGTTGATTCCTGAAGAAGAATGGAACAAAGAGCAAGAGGCCTTAGCTCTTGGAAACTCTAAAGCATTGAATGCTTTGTTCAATGGCATAGATAAAAACATCTTCAGGCTGGTACACTACTGTGAACTAGCAAAGGATGTTTGGGACACTCTCAGAACTACTCATGAAGGAACTTCTAAGGTCAAAATGTCAAGACTTCAAATGCTGACCACCAAATTTGAAGGTCTAAGAATGAAGGAAGATGAGACCATTCATGAGTTTTACATGAATGTTCTTGAACTTGCAAACACCTCAAGAGCTCTAGGAGAAAAGATGACTGAAGAGAAGCTTGTAAGAAAGATTCTAAGGTCACTACCTAAAAGGTTTACCATGAAAGTAACAGCCATTGAAGAAGCCCGAGACATATGCCACATGAAAGTGGATGAACTCATTGGTTCCCTACAAACCTTTGAAATGGGAATGAGTGATCAGGCTGTGGAGAGAAAGAACAAAAGCATAGCTCTTGTCTCAAACACAGTTGATACAGATGGTGAAAAGGAGGAGAATTTGTCTGAAGCAATTGCCTTGCTTGGAAGACAGTTCAACAAACTGGTCAAAAGGATAGATGCTAGGTCTAAACCTTATACAAAAAGCATGCCTTCTGATAAAGAGAAGTCTGAAGATAAAGTCAGCCAAAGCAGAGGAGCACAGTGCCATGAGTGTGAGGGATATGGACATATTAGAAAGGAATGTCCCACATACCTCAAAAAGAAGGGAAAAGGCCTAACTGTCACTTGGTCAGATGAAGACTCAGGAAGTGAATCAGAAGGAGAGTCTGCCAAGCATGTCACTGCTCTTAATAGTGTGTGCATCTCTGATGATGATTCAAGTGATGAAGAGTTGTCCTTTGAGGAGCTTGCAGCCTCATACAAAAAGCTTCACATCAGAAGTACATAACTGGTTCAGCAAGGAGAGCAACAGAAGAAAATCATCAAGGAGTTAGAAGCTGAAAAGAGAGAGCATCTAGCCACAATAAACACACTCAGAAGTGAAGTGAAGGAGTTGAAAAGTAAAAAGGATCAAATGGAAAAATCCATAAGGATGCTCAATTCTGGGACTGACACCCTAGAGGAAATCCTTCAGAGTGGACAAACCTCAGGAGATAGGTCTGGACTAGGATATGTTGATAAACAAAATTTTGTGCTAAAACTCAAGAGATTACAACCTGAGGTCCAGAAGCCAAAGAGCATGTCACGACCAATGTCACAACATCCAACCAACAGAAACTGGAATCAAGTCAAAAGTAGATTCCAAGGGTATAGATGTTACCACTGTGGAAAACTTGGTCATATCAAATCTGTGTGTTTCTGGCTGCATGGATTTCCTAGTCATCCTCATCAAGAACGAAGAGCTCATGTCAAAAGGCAGCATCAAGCAAGAACAAAGAAGGGTGCTCCTAACAGGCAAAGACATTGGGTTACCAAGAATATGGCCTTAGCAGCTCACACTGATCTAAGGATGCCAACCCAAGAGGACTGATACTTCGACAGTGGTTGTTCCAGACATATGACTAGGATTGAGGATCACTTGACAAAACTCAACCCTCATACGTCCAGTCATGTGACCTTTGGTGATGGAGCTAGAGGAAAAATCACATGTGTCGGACACCTTGACAGCCTTAAAGCCCCAAAATTGAAGGATGTATTGCTGGTTAAAGGACTGACAGTTAACCTAATAAGCATAAGTCAGCTATGTGATCAAGGTTTAAAAGTCCACTTTTCAAAAGATAAGTGTGTAGTTGTCAATGAAGAAGGTGAGGAAGAAATGAGGGGATCTAGAGCAATGAACAATTGCTACCTATGGGAGCCCAAAAGTATCCTCAATAACCTGGAGAAAAGGAAACTATGGACAAAGTATGGCTGGTGAAAGACAGACAACAGAGAAGATCCAACACATCAGCAAGAAGATCTTCAAAGTATGCCTCAAAAAGAGGACAGGATGCAAGAAACCTCATGGAGGGAAGCAAGCCAAGAAGGGATACCCATACATTGGTCATCAGGGAAAGCTAGATAGGCTATACTGGAACCTGATGGAGTCCATGGATGCTACCCTGCCTAAAAGAAGCAATGTCACTCTGGATGTCATGACCTTGTTCTGTGACATCCAGCGCACTATTCAACCAAGTCCTGGTGAGTTCAAAGGAGGCATGCTCAGAGGTAGCCCGTGTAAATAGATTCATGCATTACCTGATGATTATGCAATGAATAGGGCTGAAATTGGTGCAAGAAGTGTCAAGGACCATAAAGTTAAAAATAATCTACAAAAATTGAGGCCCTTGAGTAATGGTGAGTTATAGCAATTAATGGGAATAGGGAATTACAACTTAAAATTCAAATATTTACTGATTAGTCAATACATTAAGTTCCCTCCTCATTTGCCATATCATCTATTGAGCCCCTACACATCAAACGTCTACACCACTTGGTTCACTATCAAACTGTTCATCTTCCCTACAACCTCCAACAAACAAAAACTCCTTTTCACACGATCAACGTCTTGTACAATGTCTCAACATTCACCAAAATCCTCTCCCTCTAAGAGAATATCCACCAACAAGTATGAGATAGGAACTGAGTCAAGCAACCCTAACTCAGTGCTTGAAATAGCACCCCTGCGCATGATGACTCCAGAAGGGGTTCTGGTAAAAAATCCAAGGAGCCAACATGCAAGAAGGCCCAAATACCTTGTCTTAGGTAAAACTCCTACTCCTGCAACTTCTGATATTAATGATGATGGAGCCAAGAAAACGCACAACATCATTGCTGGCATGGTAGCTAGGGCTCTGAACATCCCCATTCCACCCAGCAATGAGGGGTCTGGTCCAACTGTGCATGATCAAAGTGATGATATGCCCAATGTTAGAACCTTGAAATATCATACATTAGAAGAGAAGAACATGGGTGTAGTCTCTGATAGTGGAGGTGATGATGTGCAAGGCACCAAGAATGCGGAGTTTGTGAACCTTGATGAATATTCTGATAATGATTTAATAGCAAACATCAATCCTGGCATAGCCAAAAGGCTTATGACAAGGAAAGATAAAAAGGTGGCTGATCAAGGTTCCCCCAAGAAAAACGCAGTTGAACAGGTTGTTGAGCAAGACAACCTCACAAAGAAGAAAGCTGAACATGACACTCCCTCGAGGAAGGATAGAACTAAAAGAAGACAAGTTGGACCTCCCAAAGTCTGGAGAAAAGTAGTCACCAAGAAGAGAAAGGCTGAATCTGGTACTGAATCAGAGACTGAGTCTGATGTTGCTGAGGATGTCACTGACATCCAACACAAGAAGAAACCCTCCAAGAGCAAACTGGCTGAAAAGGTCCTTGAGGTTCCAATTGATAACATTTCATTTCATTACCCCTCATGTGTTAATAGATGGAAGTATGTTGTTCAGAAAAGGCTGGCAGTGGAAAGGGAGCTGGGACAGAAAGTTCTTGAGAGTAAAGAAATCATGAATCTCATTAATGGTGCAGGATTGATGAAAATAGTTAGTGAATTCTCTCCATGCTATGAGTTACTTGTCAAAGAATTCATAGTTAATCTCTCAGAGAAATGTGCTGACAGGAAATCTAAAGAGTTTGGCAAGGTGCATGTAAGAGGGGAGTGTTTTACTTCTTCTCCAAGAACAATCAATAAATATTTGGGAAGATCAGATAGAGCTCGTTCTGATGTAACTGTGTCTGAAAATAAAATGTGTCAAGTGATAACAGGAAACCAGGTACAAAGATGGCCATCCAAA
Organism: Lathyrus sativus; assembly: GCA_963859935.3. NCBI lineage: Eukaryota > Viridiplantae > Streptophyta > Magnoliopsida > Fabales > Fabaceae > Lathyrus > Lathyrus sativus. The sequence continues at coordinate 457,094,329 of OZ012736.1, read as the reverse complement.
GGAAAGCTAGTTGCCAGCAAATTGAGTGTCAAATATGCTATGTTGCATAAGATTGAAGCTGCAAATTGGGTGCCCACAAACCATAAATCTACTGTGGCAACTGTTCTTGGAAAGATCATATACGTTATTGGGACCAAGGCCAAATTTGACTTTGGAACATATGCTTTTTATCAAACTATGAAGCATGCAGGCAGCTATAGCATCAAGGGCCGCATTGCACTCCCTTCACTCATATGTGGCATAATTTTGAAATAGTATCCAAACATTCTCAAAAAGAGTGATGTTGCAAGAAAACGAGAAAGCCCCTTATCATTCCATCCCAAGCTGTTTTTAGGAACTCATGTTTCTGACATTGTTGCAACATCAGATGAGACATCCCAGTCTACATCAAGAAAAGCAGAAGTGATTGTCAAACTAAAGGAAACATGTCAGGAGCTGGATGCGAGGAAAAGAACTCTTGAAGCACTAATCAGGACACTTGAGCAAAATGAAAATTTTGAGTTCACTGATGAAGATAGGCAAAATGATGGTGCAGAAGAGAGTGATAGTCAGGAAACTGATTCAGAGAAAGAGAGAGAGAACAATGATGAAGATGGATCCCCTGAGGCTAAGGAGACTAGTGATGGAGAATCTGACAAAGGTAGGTCCAGTTCTACATCTGAAGAAGAAGAATGACATATGCTGATAAAGTACTGTGAAGCTCAAGCTGATTGTTGCTGAGCTGGTTTTGTGAACTGTTGTTTTGATGTTTTTTTGTGTGAGTTCTTTTGGTTAGACCTATTTGACAGCAAGAATTGCACTGGTTGCATGATGCTCTCTATGAGCAGTTAGTTTAATGTGCACTTCACAATTGTTATGTTACACTTTTGATCTATGTTAAGTCATTAGTTGGATCTTAATTTATGGCTAAAAGGGGGAGAGAAAGAAAGATAGCAACAACAGGTACAACAGGAAATAGAGGACAGTAGGTGGAAGACTGATAGAGGACAGCAGGTGGAAGACTGCTATGAGCTATAAATGTGCATGAACATACACTATGCCAAAAAAGACCTTTAGCAGCGCTTTTTTTGGCCTTTAGCAGCGCTTTAAAGCGCTGCCAAAAGTGGCGCTGCTAAAGGTAAAGGCAGCGCTTTTTTTCAATGAAAAAGCGCTGCTAAAAGCTCCCTTCAGCAGCACCTTTAGCAGCGCTTTTTTAGCCCTTTAGCAGCGCTTTTGTAAGTGCTGCATAATTCCCCCAACCATCCCCCCCTTTAGCAGCGCTTTCAAAAAGCGTTGTCTTAGACTCCCCCTTTAGCAACGCTTTTGTACAAGCGCTTCCTTAGACCCTCCCCCCCCCCCCTTTCCAAACCAATAGCAGCACTTTTGTAGCGTAATATTTGTGACCTTTAGCAGCGCTTTTATGTAAAAGCGTTGTCTAATGTCCCAGATTTTAAAATTTTTTTTTTAAAAATATTCACCCTGTTTTGTATATTTTACCAACAACCTGCTTATATTACACAAACCTGCTTATAATTCAGGCCTTTATTTCAACACTTTGGCCTTATAAATAAAATTCAAACTTTGGCCTTAAATATACAATTCAAACTTTGGCCTTATATGTACAATTCAAAACTTTGGATACATTGTAACTCATGACTTTGTTCATAAACATTTTAATATACACATAAACCTGTTTAAATATGTTACAACAAAATTCGATCCTCAGAATTACAATAACACAAATACATTCAATTCACATATAATTACAAGTCTTCCAATCCGATAACTCTATACAATTCTCAACCCAAGAATAAATTGACACCATTCCTCTTTAATTTCTTCCAATTTTGCTTTCGTGTAAGTAGCGCACTTGAATTCATCATAATACTACATAATATAACAGATCGAATAAGATTTAAGTTTAAAACTAATTACTCAGATGAAGTATCGGATAATTATCAAAATGAATCATATAACTTATATAATGAATTGATCCATACCAGGACTGGAATCTCAAGTTGACTAGAAAGAATAATTTCTCTCATAAAGCGTAATACAAAATATCCACAGTCAATACCATTGCGCTACCGAGGACACTGTAAATGGAAAAAACAAACGAACATTTATCCGAATATATAGTTTAAATAGTTTTATCAAGTAGAAACATGCGAGAATATACCTCCACTCTGATCCAGTTGATGTTGTTAGCCTTACTTTTTGGCACCGTTGCATCTCTTTGTGCTCTGAATATTTGTATAACTCTAACATAATATAAACGCATATTTAGAACAATGTCACATAATAAATAAATATATATAATTAAAGACAACAGTATATGTCATCACTTACGTATCAACAAAGTTCCTCAGATTTTCATTTTTTGTTGTATCGCCATCCAATGAATCTATGTAATACACTATTTCTTTCGTCGGAACAATAACTTGTCATACAAGAACCTAAAAAAACATAATCAACATTAGAATATTAAGTTAAACGAGCAAATTTTAAAATGTTCAATTATTTAATTAAAAAGGATCGAAGTACCTGATGTATGAATGCATAACACCGACGCCCAATTCAGAATGGTTGATCCTTTAACATCTCTTTCTTTTTTTCGTTGTAATGGGGTTTACTTGTCTCTTAACAACACGGACAGATGGATTGATCCAAATTCCCTCGTTATGATCATTTCTAATATATGATTCGTCTGCTCTAATATTCTCATCTGGATCATCTATAATATAAGATTCATTCTCAACATAAACATCCCCCTTTTCTCCAATGTTATCATCGATTACTTTGTTGGAAAAAAGAACTATAGACCATTTCGTACTTGTCGGATCAGTGACATAGAACACTTGTTTAGCTTGCGTGGCTAGAATAAAAGGCTCATCTTTGTACCCCACCTTATTAAGATCCACTTTCAAAAAACCTGATTTATCAATTTGTATGCCACTTTTATTTTCAACCCACTTGCATCCAAAGATAGGAATCTGAAACTTCTCATAATCAAACACCCAAATGCACTCGATAACCCCATAATACGAGGAAATGTGCATTGCTTCGGCAAGCACGGCGACACCACTATTTTGCATTGTACTTTTATCATCTTGTTCCTTGGTATAAAATGTGTAACCATTAATTGCGTATGCGCTATAAGAAAACACATGCAAACTTGGACCATATGCTAAACATCTCAACCTTTTTGTTATTGAAGCGGGATCAGAATAAAACTTTGAAAAAATATGCTCCTTGAACCATGTTATAAAACTTCGATTGTGCTCACGTACTATCCAATTTTCATTTCTATTCAGATTTAAACCTCGGAGAACGTCCTTGTGCATTTCAACATACGACTCAACCTCAATGTCATTGTGCAGAACATACAAATGCACTTGCTCCCGTTCATCCCTTGAAACTGTCACAACTTTATTTCCAATTAACTGTTTACCATCTATTTTTTTCAACAACATGAGATTTTGGGAGGCCAATGGATTGAACGTTGGAAAAATATTCAGTACAAAACTCAATAGCTTCTTCAACAATGTATCGTTCAACAATACATCCCTCTGGTCGACTTCGGTTTTTCACATACCCTTTCAATATTTTCATATAACGTTCAATAGGGTACATCCATCTCATATAGGCAGGTCCACACAGTTGTGTCTCTTTCACAAGATGAACAACTAGATGTACCATTATGTCAAAAAATGATGGAGGAAAATACATTTCAAGCTCGCACAAAGTAATAACTATTTCTCTTTGCAATGTTGGTAAGATCGCAGGATCTATCACCTTACTACAGATTGACCTAAAGAAAAAACATAATTTAGTTATTGCGCCTCTCACTTTTTCTGGCAAAATAGAACGTATACCTATTGGTAGAAAGTGTTCCATTATAACATGGCAGTCATATGTCTTTAAACTTTTTAACTTGAGGTCTTTCATAGAAACAAGTCTTCTAATATCTGAAGAGTATCCTTCTGGAACTTTAACTTCACTCAGAAACTTACACAGTATCTTTTTCTCCTTTCTAGATAGAGTATAAGCAGCAGGTGGTAGATATGTGCGGTTTCCTTTCTTCAAGGGTCCTAATTCATTCCTTATTCCCATTGCTACCAAGTCCTTTCTTGCTTTAAGTCCATCCTTAGACTTTCCTTGTATATTGAGTAACGTACCAATAACACTTTCAAATACATTTTTTTCAATATGCATAACATCAAGAAAATGTCTTACATACAACGACTTCCAATATGGCAACTCAAACAAAATTGACCTCTTCTTCCACCCACGCGTGACAAGCGTATGAGCAAAAGGCTTGCCAAACTTAGTACTCACATCTTTCACCTTTTCAAAAATTTGTTCGCCGGTTAATGTAGGTGGAGCTTTACGTTGTTCTGAATCTCCATTGAATGCTTTTCTCCACCCACGGTAGTGATGACTAGAATTTAAGAATCTACGATGACCAAAAAAGACATTCTTCTGACCAAATTCCAACCATGTCCAATCTGTGTTTTCTTCACAGATAGGACACGCACGTTGACCTTTAATGCTATACCCCGATAGATTTCTGTATGCTGGGAAATCATTAATTGTGCCAAACACCATCGCCCTCAAATTGAAACTTTCTTTCCTATATCCATCATAAACCTCCATACCGTTCTCCCACAAACTCTTTAAGTCTTCGATTAGAGGTGTCAGGTATACGTCTATGTCATTCCCTGGTTGTTTAGGGCCAGAAATTAACATAGATAACATCATGTACTTACGCTTCATACATAGCCATGGAGGTAGGTTATAAATCATAATAATTACAGGCCAGGTAGAATGTGAGATACTCTACAGACCATGCGGATTCATTCCATCAGTCGATAATGCCAAGCGAAGGTTTCTAGCTTCTTCTCCAAAATCAGGATAATCATTATCAATTTTCATCCACTGTGGTGAATCTGCCGGATGTCGATACTTCCCATCTACAATTCTATCATCTGCATGCCAAGTCAGGTGTTTTGCATCTGTTTCACTACGAAACATGCGTCTGAATCTCAGAATTATAGGAAAATACCATAATACTTTTGCTGGTGACAATTTTTTCTTATACCGAGATACACCACATTTAGGACACTCGTTTAATGATGCATATTCATTTCGAAACAAAATGCAATCATTTGGAAAAGCATGTATCTTATCATAGCTCATGCCAATAGAGCATAACATTTTTTTAGCTTCATAGGTTCAATTGGGAAGAACATTATCCTCCGGAAGCATCTCTTGAAGTAGGGCTAACAACTCTATGAAACTTTTATCCGACCATCCATTACCCGCCTTTAAATTGTACAACTTTAATACCGCGGACAATCTTGTGAAAGTAGTGCAACCTTTATACAACGGTTTCTCTGCATCGCTTACCAACCTCTCAAACATCTTGGGACAATCTTGAAGATCTTCTTCAAGTGCTTCTGCAATCTCTTCGACTCGATCACAATCATATGTATCTCTGCCATTGTCCTTTGAAGCACATGTCGTATTATTTCGGGGTTCAACATTCTCGTTACTTATCTCACCATGTAATGTCCAACATGTGTAACTTCGGTCAATTCCATGTCTCATTAAATGAGATTCCAACTGAACGGCGTCAACTCAACGCCCATAACAGCATCCTAAGCAAGGACATGTGATCCTACTGGGGTCTTTGGCGTGTTCAACAACAAACTTAACGAACTTCGATACCCCATTCTCGTACTCTTTTGATAATCGATTACCAGACATCCATTTTTTATCCATACTAATTGAGTAATCTACACTAAACTATAAAAGTTAAGCAAAACAGAGAATACCTGTAAGGAAATCACTAACTTCTAAGAATGCTATGCAATAGGATGCTTGGAAATGATCACAACTTTGCTCTTCACAGGTAACCCCTATAGCAGACAAAATATAAATTTTATTAAAATCATATTAATAATTAACCAAGACAAATCATATTAAAAATACTAGATAATCCACCAAAACAAATCATATTAAAATTACTAGATAATCCTTAAACCAAAATGACACCCTTACTAAACATTGAGAAATCCTAACTAAACATATAAAACCATAATAACATATATATCATATAAACATTGAGAAATCCATCATAATAACATAATAACATATCAACATATAAAACCTTCACTAAACCTTCAATAAGTCATTTCTACACAACAACAACACTATTTAGATAACAAAAACAATAGTATACCAACAATGGTGAAAAGAAAAACCATCAATATTTAGATAACAAAAACAATAGTATACCAACAACAAAAAAAATAGTATACCAACAATGGTGAAAACAAATATTTAGAAAAACCATCAAATACCAACAATAGTGAAAAGAAAAACCATCAATATTTAGATAACAGTATTAACAAAAACCTTCAAAACCTTTAATGTCTTCAGATACCAACAATGGTGAAAAGAAAAAAAAACAAGAAAATCCCTTAAAACTGTCACATACCTTAACAATGGTGGAAATGCAATGCAGACGGACGGATGCACTCGAAAACGGACGGAGAACGGACGGTGAACGGACGGCGGGCGACGGTCGGACGGCAGATGACGACACTTGAATAGGGCAAGTTCGTTCGCCAGAGGAGAAAGACAGAAGAAAAGAAATGTACGCGACTGTTCTGTTTCTCTTAAAATTCTGGAGGGTATTTAAAAATTATAATACTAATACCTATAGCAGCGCTTTTAAAGGCCTTTAGCAGCACTTTTAAAAGCGCTTTCTTAGGGTGCCTTAGCAATGCCATATAGCAGCGCTTTATAGAAAAAGCGCTGCTAAAGGGCCCCCTTTAGCAACGCTTTTTAAAAGCGCTTTCTTATGTCCCCCTCTAGGTCCCCCTTTAGCAGCGCTTTTAAATGCCTTTAGCAGCGCTTTTAAAAGCGCTTTCTTAGGGTGCCTTAGCAATGCCATATAACAACGTTTTATAGAATAAGCGCTGCTAAAGGGGGACACCTTTAGCAGCACTTTTTAAAAGCGCTTTCTTAGGTCCCCCGTTAGCATCGCTTTTTAAAAAACGCTTTCTTAGGGGCCCCCTTTAGCAGCGCTTTTTCAAAAGCGCTGTCTTAGGTGGGAAATTTTTTTTCTTTTTTTTTTGCCCACCCTTTAGCAGCGCTTTTTAAGATGCGCTGCTAAAACTCATTTCTGGCGTAGTGATATGTGCCATTGGACATATGAGATTATCATGATTGCAGGTGTAACCACATGTGCACCTGATGAAATGTGTGATAACAACTGATAGTACTGTTAGCAATGATGTGATATGTATTTCTAGCTTGAATAAGAATGTGTGTATGTTAGAACTAGGAGCTCTGTGTTAGGAGCTAACCTTGTGTGTGCACTTCAGGATGTTATCTTGAAGGTCATAACATCCAGAGCAGACTGGATGAATATGTGTATTTGCATGATAACAGCAGAGAGTCTTGTGCAACTCTTCAGGGGGAGTAGCATAGGTGTGTGTGACTTCAGAAGGTCATTCAGAATGTCTGGACATCCACAGGATGGATGCTTGTATCTGTGACTGCAGGGTGTGCAGGTGAAGTGTTAAACTGATAAGATCTTATCAGTTGAGGGGGAGAACACCAGAGTGTTACTCAAATAGAGGTGACATCTGTAGTGGTAACTACCAGATGGTTAACAGAGTGAGCCAACAGTAAGAGCTAACTGTGAAGACTCAGAGAGGCTTGAGCTAGCGACTATCCTACATGACAGGACACATCATAAGTCTTCTGCTGTGTGTAAACTCGGGTATCGTAACAGAATGTTTTAGCTAAAAATTTGCCAAAGGGGGGGTTTGTAAGTGCTCTTAATTTGCTGTATTTTGTGGCAAAACTTTAGAGTGTGCATGTATGTCATACTGAATGGTAGGACATACTTAATGATGTGTGTGCAGGGTAAGTTAACTATAAGTTAACTTAGTTAAGCTGAATCTCATACAGAATGTCATAACACTGACCGTATGACATCCAGCGGGCAAGTTTTTCTAGGTCTAGAGTGTCTCTAGGCTGAATTGTCACTGGGTAGGTTTTAAGTGAGGAGTGCAAACTGTGTTGTTTGACTCTAAATTAATTCTGCTAATAGTGAAGTTCCTCCCTTGCTTTGTAGCCCCCAGATGTAAGTGTTGTTGACACTGAACTGGGTAAACAATTGTTATGTATTTACTGCTTTTATTATTCCTGATTATTGGCTGTTAAGTAGCAGATGCCACAGTGGATGTTATAACTTTGGGAATAACAACCATTGTGTGCTTACCAGAATTTTCAACAATCATGAGTCCACGCAAAACAGACGATGCATTTAGAGGAGGAATAAGGGCGGTTGTAAGAGTAAGCTTCATTGTGATGAAGGTAAACAAGATTGATAAAACCAAGCTCACAAATATTGCCGTAAAGGTAACCCGTTTCTTCCATGTGAGCACCTATTCACCTTGAAACTCCTCCTCAGGAAGCTCCACATTTGACCTTTCCACCTTCTCCTTAGGAAGCTCCACATTTGTCCTTTCCACCTTCTCCTCATTGAGGAGTTCAACCTTAATCTCGGACTTATGATCTTCAATCTCATCTTCTTCAACGTCACTAGAGATGATGTAGCGGTGGGGAACAGTAGACATTGTGATTAGAATATTAAGCTTGGGTTGAGACTAGACAAGTTGAGAGGAAAAAATTGAATTCTGATTTAACCTCTAGTCTCAACTCAAGCTTAATATTCTAATCACAATGTCTATTGTTCCCTGTAACACCCCACTTTCCCAATTCATAAATAAAATACAATTAAGTCAAAATAACATCAGAGTTTTTCCCCCAAAAGTGGGATATCACATCAAATAGTTCAACATAACTCTTCATTATATGATTTTCAAAATAAAGCAGCGGAAAATTATCATTATCCATCGTTCACTGCCATCCGCAAAAATACATAAAAGTATTCATTAACAAGTTCACCCAACATGATACGTCACAGGAATAAACAAATTTATCGTAAAACAAATAAACTCCCAAATCCCGTGCTACGTATCAGAGCATTCTAAGACTCGACTCGCACACCACTATCCAGGCTAGCTATGTACCTGGATTATCTATACTTCCGAAGAAGTACAGACCACAACAACAATAAAGGGGTGAGAAAACATGATCAAAATTATCGGTAATAAGATACATGAATAAAAGGCAGTAAATATACAAATCATCACCCCACCAACATCAACCACGACCTACTGTCCAACATCAACATAACATATAATAATGCAAGAATGCAACTCAACACCATGCATGCGGTACCGACTCATAGGTTCATTCAATCGAACCCCGGATAGATCACTTACACTCCTCTTGAGAAATGATCTATCCCCACCATTCTCCACAAGAGAGTACGGGTGAATCACCTATGCTCCTCCTGAGAAATGATTCAACCCCACCATTCTCTTTAAGGGAGTACGGATGAATAACCTACGCTCCTCCTGAGAAATGATTCACCCCACCAAAACACCATGATATGCATGACACCAAATGCACAACACACAAAATCAAGCACACTAAGTGCACACGATCCTCCTGATCACATCACCATGCATCATATATATATATATATGTGTGTGTGTGTGTGTGTGTGTGTGTGTGTGTGTGTGTGTGTGTGTGTGTGTGTGTGTGTATACATTCCCCAAGTATACATTCCCCACCATTAAACATTGTCCCTATACCCATCGTGACCAAAGGGATCCTACAAAACATCAACATTAGATGGAACCACAAAAATAAAACAAGTTGCTGTCATGCTCGCTGGCCCACTCGCCTAGCGAGGCCTCAGCGAACGCTCGTTGCCTCACTCGCCTAGCGAACCTGCTAGCGAAGGCAGACAGTGGCTACTGGAAGTATTCGCTACCCAACTCTCCTAGAGAATTCTTAGTGAATGCTCGCTACTAGCTCGCCTAGCGAAGGTGCTGGCGAATGTCTACGATTTCACAAAACCCTCATTGTTCAGAAATGTCATCTTGCTCAATTCCAAGCCTATCATTCTCTATCTATCTGCTATCCTATGATTACTGCAACTATTATACACCATTCTGACCATTTGCCCCTTAGATTCCCTCTCCATAACCAATTTTCCTGTACATCGCTAATACCTCAGAAGGTACACAAAACCTCACCCAAAATCATAACAACAATGCATGCATCAAATTCATTAATATCATACACCAAATTCACCAATATCAACAACAACAACAGGCATACCAACATGCAAATCATATTCATAAAATCCCTACGGGGTTAAGGAATCCCCTCTACCAAAAATTCATGCAAAATACCAATTCCAATCAGTTTCTCCCCCCTTACCTCGATTAATTGCTTCGATTGTTGAAGAATCCCCAAGAATCTGGCAGCCCTAGCCTTCTTCTCTTCCCTTGTTCTTCCTCCTTGTTCTTTCTCTTCAATCTTTCTCCCAAATTGGTTTATCGTGTTTTCTTCCCCTTCTCCCCAAAATCCCCTTTTCTTACTTATTACATTAATAATAGTAATAATAATAATAATAATAATAATAATAATACAATTACAATATTAATATTATTTATTAAATTATTATCATTATTCATTATATTATATTAATATTAACTCTATGGCTTATTAAAATAATCCTTATCAATTAAGGGCACCCACCAACGCGCTTAGACACACTCCCAACACAAGGAGACACCAAAAAGACTAAATAATTAAAATGGGCGTTACAACTCTCCCCCACTTTAATTATTTTCATCCTCGAAAATTACCTGATGGAAACAATTCCGGATACGCTTCCCGCATCCTACTTTTCAATTCCCAGGTCACACTGCCTTCTGCAGCACCTCCCCAAGCCACTTTCACCAAGGATATCTCCTTCCCTCGGAGTTGTTTCTCGTTCAACAATTCGCACTAGAAGTGCCTTAGTGTTAGATGCCCAATTGTGCTTATTTGAGCTATCAAATGTGGGCATCTTTCGCTCCTTTTTGTCCTAAAAATGTATTAAACTGCCTCGCTTTTGTTTATTATGCATCATTGTGTTAAATGCTCTTGGTCCCTTTGATTTGTGTGCTATTGTGCAGGATTTGAGCTTGAAAGAATATAATTTGAATACACAAGAGAGTTGACAAAGGAATCAAGCAAAGAAGAAGAGCAAAGGCTGGTTCGCTAGGCGAACACCTGGCAAGTGAGTAGCGAGTGTTCGCTGCAGCCTCGCCTAGCGAGCTGTTAGCGAACACTCCCAGACTTGGGCAGAAGCATTCTTGACATCATTCGCTGGTAGCGAGCATATGGCGAAAGACTCGCTAGGCGAGCTCCCAGCGAGCACCTAGCGAGCAACTCCAGAATCAATCAAGCATCCTTCGTTGGCTGGTTCGTTGCAGCGAAGACATAGCGAAGCAAAACAGAAGAAAATCTGCAGTCCTCGCTAGCATGTTCGCTAGCCGAGGCTGTAGCGAGCGTTCGCTAGCAGCTCGCCTAGCGAGCAGGTAGCGAACGTGCCTAGATTTTCCACTTTCTATAAGTAGCAGGGGCTACTTTTTGGACATTATCTTTTTTTAACTTGTTTTTACATAGTTTTGCTAGAGAGTGAGATTTTATGCCCTGGAACCCTTTTGGCTCTCATTTCTTCATCTCTTAACATATTCCAACAAAAAGAAGGTGGATTCTCATCCAAGTTGGATCATTCGAACCGGATGTTCATCAACCTTCTTCCGAAACTTCTTTTGCAAGCTACCATGAAAATGAGTAGCTAAGTTCTTTATTTTGTCAAGGTTAGATGTAGGTGATTATTAAGCTTTGTATGTATATAAATGATCCTCATTTGTAAAACTCTTTGATGATTAATATATGGTGAAAACCTTGTTTATTTATAACCTTTTGTGTTGGTTCTTAATTGAAAGATATTTTCCAACTCTTGACCTAGGTTTTCATCCATCTCCTTTCTTGAGTTAGAAATAGTCTTGAATGTTGTTGTTCACTAAAATGTTAAACCTAAATGTTGTCATTTTGATAGATTGTATGAGAAATCAACAATGGATCAAAATGGGAAATATCACAATGTGAGTTAGAGATAATCATATTGGGAGGATATTGTGAATGTGTTTATCATTAAAAAGAGTTTATGCATTGTTGATCGAACATATACATGCAAAGTGATTACCAAACCCTAACTTTGACAATCTTTATTTAAATCGTAAAACCAATATTTTACCGCATTTCTTACTTTTATGCAAAGCTACCGTGACATAAAACTAAACCCCCTTTTGTTACTATAAAGTTATGAATTTATCAACTGTCGAACGGCGGCAATATCTCATATTTCCTGTGGAGACGATAACAAAAACCCGACACTTTACCACTGTCATAACACTCAACAATCAAATTATCTCTCACTTGCACACCATCCAATTGAATCAAAGTACCTCCTCGGCTTAGACACATGAACACGTCCTGCAATTTTCACAAACGATAGCGGTAAAACAGTCTAACATGTTATTTTCCCCACGCTTCCGCTGCGCCACTTTGATACAGATAAACAAAACATAATGTGTGCTTCCGAGACTTCAAAGCTCGACCAACCCCAGTTACCATCATGATCCAACATACAAGCTCTCACCAAATCCTCTACATACTGGATAGTTCTCTCTATCTATCCATTCGTCCACGGATGCTCGACAGAGTTCAACTTCAATACGGCACTCAAAGCGTATGCAACTCTCCCAAAATCTCATCGAAAACTCAGATTCCCATCTGACACAATATTCGACGGTATCTCATACTACTTCGCAACTTCTTCACTATACATCTTAGCTACCTCCAGCATAGAATGATTCATCCTCATTGGTAAGAAATGAGTTAATCTTTTCAATTCATTCTTAACTACTCAAATCAAATCATATCCCTTCAAAGTCTTCGGAAAACCCGACACAAAATCCATGGGAACACTATTCTATTGCACTCAGAACTATTCAACAGTTGCATCAGGCCCAACAGTCCCCGTTGTTCCAACTTCGACTTTCCACAAGTCTAATCAGCATACACAACCTCAACCATCTCTCTCTCCACCTATGGCCACCAAAACAATCTCCCACATTCGGTCACATCTCCATAGCACCTGGATGGGTACTCAATCCACCTTAATGTCCTTCTTCCAAGGTACTCTTATCCAACCCACAATACTGGAGCACAGACTCTATCACGACATCTCATGGCACCATTTCCATCAATCCGAATATCAGCTTTTCGACTCAATTCATTAAATTCAATTAGTCTACTAGCTCAAATTAGAATTCCAACTCCTCGACTCTCATCAAGATTACCCATAGTCAGCCTCAACATACAAATCTTAACTCCATAAGAAGTCTCTTCACAGACCAAACTCATATCTCGAATTTTCTTAATCAGTGCTAACTCCTTTACCATCATCATCGGTATATACCCAAAAATTCTCCAACTCGATGCGTCAGCTACCAAGTTGTCTCGCCCGAATGGAAATTCAACCCAAAACCATACTCCTCCAGAAGTCCCAATTATTTCCTCTGTCTCATATCCAACTCTTTCAAATCAAACAAATACCTTAAGCTCTTAAGATCACCTATCATCTCACATCTCAACTAAACAATTAAGGCCTCCAAACTCCGGCACAAACACATGACAACAGCCAACTCTAAACCACCTGTCAGATAATTTCTCTTACGTACTTTAAGTTGCCTTAAAGCATAACTAAAACTCGCTGATGTTGCGTTTAACATATCTCCCAATCATATCAACAAAGCATCACAAAACACAATAAATAGTTCTGTCGGATTCAGCAAAACCAACACATGAACTGTTGACAGCTCTCCCAAACTCCTTGAACTTTCTTCACCGAGGCATATCACTACTTCTTCTCCACCCGGATAACTCAAGTTCCCGATGCTCAACATAATCCTCTATACTCTTCGAATATACCAAAGTATCATCGGTTAACACAACCATTGAATCACTTATTTAAGTATGGAAGATCCCATGCCAAACGGACACTCAATTTGTGAGCTATGGCGAAAACACGAACCGCACCTTCCGCACTTACCACAACATCCAAACACATTCCATAAATAAATATCTTAATCCCATGCCGCTACTTCGCCATCACCTATAGCATTGTAAAAACTTCCAACGCTTCGAACCGTGCATCATTCCGGGTTACGGTTCTCCCGTTATGTCAAAAATACGACAACAACATTTTCACACTTGAAAGGCCCTTCAACACACCTTCAACTCTTGAAATGTTTAAAGGTATAATTATATCAATATCGTATTCCACATTCTTACTTTCTTTAATATTCACTAGGAGTCATTATCCACCCTTTACATACTCGGCCTCAGAATCTGTTACCGTAGCACATCCACCAGACACGAGCCTCAAAACTACTCACTCAAATTAATTCCTTGACCATCCAAACAGACATACAATACAGAGCTCTCACATGATCCCGTCAAACTATAATAGCGTTTAACAACATACTGAGCCATCACTCCACACTTGAAGCATCTTGGAGAAGCACAACTTTCTCTCCCACTTATTTCAATCCCACTCCCGCAGTCTTCAGTCTCTGGCGACTGTTTCCCCACCAAGCCTCAGTTTCTCCTTCCAGTATGTGAGTATCAAACCTCACTTTTTGCTCGTCACTATAACCCATTATCCTGAAAATTTTCTCAATTGCCTTCAGCCACTTTTGTGCAGCTTCAGGATCCAGAATTCCTTCTTCAAATGCTGGTGGCTTGTTATTCCGAAACTGTGCCAAATCGCTAAATTGCGCACCCGCAGCTTGGTTCTGATTAGCAACCACTTGTGTCATTGCTTGCATAGCGGCATCCAAAGCAGCAACATCCCTTCCTGCCATACTCCTCGACAATAACAGCACCAGCTTAAAAGGTACACAACCTCTATCCTAAGGACAGACTCAACTACTACACTGGTCGGACGGACCGACCTACTCTGATACCAATTGTAACACCCCACTTTCCCAATTCATAAATAAAATACAATTATTTCAAAATAACATCAAAGTTTTTCCCCCAAAAGTGGGATATCACATCAAATAGTTCAATATAACTCTTCATTATATGATTTTCAAAATAAAGCAGCGGAAAATTATCATTATCCATCGTTCACGGCCATCCGCCAAAATACACAAAAGTATTCATTAACAAGTTCACCCAACATGATACGTCACAGGAATAAACAAATTTATCGTAAAACAAATAAACTCCCAAATCCCGTGCTATGTATCAGAGCATCCTAAGACTCGACTCGCATACCACTATCCAGGCTAGTTATGTACCTGGATTATCTGTACTTCCGAAGAAGCACAGACCACAACAACAACAAAGGGGTGAGAAAATATGATCAAAATTATCGGTAATAAGTGTCATACCCCAAATTTATCCTACTTCGGTATTTAATGAATGTCTTACTACCACATGACTTCTGGCCATGATTCTATAAGACTCCGTTTATAAAGACCATGTATGTGCTCATTGTGGTTATAATCCCTAGCAATTTATGCTGAATTCTTGTGGGAGGAGCGCGCCTCCAACCCCTTACACCCAAACTCATGTGTGTCCTCGTTCTCACGATCAGACAAACATGATATGGTCAATATCATAAAGTACATGATTAGATCCATCTCGCCACATAATTATTGGTTTTCAAGAAATTTAAACCTGATTTCAACTTGGTTACAAACTTCTCTAAGGTTGTTTAAGCGTCGCTACAAGTTGCTTGTTATGATATGCAATTGTCCAAAGATACTTCACATGATGCTTCTCAACACGGTCGATTTATCCTCCGGCTTTATTTGAATTGATTGCAAGCGTCAAGCTATGTTTGGATTCTAAATCAGTTTGTGACAAACTTAGATTTAGCTCGCCGATTTCAAATCATAATTGAATTAGAAAATCAGTTTGTGACAAACTTAGATTTAGACTGCAAACTTCAAATGTGGAGATTTTATGCAAGACATAATTTGAGTTTGTGTCAAGTTACAATGAGAGGGCCATAAGCATCAAATCGTCTCAAGCCATAATCCAGGATGGGTGAATGATCAGTTCCAAAACGTAAACTTCATTTGCTGCAAGTTGCAAATGTGGAGATTTTATGCAAGACATAATTTGAGTTTGTGTCAAGTTACAATGAGAGGGCCATAAGCATCAAATCGTCTCAAGCCATAAGCCAGGATGGGTGAATGATCAGTTCCAAAACGTAAACTTCATTTGCTGCAAGTTGTGTCGTTCAAATCTAGTTGATTTCAGGGTGGTTTCAACTCATGTCTTAAAAGTTGGCGTAACTTGACTCAAGCTATCATTTAATGTAGCTTTAAGGACGTATATGGCTGTTATAAAGTATTAAGGGAGATTAGTGATGACGGTCGGAATTTTTGCAAAGGATCCAATGTTACAAAACATTTTAGATAGTCCTAAGCCATGTTTAGATTTCATTTTCACACTAAGGATGGGAAATATTTTTACCAAAAGTCGCAACTACATCATTTTAAATCATGATGTATGTTCAATTCATGTTCCATCTAGAACCAGTTCAAGCATGGGCTTCAAAAAGTATATTGCATCGCGAGTTTTCGTGTAAGGCGTAATCAACGGATTTTAAAGAAAAAAGAGTAACATTCATAAACCAGTTTGAGTTGGTACAAAGGTTTATTATCTGAAGTTGAAATTACAAATTCAAGTATTGTTACAAGGAATTAATATTCGAAGATTACAAATACTGAAAAGTTGGATGTCAAGGCCGTTACAAGAAAGCAGCAGCTTTACGAGACCATTATACCCTTCAACCTTCACGTTATATTGAAATCGGTATGAACAGTGCCTGAAAGGCCATGAATTTCTCGCCAATATTCGCTAAGGCTGTCTACCAGGTCATTTCTTGTAAGGATTCATTCAAACTTCCACTTTCATAAAGAGCTTCCTTAACACAAACTCTTTAGAATACGTATGAAATAAAGTACAAAATACAAAAGAAGAGAGATAGAGCCTATGGACAGAAGAACAATTTCCTTCTGGAGTGGAGTTTAGTTACTGTGCGTGCAGAGGCTAAATTAGTTTTATATGGTGTATGGCATCATGAAAAACCAACGGTTAAGGAAACCATGCTATTGTCTCTCTTGCAGAAAGTCAAGTGCCTTCCAACGTTTGGCCAGAACATTGTGGAGTATGCAGAACTTGTCACTTGGTTGCTTGGAAGATCCCCAGATACTAGTTCAAAACACAAGATTTTCGAACTTGTTGACCGATGCTTGACTCATGATGTAATTAGATGTATCTTTGAGACTCTTCATTCGCAGAAGGATCTGTTAGCTAACCATCCAAATTCTCGCATATATAATACTTTGAGTGGTTTAGTGGAATTTGATGGATACTATCTTGAGAGTGAACCTTGCGTTGCCTGCAGCGCTCCAGAAGTACCTTACGGCAGGATGGAGCTGGAATCACTGAAATCAGAAACAAAACTCACTGATAATCGCATCATAGTGAAATGCACTGGAAGTTACATAATCCAGACTGTGACCATGAATGTTCATAATACCAGAAAGGCAAAATCAGTGAAAGTTTTTGAGCCTATACTATAATAACAGACCAGTTACCGACTTATCAGAGTTGAAAAAATAAATGGTCTTTATGGAAGCATGCAAAAAGTTGTCATCTTACATTTGATCAGACTGAGCTTAAAGTTGAAATTCCCATTCCAATTACAGCTTGTAACTTCATGATTGAACTGGATTCATTCTATGAAAATCTTCAGGCTTTGTCTCTCGAACCATTGCAATGCCCACGTTGTAGTCGTCCAGTCACAGATAAGCATGGTACATGTGGAAACTGTCATGAAAATGCATATCAATTACAAGAGCAAAGCCATGTGTCTCTAAGAGAATAGAGGCCACTGCGAATGATGGCCTTATATGTTGCATCACATTACAAGAATTCTCCAAATGATCTACAATTGATGGCAGATGCTCCAGCACATCACTTGTTTGTGCTACTTGGGCCTGTGTATTTACAAGCACCACAGCTAGACCATTCAGTAGATACTGCCACACAAACATGAAAAGCTTTCACAAGTTGAATTATTGATTGTTGATGAAGCAGTTGCTATTCCGCTGCCAATGGTGAAGTCTTTACTTGGCCCATATATGGTCTTCCTGTCTTCTACTGTTAATGGTTATGAAGGAACTGGACGCTCTTTGTCACTAAAACTTGTACAGCAACTGCAAGAATAAATACCTGAGTTTGGTCTGGACAACATTAAAACAACTAGGAAGATGAAGAGGAGCATCGCCGCAAAAGCTGAGGCTGCAAGTCTTCCTCGAGACTCATAATATTGCTCTCACACCAGAGTTGTGAACAAATTATCAAGTTCCTTAAAGCTGTCCATAGGCTAAGTCATTCCATGTATTGAGCTGTGATTCGTGTGCTTGCCGTCCATACCCAAGTCTCCAAACTCAAGCTCTGCCACAAGAGAAGAATAGTCACATAAAGTTCAAGAACAAAACGAGCAAAAGTCACAGAGATCCAGCTTTCAGGCTGGGTACACCGTTTCCAGACATGACTCGTCCAAGCTCCATTCTCCTTTTCACCACAGTACAGACATCAAGCCCAAGGCATTCACATGAAAAAGAAAGAAACAAGAAGCGGTTAACACAATTCATCAGTGACGGCATACAAAGAAATGTAACACAATTCATACTGAACCCGTAGCCTGTACAAAATGAGAATCACTTGGTCATTTTCAGATCACATGGAGGTCAGCTTCAGTGGACTTTGGCGCTGTCTTCTCATATGTGTTGTATATCCAAGCTGTCAAAGGCATATGCAGAAGGTTATGGAAGGAAGCTAGTGGATCTAATATCACCAAAAAAGGTTATAAGAAGAAGTGTTTACCTTTATTGATTGTTACTTTTGTCAATCCGTCGAAACCGGCAGCATGACTTTGTCACAGCCTATGATAAATTTGCAGAAGCTTTGTGCTTAAAGTCATCACCATCAGATCAAGGTCCTGCATAATTTTAACGTAAGACAGCAAAATTAACAAAGAGTCAAGAATCATGTTGAGTCAGCAAAAAACCATACATCAGCAAAAGCAATAGCAGTAAAAATGGTACATTTTACGTGTGGTAAAAATTCAGTGAAAATCAGATATTTTGCAAAAACACTACAGACAAGAACAAAGAATGAGTCACTTCCACTGGTCCCCACAAAATCTCAGCAAAAATTCCATCTAAAGGTTTTTAAGGATTGCACAGGTCATATTCACACGAATGAGAGCATATTCCTCTAAAAATCCCTAAGTTCACACGCACCAGCCAAACCTTAAAATCCCCTATAAATGCAACTCCATTCATTGGCAAAAAAAAGAAGAGAAGAAACCCTATCGTTACTCTGCCGAAATCTACCCTTCGTCAAAGCTCTCACTAGTGAGTAATAAAGGCTTCACCTCGAAACTCCAAATTACTCAAAGCTGAGCCATTCATAGCGCGAAGAAAGAAGAAATATAGCAGATAAAGAAGAAGAGAAGCGGATGATTGGTAGAGTGCTTACCATAAGCTTGTTCCAGTGTTGACGGAAGCAGCGTCACCGAAGTTGCTCCGGCCAGGTACTTGCTTCATTTTCTCTTTGTAGTCGTTGACCACATTAACTCTCAATATTGGTTTTGTTGAGCTGAACATCAATCGCATGCTATGTGCATTCATCATTTTGAGTTTCATTTTAGTTCTAGGTTTTAGGTTTAGATTTGTGATTTAGGGCTCGTATGTTAGAGATTAAGTTAGGGGTTAGGGATTTGTGAGTTGGTTAGAAGGAATAGGGTTCAGAGAAAGGGGGAGATTTCGTTTTGAATTTGAGAGAATGAAAGCTGATTGCAAATGGAGAGAGGGAAAGTAAGTCACGAGGTTTTGTTGATGGTTTTCTTTGTTTATAAGGGTTTGTTTTAAAGTAGGATGATCCATCATCTGTTGGGATTCCCCAATCCCCCACGTTTAATAATGGTGTCACCTTATCTCATCCTCAAGCGGCCACCTGGCAACCACAATCCTTGTTTTGTTTTAAGATAAACCGAAATTATCCCTCTTTATGTTAGAATTGGGACGCGTGTGGTGTTTCCTTATTTATTCTTTTCCTATTTTGTTTGTTTTCTATAAGTTAATTTATGATGGAGTTGGAATTTGGGGCTAGATAAGAAATGAAATCCCCATACGCATGAACTAGTAAGTGGTTAGGTTTCCTTGGTAGTCTCCTTCCGAAAATGGGTACCCTTGGGCCGTATGGGCCCTTGTGGTATGACCTCTTTGTTTGTTTCTATTACCACCCTAACATGCCTTTGATTTCGTATAGTTAACCATGTTCTTATATATAATCAAGTTAATATTAGTGATATTTTATTAATTTTTTTAAATTTTATTTATGATTTTTGATAATTAGTATTTGCTCTACAATTTGACTTTATTTATATTCTATTTTATCAAATTTGTTTCCCTTTTATAAAATTCAAAATATTTTATTTATTTTTAAAATTAGAATAGATAGAAACTCCTTTTGAATTTATATGAAAGTAGTGGGTCCTTGGAGTCTAGCACTCTATGGATCCTTAAGTGACCGCTCTCGAGGTGCACACCTTGAGTTGTGGTCGTTTCGTCTTTCATCTTTAAAAAACTTTTAATCGGTTTGGATATTTTTCTCAAACTAAAATATTAAACCTTTAGGAAATTATACTTTACTAGTTAAGTTAATACTTTTTTTCTAAAAAGTTAAACTTTTCTCAAAACAATTGATTATGATTAGCTTTTCTTAAAACCTTTTTATAATTGATTAATTGATTTTATATATGAAAATTAAAACTATTTTTAACCAAGTTAAATTATTTTCTTAAAGCAAATTATTTCCTTCAGATCTTACCTTCCTAGAATACCTAGCGCGTCTAATCTGAATATTAGGCTTGGGTTGAGACTCGACAAGTTGAGAGAAAAAAATTGAATTCTGATTTAAGGTTGAGACTAAAGGTTAAATTAGAATTTATTTTTTTCCTCTCAACTTGTCTAGTCTCAACCCAAGCTTAATATTCTAATCACAATGTCTACTGTTCCCCACCGCCGCATCATCTCCAGTGACGTTGAAGAAGACGTGATTGAAGATCATAAGTCCGAGATTTAGGTTAAATTGGTCAATGAGGAGAAGGTGGAAAGGCCAAATATGGAGCTTCCTGAGGAGAAGGTGGAAAGGTCAAATGTGGAGATTCCTGAGGAGGAGTTTGAAGGTGAATCGGTGCCTACATGGAAGAAACAGGTTACCTTTAGGGCAATATTTGTGAGCATGGTTTTATCAATCTTGTTAACCTTCATCACAACGAAACTTACTCTTACAACCGCACTTATTCCTCCTCTAAATGCATCGCCTGTGTTGCTGGGACTCATGATTGTGAAAACATGGACTGCATTGCTCACGAAAGCTGGAATAGTTAATCAACCAACTTGACAACTAGAGGAAAAAATTAAATTTTGATTTAACCTCTCGTCTCAACTCAACGTTCAATGAGAATTGAGTTTCAACCCAAGCTTAATATTCTAATCACAATGTTTACTGTTCCCCACCGCCGCATCATCTCCAATGACGTTGAAGAAGACGAGATTGAAGGTCATAAGTCCGAGATTGAGGTTGAACTGGTCAATGAGGAGAAGGTGGAATGGCCAAATATGGAGCTTCCTGAGGAGAAGGTGGAAAGGTCAAATGTGGAGATTCCTGAGGAGAAGGTGGAAAGGTCAAATGTGCAGATTCCTGAGGAGGAGTTTGAAGGTGAATCGGTGCCCACATGGAAGAAACAGGTTACATTTAGGGAAATATTTGCGAACTTGGTTTTATCAATCTTGTTTACCTTCATCACAACGAAGCTTACTCTTACAACCACCCTTATTCCTCCTCTAAATGCATCGTCTGTGTTGCTGGGACTCATGATTGTGAAAACATGGACTGCATTGCTCACGAAAGCTGGAACACAGTCACGTTAGCAATGCAGTCCATGTTTTCACAATCATGAGTCCCATCATCACAGAAGATGCATTTAGAGGAGGAATAAGAAAGGTTGTAAGAGTAAGTTTCGTTATGATGAAGGTAAACAAGATTGATAAAACCAAGCTCACAAATATTGCCCTAAAGGTAACCTGTTTCTTCCATGTGGGCACCGATTCACCTTCAAACTCCTCCTCAGGAATCTTTACATTTGACCTTTCCACCTTCTCCTCAAGAAGCTCCATATTTGGCCTTTCCACCTTCTCCTCATTGACCAGTTCAACCTCAATCTCGGACTTATGATCTTCAATCTCGTCTTCTTCAACGTAATTGGAGATGATGCGACAGTGGGGAACAGTAGACATTGTGATTAGAATATTAAGCTTGGGTTGAGATTGGACAAGTTGAGATTAAAAAATTGAATTCTGATTTAACGTTGAGTTAAGACTAGAGGTTAAATCAGAATTTAATTTTTTCCTCTAGTTGTCGAGTCTAATTGTCGAGTTGGTTGATTAACTATTCCAGCTTTCGTGAGAAATGCAGTCCATGTTTTCACAATCATGAGTCCCTGCAACGATGCATTTAGAGGAGGAATAAGGGCGGCTGTAAGAGTAAGCTTCATTGTGATGAAGGTAAACAAGATTGATAAAACCAAACTCACAAATATTGCCCTAAAGGTAACCTGTTTCTTCCATGTGGGCATAGATTCACCTTCAAACTCCTCCTCAGGAATCTCCACATTTAAACTTTCCACCTTCTCCTCAGGAAGCTCCATATTTGGCCTTTCCACCTTCTCCTCATTGACCAGTTCAACCTCAATCTCGGACTTATGATCTTCAATCTCTTCTTTTTCAACGTCACTGGAGATGATGCGGCGGTAGGGAAAAGTAGACATTGTGATTAGAATATTAAGCTTGGGTTGAGACTGGACAAGTTGAGAGGAAAAAATTGAATTTTGATTTAACGTTGAGTTGAGACTAGAGGTTAAATCCGAATTTAATTTTTTCCTCTAGTTGTCGAGTTGGTTGATTAACTATTCCAACTTTCGTGAGCAATGCAGTCCATGTTTTCACAATCATGAGTCCCAGCAACACAGACGATGCATTTAGAGGAGGAATAAGGGCGGTTGTAAGAGTAAGCTTCGTTGTGATGAAGGTAAACAAGATTGATAAAACTAAGCTCACAAATATTGCCCTAAAGGTAACCTGTTTCTTCTATGTGAGCACCGATTCACCCTCAAGATTCTCCTCAGGAAGCTCCACATTTGACCTTTCCACCTTCTCCTATGGAAGCTCCATATTTGGCCTTTCCACCTTCTCCTCATTGAGCACTTCAACTTATGATCTTCAATCTCGTCTTCTTCAACGTCACTGGACCAGTGACGATGCGGCGGTGAGGAACATTTGACATTGTGATTAGAATATTAAGCTTGGGTTGAGACTCGACAAGTTGAAAGAAAAAAATTGAATTCTGATTTAACGTTGAGTTTAGACTAGAGGTTAAATCAAAATTCAATTTTTTCCTCTCAACTAGTCCAGTCTCAACCTCTAGTATCAACATTGACTAGTTCAACCTTAATCTCGGACTTATGATCTTCAATCATGTCTTCTTCAACGTCACTGGAGATGATGCGGCGGTGGGGAACAGTAGACATTGTGATTAGAATATTAAGCTTGGGTTGAGACTGGACAAGTTGAGAGGAAAAAATTGAATTCTGATTTAACCTCTAGTCTCAACTCAACGTTAAATCAAAATTCAATTTTTTTCTCTCAACTTGTCGAGTCTCAACCCAAGCTTAATATTATGATCACAATGTCTACTGTTCCCCACCGCCGTATCGTCGGCCCAGTGAAGTTGAAAAAGACGAGATTGAAGATCATAAGTCTGAGATTGAAGTTGAAGTGCTCAATGAGGAGAAGGTGGAAAGGCCAAATATGGAGCTTCCATAGGAGAAGGTGGAAAGGTTAAATGTGGAGCTTCCTGAGAAGAAGCTTGAGGGTGAATCGGTGCTCACATGGAAGAAACAGGTTACCTTTAGGGCAATATTTGTGAGCTTGGTTTTATCAATCTTGTTTACCTTCATCACAATAAAGCTTACTCTTACAATCGCTCTTACTCCTCCTCTAAATGCATCATCTGTGTTGATGGGTCATTATTGTGAAAACATGGACTGCATTGCTCACGAAACTGAAAAAGTTAATCAACCAAATGACAAAAATATCTTTAAGTTAGATTTTAATATTTTATTATAAATATTAATATATAATTATGTGTGTGTATATATATATATATATATATATATATATATATATATATATATATATATATATATATATATATATATATATATATATATATATATATATATATATATATATATATATATATATATATATATATATATATATATATATATATATATATATATATATATATATATATATATATATATATATATATATATATATATATATATATATATATATATATATATATATATATATATATATATATATATATATATATATATATATATATATATATATATATATATATATATATATATATATATATATATATATATATATATATATATATATATATATATATATATATATATATATATATATATATATATATATATATATATATATATATATATATATATATATATATATATATATATATATATATATATATATTATTTTTAGAAATAGTAAAATACAATAATATTTTTTATAAGTTTTTCACAAAGTACACGTCGATGCATGACCTTTCCAGTCGATGCACCGCACAAAATTTCTGGAAAATTGTTGGGGCTGGAAGTTCATAATAAATAGTCTTTGGCTTTAGGAATTTGGATGTGTACTTGATTTTTTTTATAGTGAAAATACCTTTAGCTATTGCATTCTGTTTTGGGAGAGAATCTTAATCCAAAGCCTAATAGTGACGCCTTTGTGTACTTTCTCAGGGGTGGTATGTCAAACATGACAACTGGCTTATATTTATTTACTTTAAAATATTAATTAGAGGTTGTTATCTTGTGAAATGGTTGATTAACTTTTTCAGCTTTCGTGAGCAATGCAGTCCATGTTTTCACAATCATGAGTCCCTGCAACACAGATGATACATCTAGAGGAGGAATAAGGGCGGTTGTAAGAGTAAGCTTCATTGTGATGAAGGTAAACAAGATTGATAAAACCAAGCTCAAAAATGTTGCCCTAAAGGTAACCTGTTTCTTCCATGTGGGCACAGATTCACCTTCAAACTCCTCCTCAGGAATCTCAACATTTGACCTTTCCATCTTCTCCTATGGAAGCTACATATTTGGCCTTTCCACCTTCTCCTCATTGAGAACTTCAACTTCAATCTCGGACTTATGATCTTCAATCTCGTCTTCTTCAACATCACTAGACCAGTGACGATGCGGCGGTGAGGAACAGTAGACATTGTGATTAGAATATTAAGCTTGGGTTGAGACTCGACAAGTTGAAAGAAAAAAATTGAATTCTGATTTAACGTTGAGTTAAGACTAGAGGTTAAATCAAAATTCAATTTTTTCCTCTCAACTTGTCCAGTCTCAACCTCTAGTATCAACTCAACATTAAATCAGAATTCAATTTTTTTCTCTCAACTTGTCGAGTCTCAACCCAAGGTTAATATTCTAATCACAATGTCTATTGTTCCCCACCGAGGAGAAGCTTCATATTTGGCCTTTCCACCTTCTCCTCATTGAGCATTTCAACCTCAATCTCGGACTTATGATCTTCAATCATGTCTTCTTCAACGTCACTGGAGATGATGCGGCGGTGGGGAACAGTAGACATTGTGATTAGAATATTAAGCTTGGGTTGAGAATGGACACGTTAAGAGGAAAAAATTGAATTTCTAAATTAACCTGTAGTCTCAACTCAGTTAAATCAGAATTCAATTTTTTCCTCTCAACTTGTCCAGTCTCAACCCAAGCTTAATATTCTAATCACAATTTCTATTGTTCCCCACCGTCGTATCGTCACCGGTTCAGTAACTTTGAAGAAGACGAGATTGAAGATCATAAGTCCAAGATTGAAGTTGAAGTGCTCAATGAGGAGAAGGTGGAAAGGCCAAATATGGAGCTTCCTGAGGAGAAGGTGGAAAGGTCAAATGTGGAGCTTCCTGAGGAGAAGTTTGAAAGTGAATCGGTGCTCACATTGAAGAAACAGGTTACCTTTAGGGAAATATTTGTGAGCTTTGTTTAATCAATCTTGTTTACCTTCATCACAATGAAGTTTACTCTTACAACCGTCGTTACTCCTCCTCTAAATGCATCGTCTTTGTTGCTGGGACTCATGATTGTGAAAACATGGACTGCATTGCTCACGAAAGTTGGAATAGTTAATCAACCATTTCACAAGATAACAACTTCCAATTAATTTTTTAAAGTAAATAAATATAAGCCAGTTCTCATGTTTGACATACCACCCCTGACAAAGCACACAAAGGCGTCACTATTAGGCTTTGGATTAAGATTCTTCCCTAAAACAAAATGCAATAGGTAAAGGTATTTTCACTATAAAAAAAATCAAGTACACATCCAAATGCCTAAAGCCAAAGAGTATTTATTGTGAAATTCCAGCCCCCAACAGTTTTCCAGAAATTTTGTACGATGCGTCGACTGGAAAGGTCATGCATCGACGCGTACTGTGTGAAAAACTTATAAAAAAAATATTATTGTATTTTACTATTTCTAAAAATAATATATAAATAGACATAATTATGTATTAATATTTATAATAAAATATTAAAATCTAACTTAAAGATATTTTTGTCATTTGGTTGATTAACTTTTCCAGCTTTCGTGAGCAATGCAGTCCATGTTTTCACAATCATGAGTCCCAGCAACACAGACGATGCATTTAGAGGAGGAATAAGGGCGGTTATAAGAGTAAGCTTCGTTGTGATGAAGGTAAACAAGATTGATAAAACTAAGCTCACAAATATTACCCTAAAGGTAACCTGTTTCTTCCATGTGGGCACAGATTCACCTTCAAACTCCTCCTCAGGAATCTCCACATTTGACCTTTCCACCTTCTCCTCAGGAAGCTCCATATTTGGCCTTTCCACCTACTCCTTATTGACTAGTTCAACCTCAATCTCGGACTTATGATCTTCAATCTCGTCTTCTTCAACATCACTGGAGATGATGCGGCGGTGGGGAACAGAAGACATTGTGATTAGAATATTAAGCTTGGGTTGAGACTGAACTAGTTAAGCGGAAAAAATTGAATTCTGATTTCACCTCTAGTCTCAACTCAACGTTAAATCAGAATTCAATTTTTTTCTCTCAACTTGTCTAGTCTCAACCCAAGCTTAATATTCTAATCACAATGTCTACTGTTCCCCACCGCAGCATCGTCACTGGTCCAGTGATGTTGAAGAAGACGAGATTGAAGATCATAAGTTCGAGATTGAGGTTGAACTGGTCAATGAGGAGAAGGTGGAAAGGCCAAATATGGAGCTTCCTGAGGAGAAGGTGGAAAGTTCAAATGTGGAGATTCCTGAGGAGGAGTTTGAAGGTGAATCGGTGCCCACATGTAAGAAACAGGTTACCTTTAGGGCAATATTTGTGAGCTTGGTTTTATCAATCTTGTTTACCTTCATCACAATGAAGCTTACTCTTACAACCGCCCTTATTCCTCCTCTAAATGCATCGTCTATGTTGCCGGGACTCATGATTGTGAAAACATGGACTGCATTGCTCACAAAAGCTGGAAAAGCTGGAAATGCATCGTCTATGTTGCCGGGACTCATGATTGTGAAAACATGGACTGCATTGCTCACAAAAGCTGGAAAACATGTAGGAACCGATTCACCTTCAAACTCCTCCTCAGGAATCTCCACATTTGACCTTTACACCTTCTCCTCAAGAAGCTCCATATTTGACCTTTCCACCTTCTCCTCATTGACCAGTTCAACCTCATTCTCGGACTTATGATCTCTTCATTGACCAGTTCAACCTCAATCTCGTCTTCTTCAACATCACTGGACCAGTGACGATGCGACGGTGGGGAACAGTAGACATTGTGATTAGAATATTAAGCTTGGGTTGAGACTGGACAAGTTGAGAGGAAAAAATTGAATTCTGATTTAACCTCTAGTCTCAACTCAATGCTAAATCAGAATTCAATTTTTTTCTCTCAATTTGTCGAGTCTCAACCCAAGCTAAATATTATGATCAAAATGTCTACTGTTCCCCACCGCCGCATTGTCACTGGTCCAGTGAAGTTGAAAAGACGAGATTGAAGATCATAAGTCTGAGATTGAAGTTGAGGTGCTCAATGAGGAGAAGGTGGAAAGGCCAAATATGGAGCTTCCATAGGAGAAGGTGGAAAGGTTAAATGTGGAGGTTCCTGAGGAGAAGTTTGAGGGTGAATCGGTGCTCACATGGAAGAAACAAGTTACCTTTAGCGCAATATTTGTGAGCTTGGTTTTGTCAATCTTGTTTACCTTCATCTCAATGATGTTTACTCTTAGAGCCGCCATTACTCCTCCTCTAAATGCATCGTCTGTGTTGTTGGGAGTCATGATTGTGAAAACATGGACTGCATTGCTCACGAAATCTGGAATAGTTAATCAACCATTTTGTTGCACCCCAAAATTTGCCTAACTTTTTGCTTTAACTGGTTTATGTTTCATTGCATTAGCATAACATTGTCCTAGCATTATCATAGCATTGCATCATTCATCTAACAGGGGATCAAGTGTGGTTTATATCAAGAAGAGCCTATCTAGAGGTATTATTCAAGCTTGAGAAGTCATCAAGGTCATCAGAAAGTGGTTTGAGGTCTTGTGATGTTTAGATGCCTATATGTGGATTTTCTGCTAACTTGAGGATCAAATGAATACCATCAGTGAGATGTGAAGCATGGATTGTGAATAGAAGATGTGTATAGAGCTCATGGAGTGCCTAGAGGGCCATGTTTGAGCTTAATCAAGTCATTGATTCAAGTGCAAGTGCCACAGTTGAGGTGCAAGCAATTAGGGTTTCATCTGGGTAAATCTTAGGTCAACTGTGCAATTGAAGAAGTTCAAAGCCTACTTTTAGGTCATGGAGTTCATGGAATTATATGTTGAGACGTTTGTGGTGTTGTGCCAAGATCAAATCAAGAAGAATCAAGAGTGTGGGAAGTTGCTAAGTTAGGGTTTTAATGTAAAATCCCATGTTTAGTGCCTAATTTCAAGACCACATAAGTCAAGATAAAAGTTTCAAATGGATATTTGGCCAACATGTAACTTGTAGAGCCTCTCAATACCTTTAATTTGAGTACTAGAAGTCCTCAAGGGGATTTATAGAACTCAAGTTATGGTTCAGACAAGTTACAGGTCACCAGATGAATGCGAAATTTACCTGTGAAAGTCACTTGACTCCCAAGCAACCTTTGACCTAGAAAGAGGTTTCACATGGACTTTTGGTTAACATGAAAGTTGTTCCTCATGATCTTAGCTTTCTAAATTGTACTAGAAGTCTTCCATCTGATTTGTAGAACTCAATTTATGAGGTTTACAAGTCAGGGGTATTTTGGGAAAGTGAGATTATCATAGGTCAAAATCTCCAACTTGCACTCTTCAAATGAAGATTTGTTCAACATGGAACTTTCTCAAAATGGGATTTTAAGTGCAACCAATTGATCATTTGGGATTGGTTTAGCTTTGTAGCAAAAAGTCACTTAAAATGGCCTAAAAAAGGGAATTTTTCAAATGGATTAAGGAGGGAAAATTGACTTTTTGAGTTAGAGGACCAAAACATGTCATGTGAGTACATTTTTTGAATGGAAATCACATTCTAAGCACATTGGCATTGGCAGAATTTTGAGCATAGGCCAAGTTTTGGGAGTTGTCATTTAGTATACTTCACCATGAAGTTACATAATCAAAAATAGCCATTGGATCAAATACAAGGATCAAATCCCAGCCATTCACACTCCACATGCTGCTATTAGTTTAATTGAACCATTTTGGAGCCAAAACATTGCCATTTTCGTGTCCACTCAAGAGCAAAAAGTGGTGAAATTTTGAAAATTTATTTTGGGCTTAGAGGCAAGGATTGGGCTTTCTCTTGATCAATATCCATTGTATATAACATTTCTAACCTTCACAAATCATGAGTTTTGGAAATTGGAGCAGAATTGATCAAGAACAAGCTTGAAAAAGTGAAGAAAACTCAAAAAGTGAATTCTTAGATCTAGATCGTTTCAAGCCAAATTGTGAATTGAGAAAACTTTATTGAAGATCATTGAACGATTTTGGAGAGTTTTGCGAAGCTTCATCAAGGATTAAAGGGTCAGTGGAAGTTCTCCACTAGGTACTTGAATTTCAACATATCTCTCTTAATACTTGATGATTCTTTGCCATTTTTATTTCTTTACACTCCTTGAAGAATGTAGATCATATCTAGATGATAATTGTTGATGTTTATGACGCTCGAAATTTGGAGCTCCAAACTTGTGAGATGTTGTATGGACTGTTTTTGCATGATTTTGCTTAGTTTTTGCTTGATCTATAACCTCCATGGCATAATGTTGAGTTTAGAATTAATTTGGAGAGGTTTTGATGAACTTGAGTTTTTGGTGCCAAACTTTGTTTACTTCGTTTCTCTTAGATGCTGCATTATTAATAATTTTGGTTGACATATTTGGAATCCTTGCAAAAAATCCTTCGATTTCGGTCCAAAAAACGTGCAAAACGGATAAGAATTGAAAGCGTTGTGGTTGTTCGAAGTTGCCGGAAAATCATCACATCCATGGATGCGGGTTACTATTCATCATGCAGAAAAATTGGAGTTGGAGAAGAAACGTAGGGACCGTCAGATCAGAATGGAAGTGTGGACTAAGTCCAGCGATCGGAGTGATGAGATCGCGCCACCTCATCCTGGCATGAAACGACGCCGTTTTGGGAGCTAAGGGGGACCGCGCGTGCACCTGTTCGAATCCAGCTGTGGCAATTTCCTTTCGTTTCCATTTATTCACCTTATTTCATTTTCTTTATTTTCTTTTATTTTTTCTGTTTTCATGGCTGTTTGGATTAATTGCTTTAAAAATAGTAAAATTGATCAAAAAATTACGAAATTATTTCTCATGATTCCTGAACGTCTTAGGAAATTTTAGGCGTTGATTTTACATTTTTAGGATTTAATTTGAATTAGTTACGATTTTTCTTTTGTGCTAATGTCCATTATTTTGCATATTTGACCATCTGTTTTATAGAATTTTGTTCTTCCAATTGGTGATGAATTTGGCTTTGAGTTTTTAGTATGTTTTAGGGTAGATATTCATGTTCCCTTAGGATTTTTATTAGATTTTTATAACAAATTTAGGTTCTGTTTTAGGTGTTGAGATTAGAGCCCTCCCAAACTTGTGGATTACCTTGATACCTTTCAATCTAGAAATTATTTAGGTGAATTATAAGTTGAATTAGGCTTTAATATTTTAACCCTAGGCTTTTCAAACATGTATGTTCCCCTAGGAATTTAATAGATTTTTACAACTTTGTTTCCTATTTTTGTTGAATTTTGCAAGTTTCTTGTGTTTGTGTTGTTCTCTCTTGAGTGCCTTTGCTTGTTTGGCTTGGTTGGTGACTTTGGAGCTTGCTTGGCTTGGAATCCTTTTTGGGAGGTCTTCTGGACTTGATATAGATGTTATGTTTTGAAGATTGGAGCTTGGAGTGGAAATTTCCTTTTCTTTTAGGAGTTGTTTTAGGAGCTTAGGAAATTAGGGTTTTAGGAAGAGCCATTAGAGCTAGTTTTGATTTCTTCATTAAACATAGAATGCATTGTGTGCTTCTATTCCATCCAATGACATGAAGTCCTCCTAGGGAAACTCCATCTCTCATTTGGAGGGATGTGTGGTATGCCCATAGTTGAGTAGAACTTTGAGGATACCTTTCCATTTCAATGTTGGTACTTGAGGATTTCCTTTGGTTTTCATTAAGTTTTCAACATTTCAACCTTGATCTTGGTGATTGTTCCTTTGCTTGGAGTGTGCTTGCTAGAGCTTGAAGATGAAGTTGGATGAAGCTTGAAGATAGGAGCTAGCTTGAAGATGAAGTCTTGCTGTCAACTTTGATGTCTTTTCAATTGTACTGTTTAGAGCTTGTTGTTGCTGTCTGCGGTAGGAGTTTGTTGCTGCTGCTTGGGTTGCCTCCTCTGTATCTTTTGTCTTTCTATGCATTGTTTGCTTATGTTGATTACCTCTAGGTTTGAGGGGGAGCTCATCTCCTCTTGCCTGTTGTTTTCTCCCTTGTCCCACTGGTACTGTTGCATAACATGCATTTTTACTGTTTATTGTTTACTGCTTGCTTTCTTTTGCTATTTCCCCTAGGATCTTTGATTTCCTCTGTGCAAGAGGGAATTATGACAGACATTAGGTTTTGACCCATGCATGATAACTGTAGGTAGATTCCCCTTTCAACCATAGTTTTAGGGTGTCTCTCTTTTCTCATCTCAAAACAATTCAAAAACACAGTAATAAGGTTAATTGAAGTCATACGTTACGAGCCTTAAGCTATCAGGGAAAAGGTTGGTGGAGGGTCTCTCTCCAGTAATCTGGATGTTAGTGTGGTACCCTTTGGGTGACATACGAAACGTTCACTCCTGGGTCATAGTCTCTAGTGCGACTGAGATTACAAACATCCTAAAAAACAGTTCTTTCGTAAAAGACTCAAACAAACATTCAAACTCTGTTTTTTGTCCTCTTAGACCTTTAATCAGGAAAACCCTTTCATAAGGAGATAAAAAAAAACTGTCAGACAAACTTGTGTCTTCCGTAGCCCGAACTACGTTTGCTCTGATCTTTCATGTCGTATGAAAGTACGTAGGCACGAGACGCGGTATCTCGGCGAGCAACCTTCCCTCCTTTAACCTGTAGTTAGGCGAACTACGTTGACTCTGATTTCTCGTTCCAGACGGGAATACATAGGCATAAAGTGCGATACTTTGCCGAGTCATTTTCATTTTCTTTTTAGACCAGACCTTTTGAGTAGATAGATAAACACACCCTTATATAGAAAACAAGCGTGGATCCCGTCGAGTACGACGGACGTGAGGGGTGTTTATACCTTCCCCTTGCGTAACCGACTCCCGAATCCAGGATTTGGTTGCGATGACCATTCCTTTCCCTCTTTGCGTTAGGTTTACTCTTAGCGTTTCCTTTCCCTCTTTTGGGATAAATAACGCACGATGGCGACTCTTCTATCATAGCCGGCGCCGATTTTCGCAGTAGCGACAGCTGGCGACTCTGCTGGGGACTTTATAGTTGCTGGGGACTTTTCCCATCCCCTATGCTGGGACCATTTCCCATCCCCTACGAGAGTCAATCCTAGCGCTTGTTTGCTTTTCTTCGGGTGTTTATTTGTGTGCGTTGTATATTACTGCTGCATTTACATTTCCCGCACTTATTATTATTTGTTGCTATTGTGCTGTTGTGGGAGGGGAGCTCTGATGAGAGATAAGTTGGACCTGGGCTTGAGTGCACCTAGCATTAGAGTGGAGATTAGTGACGGACCTGCTTGTTTTGCTCGCACCAGTCCCTATAAAATCCACACTCAGACGAGATTCTCTTTGATGGCATCTTGCCTGGCCCTTTGGGCTCGACAGGCTGTTGGATTTGAGGGTTGTCGACTCTGGGAACCTATCATTTGGGATTCGGCTAAGTGAGGCCTCTTCAAGGGATGATGATGTCACACCTTCTGGGTATCGTATCATCACTCTTGAAAGTCTGTGACGCTGATGACCGCATAGGATGCCGTACCTTGTCTGCGAGTTAAGTACATACCTGTGAGAGGGTAGGTGGGTCTTTTTGTAGGAAAACTCTGGCCTCAGAACATCTGGTTTGTCTCTGTCAGTGAGAATTGGTTACAAGGGTCCTTTTGAGTGGTTGGTTTGGTTTGAAGCAAAGCTCTGGTTATTCTCGAGCTACAGTACAACAAACTTCTCATGCTACAACAGTGATCTTGATCCCTTGTGTGTGCATTTTGCATTTTGCATTTCTGTTTGCATTTGCATTTCATTTTGCATATTCATCCTCAGCCGGAATAGGGAGCTTACCCGTTTTTTGTCCGCTTCGTCAGTTGATTTCCCGATATTCGCATTGGACTTGAGTTAGCTTTTGGGAAAGGATCATGGCTTCAGAAGAGCAGAACTTGGTTGTTACTCGGGCGGAGTTTGAATTGTTGAAGAACCAGTTGAGTCAGTTCATGGAAGCCATAACAGCTATGAATAGAGGAGGAAACAATGTTCAAAGAACTTCGATGAACAATGTAGCTCAGATTGTGCAAACTCCTGTCAGAGACCCATTTTCTCTCAATGACACAGAGTATCAGAGTTTCACTTTCTCTACGCCAGATTCTCCAAGGATTGTTCCATCTCCAAGAGTTGTTCCACAAGCTAATACTGAGAATCCAAGGACTGTTGAGTATATGAGAAGACTTCAGACGTTGGAAGATCAGATCTCTGCCCTGATGAGTAAGAATACTCTCAACTTGAATGCTGCGAGCATGTGTTTGGTGTCAGGCCTTATGCTGCCTCTGAAGTTCAAGACGCCCAATTTTGAGAAATACAAAGGGGATAGCTGTCTGAAGCTACATTTGGTTATGTTCTGCAGAAGGATGACTTCACATGTCACCAACGACAAGCTTATGATTCACTGTTTCCAAGATAGTTT
This sequence comes from Lathyrus sativus, assembly GCA_963859935.3. Lineage (NCBI taxonomy): Eukaryota > Viridiplantae > Streptophyta > Magnoliopsida > Fabales > Fabaceae > Lathyrus > Lathyrus sativus. Next base: position 457,059,563 of record OZ012736.1, on the reverse strand, counting down.
GATCGGAGCATCTTTGGATTGGTACATGCAGTTGAAGAGTGATAGTATCAAATCAAGGTCGGATATAGCCAATGCCTTCGTGAAGCAGTACAACTACAACCTGGATATGGCTCCTAGTCGCGTGCATTTGCAAGAGTTATCTCGGGCGGATAATGAATCCTTTAGAGGGTATGTGCAGAGATGGAGAGAATTGGCTGCCAGTGTTCAACCACCGCTTGTGGAGAGAGAAATGGTTGACCTCTTCTTGGGTACTCTAAAAGGCTGTTATTATGACATAATGTTCAGTTGTACAAGCTTTGTAGGCTTGATAAGAGTAGGGTAGCTTGTTGAGAGAGGACTCAAGAATGGAAAGATTCGAGATACTCCTTATATCCCAGTTGATAAGAATGGATCAGTTGTCATACCTCAAGAGGAGTGGGAAGGAGGAAGTGATGTTTCTCAGAATCCCTAGCATCTCAAGCTCAGTTTTCAAACGCTTCAAGTGTTCAAAGTCAACAGTCATATTATCGTCAGCCGCGTCAGCACGCCCGACAAAGACCAAGGAAGCCTGAAAGGAAGTTTACTCAGCTACCGGTGTCGTACAACCAGTTGTTGCCAGATTTGGTCGAAAGTGGATTGATAGTGCCGAAAGAGACTAATTCAATGATCTCACCATATCCTCCAGGTTCTGATGCCAGCGCCCGCTACGAGTACCATGTGGGGGCACAGGGGCATTTGACAGATGATTGTAAAGTGCTTAGAAGCCAGATTCAGAATCTGTTAGACTCTAACAAGATCTTCATCACGCCTCAGGGTTTTTCCAGATCAATGATTCTCCTTCATCCAGTTGTGTGGGTTCGTCAGTTAATGTCATGGAAGACTCCACCGAAAGTGTGTGTTTGGAAGAATGTCAAACTGAGAGCTCAGTTGAATATGGAGGAAGTCGCTAGAGGTTTCTGTGCCGGGTGTCGCATCCATTTTATCTGCTGACCTATTTAGCTTTCGTGCATTGTTGTTTGCTGACCATCACCAGGCTTGTTGGCTGAGGTCATTGTATTCTTACTCATGTGTGCTTATATGTTGAGTTTGATGGTTTTGCATATTTGTGTGAGGTGTTTATCTTTGTGCTTATAGCTTGGGTTTCTCCTTATCTTGTTGTGAATATGTGTTTGCTTTCCGCATTGCATTCTCACATAACAGGTACCTCAGAACCGTGGGTCTTATTTCCTTTTCTTCACTAGTTTGTTGGAGGAATTCTCTCAGAGTTATGGAACATAATCAGGCTGAATTGATTGAGGTTCGAAGCCAGCTAGGGAAGATGATGAGAGACATGCAAGAGATGCGTCTAGACCAGAAGACGCTCAAAGAGGAAAACAATCAGCTGAAGACCCAAGTGGGCTTGATTATGGAAGTGTTAAAGAGTGTGCTTAGGAAGGAGGGTGATCAGCTACCTGAAGCCGCAGTGAAGAAGCTTGTTCCACTTGTGCCTGTGGAACCTGTACCTGTGGAGCCTGTGCCAAAGGTTGATAAACCTCAGATGTCTCATGGATGACGAGGACCTTCGTATTTTGCTCTCTAGCGCATTGCTGATTGGGAAAATCAGGTGCCTAAGCGAGGCAGAGTTTATGACCAGATTCATATGACATACGCTCAGGCGTTGCAAGTTTTGCTTCAATTTCAATTGGTCAAACTTCGGACTTTGGATCCACCTAAGGATAGCCTACCAGCATGTTTTGACGTGAACGCTCATTGCGACTTCCACTCTGGAGCACCGGGGCATAGCCTTGAGAATTATCATGCTTTTAAGCACATGGTTCAAGACCTGATTGACTCAAAAGCTATTGAATTTACACCGAGCGGCGTAACGGTACCTAATGGACCTATTCCAGCTGCTGCCATGATGATGGATGTTTCCGAAGTTGTAGTAGATCAGGAGTATATCCTGGACTCAATGGTGTCAGAATCCCCTTGTCCTCACTTGTTGCCTATGCTTAGACCAAGCCTGAGGATGAAAGCGCCTGAACAAAAGGAGTCCCTGTTAATTCAGACTCAACCGCCAAGTGGTTCAACTGTTCAAGGTCAACAATCGGTCCAGTCTTTGCAACAGACATCAGCTTCTCTCCAGGATCAGCAGCCTTCTCGTTATCGATCATACCTGCGTGCTAGGCAAAACCCAATGAAGTCAGAGAGACAGTTCACCCGGTTGCCATTTTGAGCGGAATGGTTTCAATAAGCAACTTTGAAGATGGCTGGTTCAGCAGCGAATCAGATGTGAAAGCCCGATTCTCAGAAGCTCGCATTTTCCTTTGTTTTATCTTGTCATTGTGTGTAGTTTCTCTCCTGTTTAAATTTCAATCTTGTTTGTAAAACGTGTTGTTTCCATTCAATTGATGATAATGAAATGAATATGCATGTTTTGATTAAATCCATTCGTGTTCACTAATTGATTTTTACAAATATCCAACGCTTGGTTAAGCGGAATTCGGGGAGGATGACGAAAATGAACGACATGCAAGCTTCTGATATTGTATGCTTTTGAAATAAAACCTGCTGATGATGTACAAGCATTGTTTCAAATCCCTAAACACTGGAGATATAAGGAAGATAATTCTTTATCAACCCCTTTGAGCCTAGTAGTAGGAGTTCTTTCTGAAAACGAAAAACCCTCAATCTTAACCTGGGGCAGGGTAGGTGTTAGCTAATTTGACCGAACGTCCAAATTACAAAAAGGAGTGTCCGTTCGAGGATCAATCACACCTCTAGAGGTCGTGCCTAAAAAACCACAAGGGTTAAATTTCAAAAGTGAAACAGTCACATTATTCCCCAAAGAGTTAGACAACCAGTGTCACACGACTTGTTCAAAAAAAAAGAAAGGGAAGGAAAAAGAATCAAAAGCCCGCTAAGTCAAAACTTGAAAACAAACGACTTAGGCAAAAATAAGGGAATCCCGCTGGACTTGAAAATCAAAAGAAACTCAAAAGAGTCAGTCCAGACAAAAGTTAGGGAAAGAAAAAGAAAAATGAAAAGGATTACAAAAGAAAAATCCTCAAATGAAATTCGAGTCGTGTGACCCCAAGTGTCAAAGACGAGGAGTGAGCGACTGTCACTCCAAAAACTCATAGTTTCTCGAACTATCACTCCTATCTTTCAATCTTTAAGAGGTAAACGCTAAGGTCGAATTAGCCGAACGTAGGATTGGAGAACATCAAGGAGAATGGGTGGGTTAAAATAAACTTTGAGCCTTTATCCTTTACTTTCAAAACTATGAACCTGGCCACGTTACAACCTTCAAAAGTCCTAATTGAAGCAGGTTTGTTTCGAAGGCATACTTCGGTAAAGATCGCGTCGAAACTGACTCCTAAAACGGTTCTTCTTACCATGTTGGTACTGATGTTGATATTCTTGATAAATGATTTGTGCATTATATGCCATAAACTGTTTTTCTTTATCCAGTGAACAGATTGGATGTCAAAACTGTCATGTGCATTGCATTAATATATATTTTGTGCAGAGCAACTTGTTTTACTTTCGAGTAAGTGCTTGACAGCAGGAAAGTTTCCTACAGTGGAAAGTATGATCATGATAGAATGCAGAACACCCGAATACTCTGTGAACTGGGGCAAGCTATAACCCCTAGTGATGTCAGCCATCCGAAGTCGGTTATTCTAAAGCAGTCAGGTCGAGATTTGATGAATCTCTCAAGGACAACCAGTGTATCTCCCCGCAGATCAGCCAATCAGGGGCAGAGTCGTCGCAGACAGGGGCAGGCCACTCTAAGAAAAGCGCCGAAGTTGTTTCTCGTCTGAGGGGCATTTGATCTAAAGCATCTCTCCGAAGTACAGAGTGCTGGGGCAGTTCGTATCATACCATCAGGGTACAGATTTTTAGATTTCCATTCGAGGAATATCCCCATAGAGATCCCACAGGCTGGGGCAATATCGGAAGCAAAGGAATTGTTCCTCTCCGTGTCATCAGAGCTACTCAGAGCTACTCAAGCAGGTTTCGGCCTATTTTCAAGGGTGAGACGAATGTCGGGAAGTCGTGTTACCGTCCTTGACCCTTCAATCAGAAACTGTGAATTTAGACAGGATGTTTTCCAGCGTCAGTCGTACCTGACCCCTCACGGATAGCCTAAAACCCAATCCTTATTGGCAATATTCAGGAAGCCCAATCCATATTGGCAATCACTGTGAGGCCCAATCCATGTTGGTGCATCATTTCAAAATCCGACCTTCATCGGTACGCAGGAAGACTCTGTCTGTTTTCCCCAGCAAAAATCCAATCTTCATTGACACGTGTGAGCTATCCCCAGGGAAGTCCGATCACGCTTAGCACGTTTGGTTATCCCCAGCGGAGTCGGGTCGCCTTTCCAAAATTTATTTTGCTGGAATAATTCTGTGATACCCGGTTATCCCCAGCAGAGTTGGTTTTGTCTTCAGTATTTATTTTGCTGAAACAGTTTTCTGTATCCAACTTCTCCAGCGACCCGAGCCTGCATTTGCATCTTGCATATATCATCATATCTGCATTTCATCCTCAAATGCGTAGCATTTCCATCCTATATAGAGCATTACGCTATAGAAAAATTCAAACATACGCATATGCATACGAAGCATAAGCCAGTTTTTCTATTTTCCTTCCGTGGCAACATGAATCACTCTGTAATCAGTTCAGGGGCATTTATCCAGCAGCTTTATTCGGACATCTCATTGGTTTATTTGATTTTTAGATCATACGACAATTATGCTTTTCTCATCAGTCATCTGGTATCGACAGACTTCTCTTCCTGTCAATTCCTATTGACGATGTGTTTCTCCAGCAAGTGGTTTTCTCTGTCTATCATTAGACGTCACGAGTGTGGGTATGGTTTTCTTTCCGTCTATCTTTAGGCGATGTGAAGTTTCAAAGTTGTTTCTCCGTCTATCTTTAGACGTCATGAGTTTGGATATGGTTTTCTCCGTCTATCTCTAGACGTTGTGAGTTTGAGCAGGTGATTTTTCAGCAGGTTTCTTACCGTCAGTTCATATTGACGATGTGTCTCCCAAGCGAGTTTTCTCTGTCTATCTTTAGACGTCATGAGTTTGGATATGGTTTTCTCCGTCTATCTTTAGACGTCGAGAGGTTTCAAGGCGATCTTTCAGATATTGGCTTTCTTTCTGTTTATTGGATGAGATGACATTTCAAGAGGGTTTTTTCTGACCGTCGATCCTTATTGACGTCGAGGATCTTTGAAGAATGTTTGGTTTTCCTAGTTGATGATCCTTATCGACGACATGTCTCTTTGAAGGTGGTTTTTCTTCCTGTCGGTTCTTACTGATGATATGACCCCTTTGAGGATATTGTTCTTTCCATCAATTCCTGTAGACGAAAGGATTCTGAAATTTGATGGGTGGTGTTGAAGTTCATATGGTTTTCTTTCCTCTAGTTCTCACTGACGATGTGGTTCTTCGAACAAGTTTTCTTTCTGTCTATCTTTAGACAATGTGATAAGATCCAGGGCATGTTGATCTGGCCTTCGGGATGATTTTCTCCGTCTATCTCTAGACGATGTGAGTATATTTCTCTTCCTGTCTATCATTAGACGATGTGAGAGGATCAAGTGCATGTTTATCCAACCTTCGAGTTTGTTATCTGTGGCGTCACGCAGGTAACTGGTGTTAAAGTCAAGTTCTTTATCAGATGATTGATTGTTGCCATAACGATTGGATTCAGTTTTTTGGATATTTCCCCCAAGCAGTTTTCGCAGTTTATTTCTGCGATTGGCAAATTTCCGGGTTCTTTTGTATTCAACCGTCTTTTACCTTGATTGTCTGAAGGTCGTTCGCTCTTCACCCAGTCAGGTCCAAGCCGCTTGAATAGGGGCAGCTGTTGCACCCCCAAAATTTGCCCAACTTTTTTCTTTAACTGGTTTATGTTTCATTGCATTAGCATAACATTGTCCTAGCATTATCATAGCATTGCATCATTCATATAACAGGGTATCAAGTGTGGTTTATATCAAGAAGAGCCTATCTAGAGGTATTATTCAAGCTTGAGAAGTCATCAAGGTCATCAGAAAGTGGTTTGAGGTCTTGTGAAGTTTAGATGCCTATATGTGGATTTTCTCCTAACTTGAGGATCAAATGAAGACCATCAGTGAGATGTGAAGCATGTATTGTGAATATAAGATGTGTATAGAGCTCATAGAGTTCCTAGAGGGCCATGTTGGAGCTTAATCAAGTCATTGATTCAAGTGCAAGAGCCACAGTTGAGGTGCAAGCAATTAGGGTTTCATCTGGGTCAATCCTAGGTCAACTGTGCAATTGCAGAAGTTCAAAGCCTACTTTTAGGTCATGGAGTTCATGGAATTATATGTTGAGACATTTTTGGTGTTGTGCCAAGATCAAATCAAGAAGAATCAAGAGTGTGGGAAGTTGCTAAGTTAGGGTTTCAGTGTAAAATCCCCTGTTTAGTGCCTAACTTCAAGACCACATAAGTCACGATAAAAGTTTCAAATGCATCTTTGGCCAACATGGAACTTGTAGAGCATCTCAACACCTTTAATTTTAGTACTAGAAGTCCTCAAGGGGATTTATAGAAGTCAAGTTATGGTTCAGACAAGTTACAGGTCACTAGATGAATGTGAAATTTATCTATGAAAGTCACTTGACTTCCAAGCAACTTTTAACCTAGAAAGAGGTTTCACATGGACTTTTGGTTAACAGGAAAGTTGTTCCTCATGATCTTAGCTTTCTAAATTGTACTAGAAGTCTTCCATCTGATTTGTAGAACTCAAGTTATGAGGTTTACAAGTCATGGGTATTTTGGTAAAGTGAGATTATAGGCCATTTTCAATCATAGGTCAAAATCTCCAACTTGCACTCTTCAAATGAAGATTTGTTCAACATGGAACTTTCTCAAAATGGGATTTTAAGTGCAACCAAGTGATCATTTGGGATTGGTTTGGCTTGTAGCAAAAAGTCACTTAAAATGACCTAAAAAGGGGAATTTTTCAAATGGATTAAGGAGGGAAAATTGACTTTTTGAGTTAGAGGACCAAAACATGTCATGTGAGTACATTTTTTGAATGGAAATCACATTCTAAGCACATTGGCATTGGCAGAATTTTGAGCATAGGCCAAGTTTTGGGAGTTGTCATTTAGATTACTTCACCATGAAGTTACATAATCAAAAATAGCCATTGGATCAAATACAAGGATCAAATCCCAGCCATTCACACTCCACATGCTGCTATTAGTTTAATTGAACCATTTTGGAGCCAAAACATTGCCATTTTCGTGTACACTCAAGAGCAAAAAGTGGTGAAATTTTGAAAATTTATTTTGGGCTTAGAGGCAAGGATTGAGCTTTCTCTTGATCAATATCCATTGTATATAACATTTCTAACCTTCACAAATCATGAGTTTTGGAAATTGGAGAAGAATTGATCAAGAACAAGCTTGAAAAAGTGAATTCTTAGATCTAGATCGTTTCAAGCCAAATTGTGAATTGAGAAAGCTTTATTGAAGATCATTGAACGATTCTGGAGAGTTTTGCGAAGCTTCATCAAGGATTAAAGGCTCAGTGGAAGTTCTCCACTAGGTACTTGAATTTCAACATATCTCTCTTAATACTTGATGATTCTTTGCCATTTTTGTTTCTTTGCACTCCTCGAAGCATGTAGATCATTTCTGGATGATAATTGTTGATGTTTATGACGTTTGAAATTTGGAGCTCCAAACTTGTGAGATGTTGTATGGACTGTTTTGCATGATTTTGCTTAGTTTTTGCTTGATCTATAACCTCCATGGCATAAGGTTGAGTTTAGAATTAATTTGGAGAGGTTTTGATGAACTTGAAATGACGCCGTTTTGGGAGCTAAGAGGGACCGCGCGTGCACCTGTTCGAATCCAGCCGTGGCAATTTCCTTTTGTTTCCATTTATTCACCTTATTTCATTTTCTTTTATTTTTTCTGTTTTCATGGCTGTTTGGATTAATTGCTTTAAAAATAGTAAAATTGATCAAACAATTACGAAATTTTTTCTCATGATTCCTGAACGTCTTAGGAAATTTTAGGCGTTGATTTTACATTTTTAGGATTTAATTTGAATTAGTTACGATTTTTCGTTTGTGCTAATGTCCATTGTTTTGCATATTTGACCATCTGTTTTGTAGAATTTTGTTCTTCCAATTGGTGATGAATTTGGCTTTGATGTATTAGTATGTTTTAGGGTAGATATTCATGTTCCCTTTGGATTTTTATTATAATTTTAGAACAACTTTAGGTTCTGTTTTAGGTGTTGAGATTAGAGCCCTCCCAAACTTGTGGATTACCTTGATACCTTTCAATCTAGAAATTATTTAGGTGACTTAGAAGTTGAATTAGGCTTTAATATTATAACCCTAGGCTGCTCAAACATGTATGTTCCCCTAGGAATTTAATTAGATTTTTACAACTTTGTTTCCTATTTTTGTTGAATTTTGCAAGTTGCTTGTGTTTGTGTTGTTCTCTCTTGAGTGCCTTTGCTTGTTTGGCTTGGTTGGTGACTTTGGAGCTTGCTTGGCTTGGAATCCTTTTTGGGAGGTCTTCTGGACTTGATATAGATGCTATGGTTTAAAGATTGGAGCTTGAAGTGGAAGTTTCCTTTTCTTTTAGGAGTTGTTTTAGGAGCTTAGGAAATTAGGGTTTTAGGAAGAGCCACTAGAGCTAGTTTTGTTTTCTTCATTAAACATAGAATGCATTGTGTGCTTCTATTCCATCCAATGACATGAAGTCCTCCTAGGGAAACTCCATCTCTTCATTAATCATAATTCAATTTTTTCCCCTCAACTTGTCCAGTCTCAACCTAAGCTTAATATTCTAATCACAATTTCTACTGTTCCACACTGCCGTATCGTCACTGGTTCAGTAACTTTGAAGAAGACGAGATTGAAAATCATAAGTCCGAGATTAAGGTTGAACTAGTCAATGAGGAGAAGGTGGAAAGGCCAAATATGGAGCTTCCTGAGGAGAAGGTGGAAAGGTCAAATGTGGAGATTCCTGATGAGGAGTTTGAAGGTGAATCGGTGCCCACGTGGAAGAAACAGGTTACCTTTAGGGTAATATTTGTGAGCTTGGTTTTATCAATCTTGTTTACCTTCATCACAACAAAGCTTACTCTTACAACCGCCCTTATTCCTCCTCTAAATGCATCGTTTGTGTTGCTGGGACTCATGATTGTGAAAACATGGATTGCATTGCTCACGAAAGATGGAATAATTAATCAACCATTTCACAAGATAACAACCTCCAATTAAATTTTTAAATTAAATAAATATAAGCCAATTGTCATGTTTGACATACCACCCTTGACAAAGTACACAAAGGCGTCACTATTAGGCTTTGGATTAAGATTCTCCCCCAAAACAGAATGCAATAGCTAAAGTGTTGCGGTGAAAATTGGATATCAAGCTATTAAATTAACTTGAATCTTAATTCTTTTTACAACCAGACTTTATTTTATCCAAAGGAAAGGTCTAAAGAAAGAAAAACCTTTTTCGCGATGTAACGACAACGCTTAAGAGATTCGGGGATCGGGGGTTGGTTATACCTAGGGAAGGTATTAGCACCCTAAGCATCTGTACTACTCTACAGGAACCTTTTGTTTGATTGCTTGCTAAGTTTGTGAAATGTGTACTATGGATTTAGGATTTGGAGTTGAATGTAAAGATAAGTAAAGACCTTATTGGTTTTCTAAGTTTGCTCGCAATGACGTCGCATCTTCTGCCTACGTATCCTAACTAGGATAGAATCAGAGCAATCGTAGTTCACCTCACAAGGGATAAAGAACACTTGATTATGATCAAGGTTCACGGGGGAACAAACATGACAATGTTTGTGTGGAGTTTGACAAAACTCCCTAATCTAAGTTGTAATATTCAAAAGGGGAAGTAAGAAATCATGACGATGATTCTTACACAGAGTTGGCAAACTCTTTCCTAGGGTTCTAGTTGGAGAACACTCATAGTATAGGTGGGTCTTTTAGACTTAAAGCAAAGTCTAAGGGTTTCTAATCTAGGGTTAAAATGACTTAACAAAGTCAAGAGAGGGACAAGGGATGTATCCATGACATGAGGGTCAAATGGACAGACTTTTCCTTTGGAAGTAGACAGGGGAGGTAATAGGATGAAAGCTAACAAGCTTCATCACTTGGGGAAAGAAATCAACAAGAAAATTAACAACATGATAAAGGCATATTCATGGTGACAACCATTGAGTGAGCATGAGAAATTGATAAAGATGCATTGATGACAATCAACGCAGATGAATTAACAGGAACTGTGACGACAGATCGAGTTCAATTACATTCAACAGAGGGAACATGGTAACAACCAAAAATAAAATCCTAGCATGTTAACTAACATATAAGGATGTGAATACAAGCAAGTATCACAAATAAATTCAAGTATAACCAAAGAAAAATTTATCTGTACATGCGTAAACGAACGTAAGATGCACTTAACTTGTACGAAGTAAAAAGAGATGAAAAACTTGTCAAACATGAAAATAAAAAATATTACATGAAATTACACATCAAGATGAACACAATGAAAAAAGAACGGGTGAAAAAAGATTAAAATTGAAGGAGATACGAATTTTTGAAAATGGAGTGAAAAATGACAAAAAATAACAAAAGAGTTGCCCTCCTCAGGGGTTGAACTCAGGTACAAGGCGTGCAATGCGTTTTTGGCATAATGGTCTTACCACTGGGGTGGCTATACATCCGTTGATCGATGCCACCCCTTTAATTAATAAGGGTAAAATGCTTGGTTTGGCTTGGCAAAAAACACACAAAAAGGGATTTACGTTTTATATCGTAACTTCTTCGTTTCTCAACCAAACGCGACAAACTTTATATGCAACTGGACCAGAAAAACATGAGGATCATGATGGTGTAATTATTTTTCTGAGATTCCTCCTCTATTCAAAAATTCGAATGCACATGCTTTTGAAACTTGAAAAATGCATTTTGATGTCTAAAACATAAACCAACTGTTATTTCAACTAAATGAAAGTCTGAACATATTATACATGATGCATTTAGTGAATTCCAATATTTAATTTGGATCAAAACACAACAGAATGGATAAAGGTATGGTCATGCTAGTGTAATGTTTGAAACATGCATTTTGAAGTCTAAAACATAAACCAACTGTTGTAATATTCAAATGAGGGTTTGAACATTTTAAGAATGATGTATTTGAGGTATTCCAACAGTTGATTTGGATCAAAACACAACAGAGCAAATATTGGTATGATCATGTAAGTATGAGGTTTTTAAAATGCATTTTGGTATCTCAACATGAATTAACTGTGATCTCAATCAAGTAAAGGTTGTGAACATGTTACAAATGATATATGTGATGTATTTCAACAGTTAGTTTAAGCAGAACACAGTTAGAATGAGAAATGAGGTGTGAGTTGCAAAATTGTTTTGAAATGGTATTATAAGAAAAACTGTGTAATGACAGCAGGCATGATGCAGCATCCAAATCCACAACCAATTATGAACACATACAAAAAGTATCTCAGGTTGATGATGACAATGACCTAAGTTACTGAAATTCATGAGTCACACCAGCTGTGATTTTTTTTAAGGAAAACTAATAAGCTTGAGAAAAAGAGAGGCAGCTAGCAATCTTTAATAACAACAAGATGAATATAACATGGCTGCTGGTTTGCAAAACAGAAGTAGCCAAGGAAAACTAAAGCTAAGCAACATTCAAGCCCAAAATCTGGTGGCAGACCTGTCTGAAACCATAAACTGCCCTCATCATAATTCAAAAAAGTCCATAATGACTAACAACAAAACAGTGTAAACTCTCCTTATTTAATAGAAACATTCCCTTATTGCAATCTCCAAATGGCAGCCATATCCAGACCACAAATTATCCTCATGACAGCCACATCCATAACCTGGTGTGAATTCCAGCCTCTAGTAACCAACACTTATGAGCTTAAAAACAACCAAACCTAAACTTGCCACAAACTGCTTGAACTGTTTACAAGACGGGACAAAGGTTTAAATCCCTAGAACCAAATAGACTGGTCAAAGTCATGTATGGTAGGATACTAAGTTGGCAACAACAACAAAGACTTCAAACAAAAGGCTTGTAGCAGCCACACAAAATAGTGGCTTCAGCTCCAAAAATCAAAGTATGTTCACACTCTCATACATAAATCCAACAGTTAGCAAGGTACTCTTGAAAACAGCACAACTAGAAGCTTAATCATAAGGATTCAAGAGGGTGGTTTGAAAGCAGACACACAAACAACCCTCAGTACACAAGTTTCAAATAAAAAAAACATAAATCCAATTTGTCCTCAAAAATCACAACTGTCCTAAAGCTGCACTATTGACTGAGGTTTTGAGAAACAAGACAGTACTTAAGCCAATTCCAGACCTACAAGCAATAGTATGCCATCTCAACCAACATCCCTTAATGGCCCTCATGCCTTTCTAACATCAACTGCAAATATCATACACACCATACTTCTTACTGAAATGTAGCAGCCAATTTAAATCTAGCTCATAAATGCAAGCAGCTTATGATTCATCCAGCAGTAGTCAACTTTAGCAATGTAAAAGTAAAACCAGCCCTAACATTTGTCAGGTCAGAGTTGACAAGCTCTACAAGAATGAAAGTCTTAATCATTGTAATACCACACAATTTTCAAATCAATGCCTCATGACGGCTTTGGCTTTTACAAAGCACTCATCAAATACTAAACTCACCTTCTATTCTTTAAAGATAACTACCATAAAACAAGTAGGCTTAGTATGAGCAACATATTTAAATAAACAGCCATGAGTTGGCAAGCTCAAACCCTAAGAACAAAACCTGACCAACACAGCTATGAATTCCTCTCATGACAAAGTCCAAGTCAACAGCAGCTGACAACTCACCAGCTTATGACAGCAGCAAACTTTCAACACAAATATGAACTTCTTGGCATAACAGTACCAAACATCCAAACAACCATAATACCATGCTTTAAAGACTGACATTGTTAAAATCCTAGCATACAAAACTAAACCTTAGCATGATTAACAAGCTTTGACAGCAAGAAGACCAACTTCACATCAAATGGTCATTCAAAACTGGCCTGGATTAATATTCTTAGGTACCATTCACTAAACATCTAAAATAATAGGGACCTAGCCCTGACACCAGCTAAACCTGAACATCTCCTAAAACCAACAATAACCTAATGGCTGATAGGATCCCAACCACATCAGAAATCAAACACAACATCAAATTCAACCAAACTTACATTTTTAGCAAAAACAAAGTTAACAACTCCTCCAAAACTGTTTTGACAGCAAAATAACCATTTCAACATACTAATATTTGAAACTTGGCAAGCACCAGTCAAACACACATGTTAAGACTCATCAAATCCTTACATTCATCAAAATATCAAGTGCCATGAAAATCAATGCAAGTCCATAGTTCATATTTCACAATATTGCACAAAAATACCAAAGTATGGAAAATGATGCAAATGGCAATGTTTATAAGCTACATACCTCTTGTAGACTTTGTTGAACAAGCTAGAATAATCAAGAAACCCAGAGAACTTCAATCTACCTTTTTGTCTTGAGTCTTTTCTTCACTTTGAAGCAATATGCAAATATGATGACAGTTGGAGAAATAGGTCCCACCAATGAATTCTAACACTTTGGACAGTTGAAAAACAATATATAAGAGGTGTTAGGATGATTAAAACACTAGGCAAGTGCTTGAAACAAGATTTGGTAGAATTTGTAGCTTTTGGTCAAAGTAACTTGGTGATGAAGTTGACTTTTTGATTGGTGAAGTTTTTGGATGGTTTAATGGTTTAGACACCTTCTATACCATATTTAGGGATTGCATGGATGATTGTTGGGGTGTTTTAGTATAGAGAAATGGTTTTGGCAGCCCTAGTAGCAAGGTAGACTTTTTGTGTTTTTGGTGGAAAATGAGATTTTGTAATTTTGAAGTTTTGAGGCAAAGTGCAAGGGCAGAGGTTTCTTCTGGTTTTTAGAAGATTGTTGATGTTCAAAATGAGGTGAGGGAGGTCTCTATTTATAGGCAAAGGAGTGAGGGGGCAGATTTGAAGATTTCTTCACTTTGAAGAAAGGTTTTTCACTTTTTGGAGCAAACCTCTATAAGAGGGTTTCCTTGGCTGCAAGGCAGGCCTCAATAGTCAAGAACAATGATGGTTTAGTGTGGCTAATTTCAGGCTAGAAGCATAGCTTGAGCGCTGGTTCAGAATTTGTTTTACACCTCATGCTTCACTTTTGGTGCAACTTGCAAGGCAATTTGCAAAGCTTGGAGAATTCATCCCCTCTGCATATTTTTCATATTTTCAGGCTTCAAACTCTCTACATATCATATATAACATAATTCACCAGCTGAGTTTGGTCAATTTTGATGAAGGAGGTGATTTTTGAAATTGGGCAATGTGGGACTAAAGTGAAAAACCACCAACTTGCCATGACCACAACTTTCAGCTCACAAATCCTTTTGAGATGTGATAGTACTTTTTAGAAAGCCCTCAAATAGCTCTAAAAAATTCATGTTTTCATGAGTTTCAATTTCCCAAAGGATCTTGGCCAAAAAGCCTTCCAAAGTTGCTAAAAAATGAACTTAAAAGTGAAATTTCTCTAAGTCTTTTTCCCCTCTAGAAATGAATTTGATCATAACTCCAAATCTATGCATTTTATGATCATGGACCACTTAGGGACTTTTGTAGGACTTGTCAAGAGCTTCCAAATGAGCTTTTAACCAACTCAATTGGATGTGTGGTTAAGGAGTTATGGTTTAGCCCCTTTCAAAACCCTAATTTCCCGATTTTTCGGTTACTCCTTCATTCTTGATCCAATGGTCATGAAAATTGATATGCAAGTCCAATATGACATAAGGAACAACTTTGTTTCGCAACTTGAAGTCCAATTCCTAAAATTTGGAGAGTTGGCTTTTCGGTCAACCGTACGACCGATCGGTGATTACCGAGTCGCCTGTTGACATTCTGGGCCTCCTGAGACTTTGAAACTTCTTGGATGAACTTTATTAAGCTATATGAACTTCATGAATCACAATCCCACCATTTAAACATCTTCCAATATCAAAGTCAAACTACGGTTGACTTTTACTGGTCCAAAACCCTAATCGGGTTCTTTGAAATGCACTGCTCTGAATTCGGGGGTAACAACCTCACATTGGCTTCTCAATTGACATTATATAATACCCTTGACCTTGTTTCCTATCTGAATGAGCCCAAAACATTGACTAATCACAAAACCTGAAGTTTCGATTTTGACTGCACGAAACCCTGATTCATCTGCAATTTGACAAAGACAGACTTGCACTAGGTTAAGGTTAGAAAATTCATGAGTATGCTCCTAAAATGATAATGAGATTCTAAGGGGTCAAAATTTGGGGTGCAACATAAAGGTATTTTCACTATAAAAAAAGCCAAGTACACATCCAAATGCCTAAAGCCAAAGACTATTTATTGTGAAAATCTAGCCCGCAACAATTTTCCAGAAATTTTGTGCGATGCGTCGACTGGAAAGGTCATGCATCAACGCGTACTGTGTGAAAAACTTATAAAAAATATTATTGTATTTTACTATTTCTAAAAATAATATATATATATATATATATATATATATATAAAATAAAATATTAAAATCTAACTTAAAGATATTTTTGTCATTTGGTTGATTAACTTTTCCAGCTTTTGTGAGCATTGCAGTCCATGTTTTCACAATCATGAGTCCCAGCAACACAGACGATGCATTTAGAGGAGGAATAAGGGCGGTTGTAAGAGTAAGCTTCATTGTGATGAAGGTAAACAAGATTGATAAAACCAAGCTCACAAATATTACCCTAAAGGTAACCCGTTTCTTCCATATGGGCACAAATTCACCTCCAAACTCCTCCTCAGGAATCTCCACATTTGACCTTTCCACCTTCTCCTCAGGAAGCTCCATATTTGGCCTTTCCACCTTTTCCTCATTGACTAGTTCAACCTCAATCTCAGACTTATGTTCTTCAATCTCGTCTTCTTCAACCTCACTGGAGATGATGCGGCGGTGGAGAACAATAGACATTGTGATTAGAATATTAAGCTTGGGTTGAGACTGGACAACTCAACGTTAAATCAGAATTCAATTTTTTTCTCTCAACTTGTCGAGTCTCGACCCAAGCTTAATATTCTAATCACAATGTCTATTATTCCCCACCGCCGCATCGTCACTGGTCCAGTGATGTTGATGAAGACGAGATTGAAGATCATAAGTCCGAGATTGAAGTTGAAGTGCTCAATGAGGAGAAGGTGGAAATGCCAAATATGGAGCTTCCATAGGAGAAAGTGGAAAGGTCAAATGTGGAGCTTCCTGAGGAGAAGTTTGAAGGTGAATCGGTGTTTACATGGAAGAAACAGGTTACCTTTAGGGCAATATTTGTGAGCTTGCTTTTATCAATCTTGTTTACCTTCATCACAACGAAGTTTACTCTTACAACCGCCGTTACTCCTCCTCTAAATGCATCGTATGTGTTGCTGGGACTCATGATTGTGAAAACATGGACTGCATTGCTCACGAAAGCTGGAATAGTTAATCAACCATTTCACAAGATAACAACCTCCATATAATTTTTTAAAGTAAATAAATATAAGCCAGTTGTCATGTTTGACATACCACCCCTGACAAAGTACACAAAGGCGTCACTATTAGGCTTTGGATTAAGATTCTCCCCCAAAATAGAATGCAATAGCTAAAGGTATTTTCACTATAAAAAAATCAAGTACACATCCAAATTCCTAATGCCAGAGACTATTTATTGTGAAATTCCAGCCCCAACAATTTTCCAGAAATTTTGTGCGATGCGTCAACTGGAAAAGTCATGCATCGACGCGTACTGTGTGAAAAACTTATAAAAAAAGATTATTGTTTTTTACTCTTTCTAAAAATAATATATATATATATATATATATATATATATATATATATATATATATATATATATATATATATATATATATATATATATATATATATATATATATATATATATATATATATATATATATATATATATATATATATATATATATATATATATATATATACATACATAATTATATATTAATATTTATAATAAAATATTAATTAAAATCTAACTTAAAGATATTTTTGTCTTTTGGTTGATTAACTTTTCCAGCTTTCGTGAGCAATGCAGTCCATGTTTTCACAATCATGAGTCCCAGCAACACAGACGATGCATTTAGAGGAGGAATAAGGGCGGTTGTAAGAGTAAGCTTCATTGGGATGAAGGTAAACAAGATTGATAAAACCAAGCTCACTAATATTGCCCTAAAGGTAACCCGTTTCTTCCATGTGGGCACAAATTCACCTTCAAACTCCTCCTCAGGAATTTCCACATTTGACCTTTCCACCTTCTCCTCTGGAAGCTCCATATTTGGCCTTTCCACCTTCTCCTCATTGACTAGTTCAACCTCAATCTCGGACTTATGATCTTCAATCTCGCCTTCTTCAACGTCACTGGAGATGATGCGAAGGTGGGGAACAGTAGACATTGTGATTTGAATATTAAGCTTAGGTTAAGACTGGACAAGTTGAGAGGAAAAAATTGAATTCTGATTTAACCTATAGTCTCAACTCAACGTTAAATCAGAATTCAATTTTTTTCTCTCAACTTGTCGAGTCTCAACCCAAGCTTAATATTCTAATCACAATGTCTACTGTTCCCCACCGCCACATCATCACTGGTCTAGTGATGTTGAAGAAGACGAGATTGAAGATCAAAAGTCCGAGATTAAAGTTGAAGTGCTCAATGAGGAGAAGGTTGAAAGGACAAATATGGAGCTTCCATAGGAGAAGGTGGAAAGGTCAATTTTGGAGCTTCCTAAGGAGAAGTATGAAGGTGAATCGGTGCTTACACGGTGCGAAAGATCAGAGCAAACGTAGTTCGGGCTAACAAGACCACAGGCTTGTTCAACTGTTTTTTATCCGAGTAGGGTTAACAGACGGTTCCAACAGTTGGTGTATGCAGCTCGCTCGATGGAGACTTAGGAAAAGGGAGTTAACAAAACTCTCCTTATGAAAAGGGTTTCCGAGGATTAAAGGTCTAAGAGGATAAAAAGATGTTTGATCTTTTTTTCTGTCTTTTAGAAGAAGTATCTTTTATGGATGTTTGCAACCAATATCGCACTAGAGACTATGACCTGAGAGTGAATGCGTCGCATGTCACCCAAAGGGTGCCATACTAAAAATCTAAGTTGTTGGAAAGAAACTCTCCAACAACCCTTTCTCAAGTAGCTTAAGGCTCTTAGTGTACGACGTCAGTTAACCTTTATTACTGTATTTTAAATTGTTTGAAGATGAAAAGAGAAAAGACGCACTAAAGGGGAACTGATCCAATCCTAAAGTTGTCATGCAAAGTTGATCCTATGGTTGAGGTTACGAGGGAGCTACCTAATGTTATCATGCATGGTTAGAACCTTAATGTCTGTCATAACTTCTCTTGAACAAAAGAAGTCAGAGTTCCTAGGGGAACATGGCAAAGGAAAACAACAGCAAAAGAAATACTGTAAAGAAATAATTGTAAGTAAAATGCATGCAATGCAAGTGAGGGAGGAAATATATGTGGGGCAGGAGCCTCCACAAGCTCATCTCAACCTCAAGCCAAATATGAATAAATGCAACGATAAGAGAAGAAGGAAATGCAACAAGAGCAAGTCACACAAAACACAGACAAGGGAGACAAACTCAACCTTAAGCCAGCAAGCAAAGCCACACAATAACAGTCAAGCAATCAGAAAATACAGCAGATAAAACAGTAGACAAGCAACTCAACAGCAAAACAGATTAACCAGCAAAACAATCAAGCAGTTTGCAATCAACTTCAAGCCTAAGCCATCTTCAAGAGAAGTCTTCATCCTCAAGCTCCCAAAAGATCCATCAAGAGATAAGAGAGTTAACATCAAGATTATTTCATGATGATGGGAAGCATGATGGAAACCAAGGGAATCCATCATGGCACTCAACCATACATCAGAGATAGGCATCCTCAAAGGTTCTACCTCTTGTGATATGCCACACCTTCCAAAGGAGGGATGAGGCTTCCACATAGGGACCTTGAATCATTGGATAAGAGTGGAAGGCAATCAAGGCAATCCATGTTTATTTGAAGAAAGAGAAATCAAACTAAGCTCTTCCTAAACTCTAATTGATCAAGCTCAAAGAAAGCTACCAAAAGAGGTCTAAATACTAAAACCAAACACCACAATTAACCAAACAAAAACTTCTATATGTCTAAAGCACCATCAAAGAAGATTAGCAAACCTATCATGACTAAAGGCCGCCATTGGGGTTCAACTAGTGCAAGTGTTATGTTGAAAGCATCTTAAAACTAGCCTAAGTATTAAATTTATTTAAAATACCAAATCTACTTCTAAAATCCTATAAGATTTTCTAACGGAACCTACATGTGTTAGGTATCTATAGTACAAAAACCAAGGGTTGAAACTATGCTTAAGGGTACTAAAGAATTCCTAAATCATCAAGTATCAAAAGGGAACCCTAAAATGGAAGGTCAAGGGAACCTAATCCAAAACAAAACCTATTGTTATCTAAAAATTATGAAATAATTCCTAAGGGATCATGCATCTCTATACTAGCAACCAGCAAAAAATCTCATTCAAATTCAATACCAAATGGCCATACAAAAATCAGCAAGAAAATGAAGAAATAAGCCAAAATTAAAGAATTAAACAAAAATGCAAAAAATCAAATTAAATTGAAAATTGCATGAAAATAAAATGTAACAGCACCAAAAAATCAAAAATTAAATCTAGATTATCCACATATTTTAATTTTATTTTTCTGATCAAAATTGAAATTACTATGAATTTAAATTGAAACAAGCAATTAAAATAAAAAGAAAATGAATTAAAAAACAATAAAAGCTGAGAATTAAATCAGGGGCGTTGGATCTGGAGGCTAAGTAAGCTCATCTAAGGGCTCACGCGCTGCCAACACATAAATGAAACGCAATGTTTCATTCAGTCAAAGTCCAATTCTCAAGTTAGATCACAAGCGTTGGATGGAAGGACTTGGTCTTCATCTTCCTTTGATCCAAGGGTGGGGAGGTCATCTTCCTCATTTGAATTCTCAGGTGGAGGGAAACAATCAGGTGAACCAGACGGTGGCTCCGGTGGCTGAGCCGCCGTCTTCTTCGGTGAGCCACTAGTTGCAGGTCAAGGAAACTAGGCAAATCTTATATGGATCTCTCTGTTTTTTCACGCTGATTCCAAATATCATGTTCATTCATCCTAATTCCTTCTAGGTTTTGAAACACGACCACAAATAGAAAACACACCAAATCTTCAAGTGTCACCAAACCTCAATCCAAATCCATAGATTTTCTCCTTACACTTCATAGATCATCATAAGCTATCTAGATCATGCTAACTCTCAATAATCAGGCCAATTCGCATCCAAACAGAAAATTGCTCACACCTTAATTTGTCTCTAAACTCCACAATTTTGATCCAGAATCCATCTAATCATCTTCCTAAACCTTAACCTCATGCTTAAACATGCTAGATCATCATGAATCTACAACAATTTTGAAAGTTGCATACCTGAGTTGCAGCTTCAAATTGGAGCAGTTAGGGCACGATCCTTGGCTTCAAACTGTGCAGATACACTCTATGATTGATGCTGAATATGATTCAATCCTCAATTTGCCTTGAATCACTCTAGAATTGAAATTCGATTTCTCACTTGAAGCTTGAAAATTCACTCTGCAATCTATGACTCTAGCACGAAATAACCACCAACCTTGATCTGAACCTTCCTCTGAACTTATATAGAATGAGTTTGGGTGATTTAGAGGCCCATTGGAGGCCCAAGCAGTGAGATCCAATTTTCACTTTTTCTTGCAAATTTCACCCATGGCTATGCACGATTCTGAGCTCAAAACTTCTCCAAGAAGCTTCAATTGCAATGCTTGTTAACTGTGCAGAGTGTTGGGATCAATTGGAGAGCTTAATTCCATCATGAGGCCAACCTTTGATGTGTTACTTATTTAAGAAGTAAGAAAGTGAAATGTCATGAATTATGCCTCAAATGCATTTTCCACTATTGCCATTGTGTTCAAAATTGTTTTTCTGATCAAAATGAGCACTCATTTGGTCTTATTTGAGCACACATGATTTAATTTGAGTTCTTTTTCCACATAAATGCCTTTTAATTCCCCTTTTGTCAATCTCTTTCAAGCCAAGTCTCACCCTAAGCCAAATCAAATCCTCATGGATACATGGTTGACCTAAAAATGCCATTTTGAGCAAGTTTTGTGTTGGACAACTTCATTTGAAGTGTGCAAGATAGAGAAAATGACCTATAATGCAAAATGACCTATAATCTTACTTTCCCAAAATACCCCTGACTTGCAAACCTCATAACTTGAGTTCCACAAATCTGATGGAAGACTTCTAGTACAATTTGGAAAGCTAAGATCAAGACCTACAACTTTAATGTTTGCCAAAAGTTAAGGAGAAACACCATTCTAGGTCAAACATTCCATGGAAGTTGGTTGACTTTTACAGACAAGTTTCACATTCATCTGATGACCTGTAACTTGTCTAGATCATAACTTGAGTTCTATAAATCCAATGGAGGACTTCTAGTACTAAAATTAAAGCTAAGAACATTCTCTACAAGTTTCATGTTGGCCAAAAGTTGAGATGAAACTTGCATCATGAGATAAGTGGCCTTGAAGTTAGGCACTAAATAAGGGATTTTACCCTGAGAACCCTAGTTTAGCAACTCCTCACACTCTGACTTCTTCTTGGATGGATCTTGCAATATAACCTCATGTATCTAAACACAACTTTCCATGATCACAAAGACTTAGAAATAGTTTTTGATCCCCTTCAATTGCACAGTTGACTCAAGGTTGACCAAGCAAAACCCTAATTGCAACACCCCCAACTGTAGCTCTTCACACATAGCATAATGACTCAACTGAGCTCTCTCATGACCCTCAAGGCACTACATGAGCTCTATCCACACTCTATCCATGATCAAGGCTTCACAACCCACTGATGGTCTTCAATTGGCCCTCAGGTTTGGAGATGAACCCTACACAAGCAACCAAACTTCTCAAGAACATAAAACACCTCCTGATGAATTTGGTGACCTCTCAAGCTTGAACAAGACCTCTAGATAGGCTCCTCTTGGTATAAACCACACTTGATCCCCTGCTATATGAACAATGCTATGCTATGCAGATGCTAGATCAATGATATGCTAATGTAATGAAACATAAACCAAGTGAGGAATAGGTTAGGCAAATTTTGGGGTGCAACAGCTGCCCCTATTCAAGCGACTTGGACCCGACTGGATGAAAAGCGAACGGCTTTCAGCCAATCGAGGTAGAAGACGGTTGAATACCAAAGAACCCGGAAATTTTCCAACCAAAGAAATAATCTGCAAAATTGCTTGGGGAAAAAATATCCAGAAAATTGAATCTGGTTGTCACGACAACAAACTGACCAATCATCTGATACAGAACCTGATTTCAACATCAACCACCTGCGTGATGCCACAGGCGTCAAATCCACACATTAGATCAACAACAAATGTACACAACAATGAGCGGGTGCCACGTCATAGGACTATATCAAAATATCATCCTTGACCTTCCATTTCCGATGAAACGGGCAAGGCATTACATAAAAGCGAGAATCGTCAATGTCTCTGACCTTCCATTTCCGCAGAAACGGGCATACGCTAAATAAAAGCGAGAATCGTCAATATCTCCGACCTTCCATTTCCGTAGAAACGGGCATACGCTAAATAAAAGCGAGAATCGTCAATATCTCTGACCTTCCATTTCCTTCGAAACGGGCATACGCTAAATAAAAGTGAGAATCATCAATATCTCTGACCTTCCATTTTCGCAGAAACGGGCATACGCTAAATAAAAGCAAGAATCGTCAATATCTCTAACCTTCCATTTCCGCAGAAACGGGCATACGCTAATAAAAGCGAGTATCGTCAATATCTCTGACCTTCCATTTCCGCAGAAACGGGCATACGCTAAACAAAAGCGAGTACTGTCAATATCTCTGACCTTCCATTTTCGCAGAAACGGGCATACGCTAAATAAAAGCGAGTATCATCAATATCTCTGACCTTCCATTTCCGCAGAAACGGGCATACGCTAATAAAAGCGAGTATCGTCAATATATCTGACCTTCCGTTTCTGCAGAAACGGGCATACGCTAAATAAAAGTGAGAATCGTCAATATCTTTGACCTTCCATTTTCGCAGAAACGGGCATATACTAAATAAAAGCGAGAATCGTCAATATCTCTGACCTTCCATTTCCGCAAAAACGGGCATACGCTAAATAAAAGCGAGTATCGTCAATATCTCTGACCTTCCATTTCCGCAGAAACATGCATACACTAAATAAAAGCGAGTATCGTCAATATCTCTGACCTTCCATTTCCGCAGAAACGGGCATACGCTAATAAAAGCGAATATCGTCAATATCTCTGACCTTCCATTTCCGCAGAAACGGGCATACGCTAAATAAAAGCGAGTACTGTCAATATCCCTGACCTTCCATTTTCGCAGAAACGGGCATACGCTAAATAAAAGCGAGAATCATCAATATCTCTGACCTTCCATTTCTGCAGAAACAAGCATACACTAAATAAAAGTGCGAACTGTCAATATCTCTGACCTTCCATTTCCGTAGAAACGGGCATACACTAAATAAGAGCGAGAATCGTCAATATCTCTGACCTTCCATTTCCGTAGAAACGGGCATACGCTAACTAAAAGCGAGAACCGTCAATATCTCTGACCTTCCATTTCCGCAGAAACGGGCATACGCTAAATAAAAGCGAGAATCGTCATTGTCTCCGACCTTCCATTTCCGCATAAACGGAAATATGCTAAATAAAAGCGAGAATCATCAATATCTCTGACCTTCCGTTTTCGCAGAAACGGGCATACGCTAAATAAAAGCGAGAATCGTCAATGTCTATGACCTTCCATTTCCGCAGAAACGGGCATAAGCTAAATAAAAGCGAGAACCGTCAATATCTCTGACCTTCCATTTTCGCAGAAACGGGCATACGCTAAATAAAAGCGAGAATCGTCAATGTCTCTGACCTTCCATTTCCGCAGAAACGGGCATACGCTAAATAAAAGCGAGTATCGTAAATATCTCTGACCTTCCATTTCCACAGAAACGGGCATACGCTAATAAAATCGGGAATCGTCAATATCTCTGACCATCCATTTCCGCAGAAACGGGCATACGCTAAATAAAAGCGAGAATCGTCAATGTCTCTGACCTTCCATTTCCATAGAAACGGGCATACGCTAAAGAAAAGCGAGTATCGTCAATATCTCTGACCTTCCATTTCCGAAAAAACGGGCATACGCTAAATAAAAGCGAGTATCGTCAATATCTCTGACCTTCCATTTCCGTAGAAACGGGCATACGCTAATAAAAGCGAGTATCTTCAATATCTCTGACCTTCCATTTCCGCAGAAACGGGCATACGCTAAATAAAAGCGAGTACTGTCAATATCCCTGACCTTCCATTTCTGCAGAAACGGGCATACGCTAAATAAAAGCGAGAATCATCAATATCTCTGACCTTCCATTTCTGCAGAAACGAGCATACACTAAATAAAAGTGCGAACTGTCAATATCTCTGACCTTCCATTTCCGTAGAAACGGGCATACACTAAATAAGAGCGAGAATCGTCAATATCTCTAACCTTCCATTTCCGCAGAAACGGGCATACGCTAACTAAAAGCAAGAACCGTCAATATCTCTGACCTTCCATTTCCGCAGAAACGGGCATACGCTAAATAAAAGCGAGAATCGTCAATATCTCTGAGCTTCCATTTCCGCAGAAACGAGCATACACTAAATAAAAGCGGGAATCGTCAATTTCTCTGACTTTCCATTTCCGCAGAAACGGGCATACGCTAAATAAAAGCGAGAATCGTCAATGTCTCCGACCTTCCATTTTCGCAGAAACGGGCATACGCTAAATAAAAGCGAGAATCATCAATATCTCTGACCTTCCGTTTCCGCAGAAACGGGCATACGCTAAATAAAAGCTAGAATCGTCAATGTGTCTGACCTTCCATTTCCGCAGAAACGGGCATAGGCTAAATAAAAGCGAGAACCGTCAATATCTCTGACCTTCCATTTTCGCAGAAACGGGCATACGCTAAATAAAAGCGAGAATCGTCAATGTCTCTGACCTTCCATTTCCATAGAAACGGGCATACGCTCAATAAAAGCGAGTATCGTCAATATCTCTGACCTTCCATTTCCGCAGAAACGGGCATACGCTAAATAAAAGCGAGAATCGTCAATGTCTCTGACCTTCCATTTCCGCAGAAATGGGCATACGCTAAATAAAAGCGAGAATCGTCAATATCTCCGACCTTCCATTTCCGTAGAAACGGGCATACGCTAAATAAAAGCGAGAATCGTCAATATCTCTGACCTTCCATTTCCTTCGTAACGGGCATACGCTAAATAAAAGTGAGAATCATCAATATCTCTGACCTTCCATTTCCGCAGAAACGGGCATACGCTAAATAAAAGCAAGAATCGTCAATATCTCTAACCTTCCATTTCCGCAGAAACGGGCATACGCTAATAAAAGCGAGTATCGTCAATATATCTGACCTTCCATTTCCGCAGAAACGGGCATACGCTAAACAAAAGCGAGTACTGTCAATATCTCTGACCTTCCATTTTCGCAGAAACGGGCATACGCTAAATAAAAGCGAGTATCATCAATATCTCTGACCTTCCATTTCCGCAGAAACGGGCATACGCTAATAAAAGCGAGTATCGTCAATATCTCTGACCTTCCGTTTCTGCAGAAACGGGCATACGCTAAATAAAAGTGAGAATCGTCAATATCTTTGACCTTCCATTTTCCCAGAAACGGGCATATGCTAAATAAAAGCGAGAATCGTCAATATCTCTGACCTTCCATTTCCGCAAAAACGGGCATACGCTAAATAAAAGCGAGTATCGTCAATATCTCTGACCTTCCATTTCCGCAGAAACAGGCATACACTAAATAAAAGCGAGTATCGTCAATATCTCTGACCTTCCATTTTCGCAGAAACGGGCATACGCTAATAAAAGCGAATATCGTCAATATCTCTGACCTTCCATTTCCGCAGAAACGGGCATACGCTAAATAAAAGCGAGTATTGTCAATATCCCTGACCTTCCATTTTCGCAGAAACGGGCATACGCTAAATAAAAGCGAGAATCATCAATATCTCTGACCTTCCATTTCTGCAGAAACAAGCATACACTAAATAAAAGTGCGAACTGTCAATATCTCTGACCTTCCATTTTCGTAGAAACGGGCATACACTAAATAAGAGCGAGAATCGTCAATATCTCTGACCTTCCATTTCCGTAGAAACGGGCATACGCTAACTAAAAGCGAGAATCGTCAATATCTCTGACCTTCCATTTCCGCAGAAACGGGCATACGCTAAATAAAAGCGAGAATCGTCATTGTCTCCGACCTTCCATTTCCGCAGAAACGGGCATACGCTAAATAAAAGCGAGAATCATCAATATCTCTGACCTTCCGTTTCCGCAGAAACGGGCATACGCTAAATAAAAGCGAGAATCGTCAATGTCTCTGACCTTCCATTTCAGCAGAAACAGGCATAGGATAAATAAAAGCGAGAACCGTCAATATCTCTGACCTTCCAGTTTCGCAGAAACGGGCATACGCTAAATAAAAGCGAGAATCGTCAATGTCTCTGACCTTCCATTTCCGCAGAAACGGGCATACGCTAAATAAAAGCGAGTATCGTAAATATCTCTGACCTTCCATTTCCACAGAAACGGGCATACGCTAAGAAAAGCGGGAATCGTCAATATCTCTGACCATCCATTTCCGCAGAAACGGGCATACGCTAAATAAAAGCGAGAATCGTCAATGTCTCTGACCTTCCATTTCCATAGAAACGGGCATACGCTAAATAAAAGCGAGTATCGTCAATATCTCTGACCTTCCATTTCCGCAGAAACGGGCATACGCTAAATAAAAGCGAGTATCGTCAATATCTCTGACCTTCCATTTCCGCAGAAACGGGCATACGCTAATAAAAGCGAGTATCTTCAATATCTCTGACCTTCCATTTCCGCAGAAACGGGCATACGCTAAATAAAAGCGAGAATCGTCAATGTCTCTGACCTTCCATTTCCGCAGATACGGGCATACGCTAAATAAAAGCGAGTATCGTAAATATCTCTGACCTTCCATTTCCACAGAAACGGGCATACGCTAAGAAAAGCGGGAATCGTCAATATCTCTGACCATCCATTTCCGCAGAAACGGGCATACGCTAAATAAAAGCGAGAATCGTCAATGTCTCTGACCTTCCATTTCCATAGAAACGGGCATACGCTAAATAAAAGCGAGTATCGTCAATATCTCTGACCTTCCATTTCCGCAGAAACGGGCATACGCTAAATAAAAGCGAGTATCGTCAATATCTCTGACCTTCCATTTCCGCAGAAACGGGCATACGCTAATAAAAGCGAGTATCTTCAATATCTCTGACCTTCCATTTCCGCAGAAACGGGCATACGCTAAATAAAAGCGAGTACTGTCAATATCCCTGACCTTCCATTTCCGCAGAAACGGGCATACGCTAAATAAAAGCGAGAATCATCAATATCTCTGACCTTCCATTTCTGCAGAAACGAGCATACACTAAATAAAAGTGCGAACTGTCAATATCTCTGACCTTCCATTTCCGTAGAAACGGGCATACACTAAATAAGAGCGAGAATCGTCAATATCTCTAACCTTCCATTTCCGCAGAAACGGGCATACGCTAACTAAAAGCAAGAACCGTCAATAACTCTGACCTTCCATTTCTGCAGAAACGGGCATACGCTAAATAAAAGCGAGAATCGTCAATATCTCTGAGCTTCCATTTCCGCAGAAACGAGCATACACTAAATAAAAGCGGGAATCGTCAATTTCTCTGACCTTCCATTTCCGCAGAAACGGGCATACGCTAAATAAAAGCGAGAATCGTCAATGTCTCTGACCTTCCATTTTCGCAGAAACGGGCATACGCTAAATAAAAGCAAGAATCATCAATATCTCTGACCTTCTGTTTCCGCAGAAACGGGCATACGCTAAATAAAAGCGAGAATCGTCAATGTCTCTGACCTTCCATTTCCGCAGAAACGGGCATAGGCTAAATAAAAGCGAGAACCGTCAATATCTCTGACCTTCCATTTTCGCAGAAACGGGCATACGCTAAATAAAAGCGAGAATCGTCAATGTCTCTGACCTTCCATTTCCGCAGAAACGGGCATACGCTAAATAAAAGCGAGCATCGTAAATATCTCTGACCTTCCATTTCCACAGAAACGGGCATACGCTAATAAAAGAGGGAATCGTCAATATCTCTGACCATCCATTTCCGCAGAAACGGGCATACGCTAAATAAAAGCAAGAATCGTCAATGTCTCTGACCTTCCATTTCCATAGAAACGGGCATACGCTAAATAAAAGCGAGTATCGTCAATATCTCTGACCTTTCATTTCCGCAAAAACGGGCATACGCTAAATAAAAGCGAGAATCGTCAATGTCTCTGACCTTCCATTTCCGCAGAAACGGGCATACGCTAAATAAAAGCGAGAATCGTCAATATCTCTGACCTTCCGTTTCTGCAGAAACGGGCATACGCTAAATAAAAGTGAGAATCGTCAATATCTTTGACCTTCCATTTTCGCAGAAACGGGCATATGCTAAATAAAAGCGAGAATCGTCAATATCTCTGACCTTCCATTTCCGCAAAAACGGGCATACGCTAAATAAAAGCGAGTATCGTCAATATCTCTGACTTTCCATTTTCGCAGAAACAGGCATACACTAAATAAAAGCGAGTATCGTCAATATCTCTGACCTTCCATTTCCGCAGAAACGGACATACGCTAATAAAAGCGAATATCGTCAATATCTCTGACCTTCCATTTCCGCAGAAACGGGCATACGCTAAATAAAAGCGAGTACTGTCAATATCCCTGACCTTCCATTTTCGCAGAAACGGGCATACGCTAAATAAAAGCGAGAATCATCAATATCTCTGACCTTCCATTTCTGCAGAAACAAGCATACACTAAATAAAAGTGCGAACTGTCAATATCTCTGACCTTCCATTTCCGTAGAAACGGGCATACACTAAATAAGAGCGAGAATCGTCAATATCTCTGACCTTCCATTTCCGTAGAAACGGGCATACGCTAACTAAAAGCGAGAACCGTCAATATCTCTGACCTTCCATTTCCGCAGAAACGGGCATACGCTAAATAAAAGCGAGAATCGTCATTGTCTCCGACCTTCCATTTCCGCAGAAACGGGCATACGCTAAATAAAAGAGAGAATCATCAATATCTCTGACCTTCCGTTTCCGCAGAAACGGGCATACGCTAAATAAAAGCGAGAATCGTCAATGTCTCTGACCTTCCATTTCCGCAGAAACGGGCATACGCTAAATAAAAGCGAGTATCATAAATATCTCTGACCTTCCATTTCCACAGAAACGGGCATACGCTAATAAAAGCGGGAATCGTCAATATCTCTGACCATCCATTTCCGCAGAAACGGGCATACGCTAAATAAAAGCGAGAATCGTCAATGTCTCTGACCTTCCATTTCCGTAGAAACGGGCATATGCTAAATAAAAGCGAGTATCGTCAATATCTCTGACCTTCCATTTCCGCAGAAACGGGCATACGCTAAATAAAAGCGAGTTTCGTCAATATCTCTGACCTTCCATTTCCGCAGAAACGGGCATACGCTAAATAAAAGCGAGAATCGTCATTGTCTCCGACCTTCCATTTCCGCAGAAACGGGCATACGCTAAATAAAAGAGAGAATCATCAATATCTCTGACCTTCTGTTTCCGCAGAAACGGGCATACGCTAAATAAAAGCGAGAATCGTCAATGTCTCTGACCTTCCATTTCCGCAGAAACGGGCATAGGCTAAATAAAAGCGAGAACCGTCAATATCTCTGACCTTCCATTTTCTCAGAAACGGGCATACGCTAAATAAAACCGAGAATCGTCAATGTCTCTGACCTTCCATTTCCGCAGAAACGGGCATACGCTAAATAAAAGCGAGTATCGTAAATATCTCTGACCTTCCATTTCCATAGAAACGGGCATACGCTAATAAAAGCGGGAATCGTCAATATCTCTGACCATCCATTTCCGCAGAAACGGGCATACGCTAAATAAAAGCGAGAATCGTCAATGTCTCTGACCTTCCATTTCCATAGAAACGGGCATATGCTAAATAAAAGCGAGTATCGTCAATATCTCTAACCTTCCATTTCCGCAGAAACGGGCATACGCTAAATAAAAGCGAGTATCGTCAATATCTCTGACCTTCCATTTCCGCAGAAACGGGCATACGCTAATAAAAGCGAGTATCTTCAATATCTCTGACCTTCCATTTCCGCAGAAACGGGCATACGCTAAATAAAAGCGAGTACTGTCAATATCCCTGACCTTCCATTTCCGCAGAAACGGGCATACGCTAAATAAAAGCGAGAATCATCAATATCTCTGACCTTCCATTTCTGCAGAAACGAGCATACACTAAATAAAAGTGCGAACTGTCAATATCTCTGACCTTCCATTTCCGTAGAAACGGGCATACACTAAATAAGAGCGAGAATCGTCAATATCTCTAACCTTCCATTTCCGCAGAAACGGGCATACGCTAACTAAAAGCAAGAACCGTCAATATCTCTGACCTTCCATTTCTGCAGAAACGGGCATACGCTAAATAAAAGCGAGAATCGTCAATATCTCTGAGCTTCCATTTCCGCAGAAACGAGCATACACTAATTAAAAGCGGGAATCGTCAATTTCTCTGACCTTCAATTTCCGCAGAAACGGGCATACGCTAAATAAAAGCGAGAATCGTCAATGTCTCCGACCTTCCATTTTCGCAGAAACGGGCATACGCTAAATAAAAGCGAGAATCATCAATATCTCTGACCTTCCGTTTCTGCAGAAACGGGCATACGCTAAATAAAAGCGAGAATCGTCAATGTCTCTGACCTTCCATTTCCGCAGAAACGGGCATAGGCTAAATAAAAGCGAGAACCGTCAATATCTCTGACCTTCCATTTTTGCAGAAACGGGCATACGCTAAATAAAAGCGAGAATCGTCAATGTCTCTGACCTTCCATTTCCGCAGAAACGGGCATACGCTAAATAAAAGCGAGTATCGTAAATATCTCTGACCTTCCATTTCCACAGAAACGGGCATACGCTAATAAAAGCGGGAATCGTCAATATCTCTGACCATCCATTTCCGCAGAAACGGGCATACGCTAAATAAAAGCGAGAATCGTCAATGTCTCTGACCTTCCATTTCCATAGAAACGGGCATACGCTAAATAAAAGCGAGTATCGTCAATATCTCTGACCTTCCATTTCCGCAGAAACGGGCATACGCTAAATAAAAGCGAGTATCGTCAATATCTCTGACCTTCCATTTCCGCATAAACGGGCATACGCTAAATAAAAGCGAGAATCGTCAATATCTCCGACCTTCCATTTCCGTAGAAACGGGCATACGCTAAATAAAAGCGAGAATCGTCAATATCTCTGACCTTCCATTTCCTTCGAAACGGGCATACGCTAAATAAAAGTGAGAATCATCAATATCTCTGACCTTCCATTTCTGCAGAAACGGGCATACGCTAAATAAAAGCAAGAATCGTCAATATCTCTAACCTTCCATTTCCGCAGAAACGGGCATACGCTAATAAAAGTGAGTATCGTCAATATCTCTGACCTTCCATTTCCGCAGAAACGGGCATACGCTAAACAAAAGCGAGTACTGTCAATATCTCTGACCTTCCATTTTCGCAGAAACGGGCATACGCTAAATAAAAGCGAGTATCATCAATATCTCTGACCTTCCATTTCCGCAAAAACGGGCATACGCTAATAAAAGCGAGTATCGTCAATATCTCTGACCTTCCGTTTCTGCAGAAACGGGCATACGCTAAATAAAAGTGAGAATCGTCAATATCTTTGACCTTCCATTTTCGCAGAAACGAACATATGCTAAATAAAAGCGAGAATCGTCAATATCTCTGACCTTCCATTTCCGCAAAAACGGGCATACGCTAAATAAAAGCGAGTATCGTCAATATCTCTGACCTTCCATTTCCGCAGAAACAGGCATACACTAAATAAAAGCGAGTATCGTCAATATCTCTGACCTTCCATTTCCGCAGAAACGGGCATACGCTAATAAAAGCTAATATCGTCAATATCTCTGACCTTCCATTTCCGCAGAAACGGGAATACGCTAAATAAAAGCGAGTACTGTCAATATCCCTGACCTTCCATTTTCGCAGAAACGGGCATACGCTAAATAAAAGCGAGAATCATCAATATCTCTGACCTTCCATTTCTGCAGAAACAAGCATACACTAAATAAAAGTGCGAACTGTCAATATCTCTGACCTTCCATTTCCGTAGAAACGGGCATACACTAAATAAGAGCGAGAATCGTCAAAATCTCTGACCTTCCATTTCCGTAGAAACGGGCATACGCTAACTAAAAGCGAGAACCGTCAATATCTCTGACCTTCCATTTCCGCAGAAACGGGCATACGCTAAATAAAAGCGAGAATCGTCAATGTCTCCGACCTTCCATTTCCGCAGAAACGGGCATACGCTAAATAAAAGCGAGAATCATCAATATCTCTGACCTTCCGTTTCCGCAGAAACGGGCATACGCTAAATAAAAGCGAGAATCGTCAATGTCTCTGACCTTCCATTTCCGCAGAAACGGGCATAGGCTAAATAAAAGCGAGAACCGTCAATATCTCTGACCTTCCATTTTCGCAGAAACGGGCATACGCTAAATAAAAGCGAGAATCGTCAATGTCTCTGACCTTCCATTTCCGCAGAAACGGGCATACGCTAAATAAAAGCGAGTATCGTAAATATCTCTGACCTTCCATTTCCACAGAAACGGGCATACGCTAATAAATGCGGGAATCGTCAATATCTCTGACCATCCATTTCCGCAGAAACGGGCATACGCTAAATAAAAGCGAGAATCGTCAATGTCTCTGACCTTCCATTTCCGTACAAACGGGCATACGCTAAATAAAAGCGAGTATCGTCAATATCTCTGACCTTCCATTTCCGCAGAAACGGGCATACGCTAAATAAAAGCGAGTTTCGTCAATATCTCTGACCTTCCATTTCCGCAGAAACGGGCATACGCTAAATAAAAGCGAGAATCGTCATTGTCTCCGACCTTCCATTTCCGCAGAAACGGGCATACGCTAAATAAAAGAGAGAATCATCAATATCTCTGACCTTCCGTTTCTGCAGAAACGGGCATACGCTAAATAAAAGCGAGAATCGTCAATGTCTCTGACCTTCCATTTCCGCAGAAACGGGCATAGGCTAAATAAAAGCGAGAACCGTCAATATCTCTGACCTTCCATTTTCTCAGAAACGGGCATACGCTAAATAAAAGCGAGAATCGTCAATGTCTCTGACCTTCCATTTCCGCAGAAACGGGCATACGCTAAATAAAAGCGAGTATCGTAAATATCTCTGACCTTCCATTTCCACAGAAACGGGCATACGCTAATAAAAGCGGGAATCGTCAATATCTCTGACCATCCATTTCCGCAGAAACGGGCATACGCTAAATAAAAGCGAGAATCGTCAATGTCTCTGACCTTCCATTTCCATAGAAACGGGCATACGCTAAATAAAAGCGAGTATCGTCAATATCTCTAACCTTCCATTTCCGCAGAAACGGGCATACGCTAAATAAAAGCGAGTATCGTCAATATCTCTGACCTTCCATTTCCGCAGAAACGGGCATACGCTAATAAAAGCGAGTATCTTCAATATCTCTGACCTTCCATTTCCGCAGAAACGGGCATACGCTAAATAAAAGCGAGTACTGTCAATATCCCTGACCTTCCATTTTCGCAGAAACGGGCATACGCTAAATAAAAGCGAGAATCATCAATATCTCTGACCTTCCATTTCTGCAGAAACGAGCATACACTAAATAAAAGTGCGAACTGTCAATATCTCTGACCTTCCATTTCCGTAGAAACGGGCATACACTAAATAAGAGCGAGAATCGTCAATATCTCTAACCTTCCATTTCCGCAGAAACGGGAATACGCTAACTAAAAGCAAGAACCGTCAATATCTCTGACCTTCCATTTCCGCAGAAACGGGCATACGCTAAATAAAAGCGAGAATCGTCAATATCTCTGAGCTTCCATTTCCGCAGAAACGAGCATGCACTAAATAAAAGCGGGAATCGTCAATTTCTCTGACCTTCCATTTCCGCAGAAACGGGCATACGCTAAATAAAAGCGAGAATCGTCAATGTCTCCGACCTTCCATTTTCGCAGAAACGGGCATACGCTAAATAAAAGCGAGAATCATCAATATCTCTGACCTTCCGTTTCCGCAGAAACGGGCATACGCTAAATAAAAGCGAGAATCGTCAATGTCTCTGACCTTCCATTTCCGCAGAAACGGGCATAGGTTAAATAAAAGCGAGAACCGTCAATATCTCTGACCTTCCATTTTCGCAGAAACGGGCATACGCTAAATAAAAGCGAGAATCGTCAATGTCTCTGACCTTCCATTTCCGCAGAAACGGGCATACGCTAAATAAAAGCGAGTATCGTAAATATCTCTGACCTTCCATTTCCACAGAAACGGGCATACGCTAATAAAAGCGGGAATCGTCAATATCTCTGACCATCCATTTCCGCAGAAACGGGCATACGCTAAATAAAAGCGAGAATCGTCAATGTCTCTGACCTTCCATTTCCATAGAAACGGGCATACGCTAAATAAAAGCGAGTATCGTCAATATCTCTGACCTTCCATTTCCGCAGAAACGGGCATACGCTAAATAAAAGCGAGTATCGTCAATATCTCTGACCTTCCATTTCCGCAGAAACGGGCATACGCTAAATAAAAGCGAGAATCGTCAATATCTCCGACCTTCCATTTCCGTAGAAACGGGCATACGCTAAATAAAAGCGAGAATCGTCAATATCTCTGACCTTCCATTTCCTTCGAAACGGGCATACGCTAAATAAAAGTGAGAATCATCAATATCTCTGACCTTCCATTTCTGCAGAAACGGGCATACGCTAAATAAAAGCAAGAATCGTCAATATCTCTAACCTTCCATTTCCGCAGAAACGGGCATACGCTAATAAAAGTGAGTATCGTCAATATCTTTGACCTTCCATTTCCGTAGGAACGAGCATACACTAAACAAAAGCGAGTACTGTCAATATCTCTGACCTTCCATTTTCGCAGAAACGGGCATACGCTAAATAAAAGCGACTATAATCAATATCTCTGACCTTCCATTTCCGCAAAAACGGGCATACGCTAATAAAAGCGAGTATCGTCAATATCTCTGACCTTCCGTTTCTGCAGAAACGGGCATACGCTAAATAAAAGTGAGAATCGTCAATATCTTTGACCTTCCATTTTCGCAGAAACGGACATATGCTAAATAAAAGCGAGAATCGTCAATATCTCTGACCTTCCATTTCCGCAAAAATGGGCATACGCTAAATAAAAGCGAGTATCGTCAATATCTCTGACCTTCCATTTCCGCAGAAACGGGCATACGCTAATAAAAGCGAGTATCTTCAATATCTCTGACCTTCCATTTCCCCAGAAACGGGCATACGCTAAATAAAAGCGAGTACTGTCAATATCCCTGACCTTCCATTTCCGCAGAAACGGGCATACGCTAAATAAAAGCGAGAATCATCAATATCTCTGACCTTCCATTTCTGCAGAAACGAGCATACACTAAATAAAAGTGCGAACTGTCAATATCTCTGACCTTCCATTTCCGTAGAAACGGGCATACACTAAATAAGAGCGAGAATCGTCAATATCTCTAACCTTCCATTTCCGCAGAAACGGGCATACGCTAACTAAAAGCAAGAACCGTCAATAACTCTGACCTTCCATTTCCGCAGAAACGGGCATACGCTAAATAAAAGCGAGAATCGTCAATATCTCTGAGCTTCCATTTCCGCAGAAACGAGCATACACTAAATAAAAGCGGGAATCGTCAATTTCTCTGACCTTCCATTTCCGCAGAAACGGGCATACGCTAAATAAAAGCGAGAATCGTCAATGTCTCCGACCTTCCATTTTCGCAGAAACGGGCATACGCTAAATAAAAGCAAGAATCATCAATATCTCTGACCTTCCGTTTCCGCAGAAACGGGCATACCCTAAATAAAAGCGAGAATCGTCAATGTCTCTGACCTTCCATTTCCGCAGAAACGGGCATAGGCTAAATAAAAGCGAGAACCGTCAATATCTCTGACCTTCCATTTTCGCAGAAACGGGCATACGCTAAATAAAAGCGAGAATCGTCAATGTCTCTGACCTTCCATTTCCGCAGAAACGGGCATACGCTAAATAAAAGCGAGTATCGTAAATATCTCTGACCTTCCATTTCCACAGAAACGGGCATACGCTAATAAAAGAGGGAATCGTCAATATCTCTGACCATCCATTTCCGCAGAAACGGGCATACGCTAAATAAAAGCAAGAATCGTCAATGTCTCTGACCTTCCATTTCCATAGAAACGGGCATACGCTAAATAAAAGCGAGTATCGTCAATATCTCTGACCTTTCATTTCCGCAGAAACGGGCATACGCTAAATAAAAGCGAGAATCGTCAATGTCTCTGACCTTCCATTTCCGCAGAAACGGGCATACGCTAAATAAAAGCGAGAATCGTCAATATCTCTGACCTTCCGTTTCTGCAGAAACGGGCATACGCTAAATAAAAGTGAGAATCGTCAATATCTTTGACCTTCCATTTTCGCAGAAACGGGCATATGCTAAATAAAAGCGAGAATCGTCAATATCTCTGACCTTCCATTTCCGCAAAAACGGGCATACGCTAAATAAAAGCGAGTATCGTCAATATCTCTGACCTTCCATTTCCGCAGAAACAGGCATACACTAAATAAAAGCGAGTATCGTCAATATCTCTGACCTTCCATTTCCGCAGAAACGGGCATACGCTAATAAAAGCGAATATCGTCAATATCTCTGACCTTCCATTTCCGCAGAAACGGGCATACGCTAAATAAAAGCGAGTACTGTCAATATCCCTGACCTTCCATTTTCGCAGAAACGGGCATACGCTAAATAAAAGCGAGAATCATCAATATCTCTGACCTTCCATTTCTGCAGAAACAAGCATACACTAAATAAAAGTGCGAACTGTCAATATCTCTGACCTTCCATTTCCGTAGAAACGGGCATACACTAAATAAGAGCGAGAATCGTCAATATCTTTGACCTTCCATTTCCGTAGAAACGGGCATACGCTAACTAAAAGCGAGAACCGTCAATATCTCTGACCTTCCATTTCCGCAGAAACGGGCATACGCTAAATAAAAGCGAGAATCGTCATTGTCTCCGACCTTCCATTTCCGCAGAAACGGGCATACGCTAAATAAAAGAGAGAATCATCAATATCTCTGACCTTCCGTTTCCGCAGAAACGGGCATACGCTAAATAAAAGCGAGAATCGTCAATGTCTCTGACCTTTCATTTCCGCAGAAACGGGCATAGGCTAAATAAAAGCGAGAACCGTCAATATCTCTGACCTTCCATTTTCGCAGAAACGGGCATACGCTAAATAAAAGCGAGAATCGTCAATGTCTCTGACCTTCCATTTCCGCAGAAACGGGCATACGCTAAATAAAAGCGAGTATCGTAAATATCTCTGACCTTCCATTTCCACAGAAACGGGCATACGCTAATAAAAGCGGGAATCGTCAATATCTCTGACCATCCATTTCCGCAGAAACGGGCATACGCTAAATAAAAGCGAGAATCGTCAATGTCTCTGACCTTCCATTTCCGTAGAAACGGGCATATGCTAAATAAAAGCGAGTATCGTCAATATCTCTGACCTTCCATTTCCGCAGAAACGGGCATACGCTAAATAAAAGCGAGTTTCGTCAATATCTCTGACCTTCCATTTCCGCAGAAACGGGCATACGCTAAATAAAAGCGAGAATCGTCATTGTCTCCGACCTTCCATTTCCGCAGAAACGGGCATACGCTAAATAAAAGAGAGAATCATCAATATCTCTGACCTTCCGTTTCCGCAGAGACGGGCATACGCTAAATAAAAGCGAGAATCGTCAATGTCTCTGACCTTCCATTTCCGCAGAAACGGGCATAGGCTAAATAAAAGCGAGAACCGTCAATATCTCTGACCTTCCATTTTCTCAGAAACGGGCATACGCTAAATAAAAGCGAGAATCGTCAATGTCTCTGACCTTCCATTTCCGCAGAAACGGGCATACGCTAAATAAAAGCGAGTATCGTAAATATCTCTGACCTTCCATTTCCACAGAAACGGGCATACGCTAAATAAAAGCGAGAATCGTCAATATCTCCGACCTTCCATTTCCGTAGAAACGGGCATACGCTAAATAAAAGCGAGAATCGTCAATATCTCTGACCTTCCATTTCCTTCAAAACGGGCATACGCTAAATAAAAGTGAGAATCATCAATATCTCTGACCTTCCATTTCTGCAGAAACGGGCATACGCTAAATAAAAGCAAGAATCGTCAATATCTCTAACCTTCCATTTCCGCAGAAACGGGCATACGCTAATAAAAGTGAGTATCGTCAATATCTTTGACCTTCCATTTCCGTAGGAACGAGCATACACTAAACAAAAGCGAGTACTGTCAATATCTCTGACCTTCCATTTTCGCAGAAACGGGCATACGCTAAATAAAAGCGAGTATCATCAATATCTCTGACCTTCCATTTCCGTAAAAACGGGCATACGCTAATAAAAGCGAGTATCGTCAATATCTCTGACCTTCCGTTTCTGCAGAAACGGGCATACGCTAAATAAAAGTGAGAATCGTCAATATCTTTGACCTTCCATTTTCGTAGAAACGGACATATGCTAAATAAAAGCGAGAATCGTCAATATCTCTGACCTTCCATTTCCGCAAAAACGGGCATACGCTAAATAAAAGCGAGTATCGTCAATATCTCTGACCTTCCATTTCCGCAGAAACGGGCATACGCTAATAAAAGCGAGTATCTTCAATATCTCTGACCTTCCATTTCCGCAGAAACGGGCATACGCTAAATAAAAGCGAGTACTGTCAATATCCCTGACCTTCCATTTCCGCAGAAACGGGCATACGCTAAATAAAAGCGAGAATCATCAATATCTCTGACCTTCCATTTCTGCAGAAACGAGCATACACTAAATAAAAGTGCGAACTGTCAATATCTCTGACCTTCCATTTCCGTAGAAACGGGCATACACTAAATAAGAGCGAGAATCGTCAATATCTCTAACCTTCCATTTCCGCAGAAACGGGCATACGCTAACTAAAAGCAAGAACCGTCAATAACTCTGACCTTCCATTTCCGCAGAAACGGGCATACGCTAAATAAAAGCGAGAATCGTCAATATCTCTGAGCTTCCATTTCCGCAGAAACGAGCATACACTAAATAAAAGCGGGAATCGTCAATTTCTCTGACCTTCCATTTCCGCAGAAACGGGCATACGCTAAATAAAAGCGAGAATCGTCAATGTCTCCGACCTTCCATTTTCGCAGAAACGGGCATACGCTAAATAAAAGCAAGAATCATCAATATCTCTGACCTTCCGTTTCCGCAGAAACGGGCATACGCTAAATAAAAGCGAGAATCGTCAATGTCTCTGACCTTCCATTTCCGCAGAAACGGGCATAGGCTAAATAAAAGCGAGAACCGTCAATATCTCTGACCTTCCATTTTCGCAGAAACGGGCATACGCTAAATAAAAGCGAGAATCGTCAATGTCTCTGACCTTCCATTTCCGCAGAAACGGGCATACGCTAAATAAAAGCGAGTATCGTAAATATCTCTGACCTTCCATTTCCACAGAAACGGGCATACGCTAAGAAAAGCGGGAATCGTCAATATCTCTGACCATCCATTTCCGCAGAAACGGGCATACGCTAATAAAAGCGGGAATCGTCAATATCTCTGACCATCCATTTCTTCAGAAACGGGCATACGCTAAATAAAAGCGAGAATCGTCAATGTCTCTGACCTTCCATTTCCGTAGAAACGGGCATATGCTAAATAAAAGCGAGTATCGTCAATATCTCTGACCTTCCATTTCCGCAGAAACGGGCATACGCTAAATAAAAGCGAGTTTCGTCAATATCTCTGACCTTCCATTTCCACAGAAACGGGCATACGCTAAATAAAAGCGAGAATCGTCATTGTCTCCGACCTTCCATTTCCGCAGAAACGGGCATACGCTAAATAAAAGCGAGAATCGTCAATGTCTCTGACCTTCCATTTCCGCAGAAACGGGCATAGGCTAAATAAAAGCGAGAACCGTCAATATCTCTGACCTTCCATTTTCTCAGAAACGGGCATACGCTAAATAAAAGCGAGAATCGTCAATGTCTCTGACCTTCCATTTCCGCAGAAACGGGCATACGCTAAATAAAAGCGAGTATCGTAAATATCTCTGACCTTCCATTTCCACAGAAACGGGCATACGCTAATAAAAGCGGGAATCGTCAATATCTCTGACCATCCATTTCCGCAGAAACGGGCATACGCTAAATAAAAGCGAGAATCGTCAATGTCTCTGACCTTCCATTTCCATAGAAACGGGCATACGCTAAATAAAAGCGAGTATCGTCAATATCTCTAACCTTCCATTTCCGCAGAAACGGGCATACGCTAAATAAAAGCGAGTATCGTCAATATCTCTGACCTTCCATTTCCGCAGAAACGGGCATACGCTAATAAAAGCGAGTATCTTCAATATCTCTGACCTTCCATTTCCGCAGAAACGGGCATACGCTAAATAAAAGCGAGTACTGTCAATATCCCTGACCTTCCATTTCCGCAGAAACGGGCATACGCTAAATAAAAGCGAGAATCATCAATATCTCTGACCTTCCATTTCTGCAGAAACGAGCATACACTAAATAAAAGTGCGAACTGTCAATATCTCTGACCTTCCATTTCCGTAGAAACGGGCATACACTAAATAAGAGCGAGAATCGTCAATATCTCTAACCTTCCATTTCCGCAGAAACGGGCATACGCTAACTAAAAGCAAGAACCGTCAATATCTCTGACCTTCCATTTCTGCAGAAACGGGCATACGCTAAATAAAAGCGAGAACCGTCAATATCTCTGACCTTCCATTTTCGCAGAAACGGGCATACGCTAAATAAAAGCGAGAATCGTCAATGTCTCTGACCTTCCATTTCCGCAGAAACGGGCATACGCTAAATAAAAGCGAGTATCGTAAATATCTCTGACCTTCCATTTCCACAGAAACGGGCATACGCTAATAAAAGCGGGAATCGTCAATATCTCTGACCATCCATTTCTGCAGAAACGGGCATACGCTAAATAAAAGCGAGAATCGTCAATGTCTCTGACCTTCCATTTCCATAGAAACGGGCATACGCTAAATAAAAGCGAGTATCGTCAATATATCTGACCTTCCATTTCCGCAGAAACGGGCATACGCTAAATAAAAGCGAGTATCGTCAATATCTCTGACCTTCCATTTCCGCAGAAACGGGCATACGCTAAATAAAAGCGAGAATCGTCAATATCTCCGACCTTCCATTTCCGTAGAAACGGGCATACGCTAAATAAAAGCGAGAATCGTCAATATCTCTGACCTTCCATTTCCTTCGAAACGGGCATACGCTAAATAAAAGTGAGAATCATCAATATCTCTGACCTTCCATTTCTGCAGAAACGGGCATACGCTAAATAAAAGCAAGAATCGTCAATATCTCTAACCTTCCATTTCCGCAGAAACGGGCATACGCTAATAAAAGTGAGTATCGTCAATATCTCTGACCTTCCATTTCCGCAGAAACGGGCATACGCTAAACAAAAGCGAGTACTGTCAATATCTCTGACCTTCCATTTTCGCAGAAACGGGCATACGCTAAATAAAAGCGAGTATCATCAATATCTCTGACCTTCCATTTCCGCAAAAACGGGCATACGCTAATAAAAGCGAGTATCGTCAATATCTCTGACCTTCCATTTCTGCAGAAACGGGCATACGCTAAATAAAAGTGAGAATCGTCAATATCTTTGACCTTCCATTTTCGCAGAAACGAACATATGCTAAATAAAAGCGAGAATCGTCAATATCTCTGACCTTCCATTTCCGCAAAAACGGGCATACGCTAAATAAAAGCGAGTATCGTCAATATCTCTGACCTTCCATTTCCGCAGAAACAGGCATACACTAAATAAAAGCGAGTATCGTCAATATCTCTGACCTTCCATTTCCGCAGAAACGGGCATACGCTAATAAAAGCGAATATCGTCAATATCTCTGACCTTCCATTTCCGCAGAAACGGGCATACGCTAAATAAAAGCGAGTACTGTCAATATCCCTGACCTTCCATTTTCGCAGAAACGGGCATACGCTAAATAAAAGCGAGAATCATCAATATCTCTGACCTTCCATTTCTGCAGAAACAAGCATACACTAAATAAAAGTGCGAACTGTCAATATCTCTGACCTTCCATTTCCGTAGAAACGGGCATACACTAAATAAGAGCGAGAATCGTCAATATCTCTGACCTTCCATTTCCGTAGAAACGGGCATACGCTAACTAAAAGCGAGAACCGTCAATATCTCTGACCTTCCATTTCCGCATAAACGGGCATACGCTAAATAAAAGCGAGAATCGTCATTGTCTCCGACCTTCCATTTCCGCAGAAACGGGCATACGCTAAATAAAAGAGAGAATCATCAATATCTCTGACCTTCCGTTTCCGCAGAAACGGGCATACGCTAAATAAAAGCGAGAATCGTCAATGTCTCTGACCTTCCATTTCCGCAGAAACGGGCATACGCTAAATAAAAGCGAGAATCGTCAATGTCTCTGACCTTCCATTTCCGCAGAAACGGGCATACGCTAAATAAAAGCGAGAATCGTCAATGTCTCTGACCTTCCATTTCCGCAGAAACGGGCATACGCTAAATAAAAGCGAGTATCGTAAATATCTCTGACCTTCCATTTCCACAGAAACGGGCATACGCTAATAAAAGCGGGAATCGTCAATATCTCTGACCATCCATTTCCGCAGAAACGGGCATACGCTAAATAAAAGCGAGAATCGTCAATGTCTCTGACCTTCCATTTCCGTACAAACGGGCATACGCTAAATAAAAGCGAGTATCGTCAATATCTCTGAACTTCCATTTCCGCAGAAATGGGCATACGCTAAATAAAAGCGAGTTTCGTCAATATCTCTGACCTTCCATTTCCGCAGAAACGGGCATACGCTAAATAAAAGCGAGAATCGTCATTGTCTCCGACCTTCCATTTCCGCAGAAACGGGCATACGCTAAATAAAAGAGAGAATCATCAATATCTCTGACCTTCCGTTTCTGCAGAAACGGGCATACGCTAAATAAAAGCGAGAATCGTCAATGTCTCTGACCTTCCATTTCCGCAGAAACGGGCATAGGCTAAATAAAAGCGAGAACCGTCAATATCTCTGACCTTCCATTTTCTCAGAAACGGGCATACGCTAAATAAAAGCGAGAATCGTCAATGTCTCTGACCTTCCATTTCCGCAGAAACGGGCATACGCTAAATAAAAGCGAGTATCGTAAATATCTCTGACCTTCCATTTCCACAGAAACGGGCATACACTAATAAAAGCGGGAATCGTCAATATCTCTGACCATCCATTTCCGCAGAAACGGGCATACGCTAAATCAAAGCGAGAATCGTCAATGTCTCTGACCTTCCATTTCCATAGAAATGGGCATACGCTAAATAAAAGCGAGTATCGTCAATATCTCTAACCTTCCATTTCCGCAGAAACAGGCATACGCTAAATAAAAGCGAGTATCGTCAATATCTCTGACCTTCCATTTCCGCAGAAACGGGCATACGCTAATAAAAGCGAGTATCTTCAATATCTCTGACCTTCCATTTCCGCAGAAACGGGCATACGCTAAATAAAAGCGAGTACTGTTAATATCCCTGACCTTCCATTTCCGCAGAAACGGGCATACGCTAAATAAAAGCGAGAATCATCAATATCTCTGACCTTCCATTTCTGCAGAAACGAGCATACACTAAATAAAAGTGCGAACTGTCAATATCTCTGACCTTCCATTTCCGTAGAAACGGGCATACACTAAATAAGAGCGAGAATCGTCAATATCTCTAACCTTCCATTTCCGCAGAAACGGGCATACGCTAACTAAAAGCAAGAACCGTCAATATCTCTGACCTTCCATTTCCGCAGAAACGGGCATACG
The DNA here is from genome assembly GCA_963859935.3 of Lathyrus sativus. NCBI lineage: Eukaryota > Viridiplantae > Streptophyta > Magnoliopsida > Fabales > Fabaceae > Lathyrus > Lathyrus sativus. Next base: position 457,015,037 of record OZ012736.1, on the reverse strand, counting down.
CTAAATAAAAGCGAGAATCGTCAATATCTCTGAGCTTCCATTTCCGCAGAAACGAGCATACACTAAATAAAAGCGGGAATCGTCAATGTCTCCGACCTTCCATTTTCGCAAAAACGGGCATACGCTAAATAAAAGCGAGAATCATCAATATCTCTGACCTTCCGTTTCCGCAGAAACGGGCATACGCTAAATAAAAGCGAGAATCGTCAATGTCTCTGACCTTCCATTTCCGCAGAAACGGGCATACGCTAAATAAAAGCGAGTATCGTAAATATCTCTGACCTTCCATTTCCACAGAAACGGGCATACGCTAATAAAAGCGGGAATCGTCAATATCTCTGACCATCCATTTCCGCAGAAACGGGCATACGCTAAATAAAAGCGAGAATCGTCAATGTCTCTGACCTTCCATTTCCGTACAAACGGGCATACGCTAAATAAAAGCGAGTATCGTCAATATCTCTGAACTTCCATTTCCGCAGAAATGGGCATACGCTAAATAAAAGCGAGTTTCGTCAATATCTCTGACCTTCCATTTCCGCAGAAACGGGCATAGGCTAAATAAAAGCGAGAACCGTCAATATCTCTGACCTTCCATTTTCGCAGAAACGGGCATACGCTAAATAAAAGCGAGAATCGTCAATGTCTCTGACCTTCCATTTCCGCAGAAACGGGCATACGCTAAATAAAAGCGAGTATCGTAAATATCTCTGACCTTCCATTTCCACAGAAACGGGCATACGCTAATAAAAGCGGGAATCGTCAATATCTCTGACCATCCATTTCCGCAGAAACGGGCATACGCTAAATAAAAGCGAGAATCGTCAATGTCTCTGACCTTCCATTTCCATAGAAACGGGCATACGCTAAATAAAAGCGAGTATCGTCAATATCTCTGACCTTCCATTTCCGCAGAAACGAACATACGCTAAATAAAAGCGAGAATCGTCAATGTCTCTGACCTTCCATTTCCGCAGAAACGGGCATACGCTAAATAAAAGCGAGTATCGTAAATATCTCTGACCTTCCATTTCCACAGAAACGGGCATACGCTAATAAAAGCGGGAATCGTCAATATCTCTGACCATCCATTTCCGCAGAAACGGGCATACGCTAAATAAAAGCGAGAATCGTCAATGTCTCTGACCTTCCATTTCCGTACAAACGGGCATACGCTAAATAAAAGCGAGTATCGTCAATATCTCTGAACTTCCATTTCCGTAGAAATGGGCATACGCTAAATAAAAGCGAGTTTCGTCAATATCTCTGACCTTCCATTTCCGCAGAAACGGGCATACGCTAAATAAAAGCGAGAATCGTCATTGTCTCCGACCTTCCATTTCCGCAGAAACGGGCATACGCTAAATAAAAGAGAGAATCATCAATATCTCTGACCTTCCGTTTCTGCAGAAACGGGCATACGCTAAATAAAAGCGAGAATCGTCAATGTCTCTGACCTTCCATTTCCGCAGAAACGGGCATAGGCTAAATAAAAGCGAGAACCGTCAATATCTCTGACCTTCCATTTTCTCAGAAACGGGCATACGCTAAATAAAAGCGAGAATCGTCAATGTCTCTGACCTTCCATTTCCGCAGAAACGGGCATACGCTAAATAAAAGCGAGTATCGTAAATATCTCTGACCTTCCATTTCCACAGAAACGGGCATACACTAATAAAAGCGGGAATCGTCAATATCTCTGACCATCCATTTCCGCAGAAACGGGCATACGCTAAATAAAAGCGAGAATCGTCAATGTCTCTGACCTTCCATTTCCATAGAAATGGGCATACGCTAAATAAAAGCGAGTATCGTCAATATCTTTAACCTTCCATTTCCGCAGAAACGGGCATACGCTAAATAAAAGCGAGTATCGTCAATATCTCTGACCTTCCATTTCCGCAGAAACGGGCATACGCTAATAAAAGCGAGTATCTTCAATATCTCTGACCTTCCATTTCCGCAGAAACGGGCATACGCTAAATAAAAGCGAGTACTGTTAATATCCCTGACCTTCCATTTCCGCAGAAACGGGCATACGCTAAATAAAAGCGAGAATCATCAATATCTCTGACCTTCCATTTCTGCAGAAACGAGCATACACTAAATAAAAGTGCGAACTGTCAATATCTCTGACCTTCCATTTCCGTAGAAACGGGCATACACTAAATAAGAGCGAGAATCGTCAATATCTCTAACCTTCCATTTCCGCAGAAACGGGCATACGCTAACTAAAAGCAAGAACCGTCAATATCTCTGACCTTCCATTTCCGCAGAAACGGGCATACGCTAAATAAAAGCGAGAATCGTCAATATCTCTGAGCTTCCATTTCCGCAGAAACGAGCATACACTAAATAAAAGCGGGAATCGTCAATGTCTCCGACCTTCCATTTTCGCAGAAACGGGCATACGCTAAATAAAAGCGAGAATCATCAATATCTCTGACCTTCCGTTTCCGCAGAAACGGGCATACGCTAAATAAAAGCGAGAATCGTCAATGTCTCTGACCTTCCATTTCCGCAGAAACGGGCATAGGCTAAATAAAAGCGAGAACCGTCAATATCTCTGACCTTCCATTTTCGCAGAAACGGGCATACGCTAAATAAAAGCGAGAATCGTCAATGTCTCTGACCTTCCATTTCCGCAGAAACGGGCATACGCTAAATAAAAGCGAGTATCGTAAATATCTCTGACCTTCCATTTCCACAGAAACGGGCATACGCTAATAAAAGCGGGAATCGTCAATATCTCTGACCATCCATTTCCGCAGAAATGGGCATACGCTAAATAAAAGCGAGAATCGTCAATGTCTCTGACCTTCCATTTCCATAGAAACGGGCATACGCTAAATAAAAGCGAGTATCGTCAATATCTCTGACCTTCCATTTCCGCAGAAACGGGCATACGCTAAATAAAAGCGAGTATCGTCAATATCTCTGACCTTCCATTTCCGCAGAAACGGGCATACGCTAAATAAAAGCGAGAATCGTCAATATCTCCTACCTTCCATTTCCGTAGAAACGGGCATACGCTAAATAAAAGCGAGAATCGTCAATATCTATGACCTTCCATTTCCTTCGAAACGGGCATATGCTAAATAAAAGTGAGAATCATCAATATCTCTGACCTTCCATTTCTGCAGAAACGGGCATACGCTAAATAAAAGCAAGAATCGTCAATATCTCTAACCTTCCATTTCCGCAGAAACGGGCATACGCTAATAAAAGTGAGTATCGTCAATATCTCTGACCTTCCATTTCCGCAGGAACGGGCATACACTAAACAAAAGCGAGTACTGTCAATATCTCTGACCTTCCATTTTCGCAGAAACGAGCATACGCTAAATAAAAGCGAGTATCATCAATATCTCTGACCTTCCATTTCCGCAAAAACGGGCATACGCTAATAAAAGCGAGTATCGTCAATATCTCTGACCTTCCGTTTCTGCAGAAACGGGCATACGCTAAATAAAAGCGAGAATCATCAATATCTCTGACCTTCCATTTCTGCAGAAACAAGCATACACTAAATAAAAGTACGAACTGTCAATATCTCTGACCTTCCATTTCCGTAGAAACGGGCATACACTAAATAAGAGCGAGAATCGTCAATATCTCTGACCTTCCATTTCCGTAGAAACGGGCATACGCTAACTAAAAGCGAGAACCGTCAATATCTCTGACCTTCCATTTCCGCAGAAACGGGCATACGCTAAATAAAAGCGAGAATCGTCATTGTCTCCGACCTTCCATTTCCGCAGAAACGGGCATACGCTAAATAAAAGAGAGAATCATCAATATCTCTGACCTTCCGTTTCTGCAGAAACGGGCATACGCTAAATAAAAGCGAGAATCGTCAATGTCTCTGACCTTCCATTTCCGCAGAAACGGGCATAGGCTAAATAAAAGCGAGAACCGTCAATATCTCTGACCTTCCATTTTCTCAGAAACGGGCATACGCTAAATAAAAGCGAGAATCGTCAATGTCTCTGACCTTCCATTTCCGCAGAAACGGGCATACGCTAAATAAAAGCGAGTATCGTCAATATCTCTAACCTTCCATTTCCGCAGAAACGGGCATACGCTAAATAAAAGCGAGTATCGTCAATATCTCTGACCTTCCATTTCCGCAGAAACGGGCATACGCTAATAAAAGCGAGTATCTTCAATATCTCTGACCTTCCATTTCCGCAGAAACGGGCATACGCTAAATAAAAGCGAGTACTGTTAATATCCCTGACCTTCCATTTCCGCAGAAACGGGCATACGCTAAATAAAAGCGAGAATCATCAATATCTCTGACCTTCCATTTCTGCAGAAACGAGCATACACTAAATAAAAGTGCGAACTGTCAATATCTCTGACCTTCCATTTCCGTAGAAACGGGCATACACTAAATAAGAGCGAGAATCGTCAATATCTCTAACCTTCCATTTCCGCAGAAACGGGCATACGCTAACTAAAAGCAAGAACCGTCAATATCTCTGACCTTCCATTTCCGCAGAAACGGGCATACGCTAAATACAAGCGAGAATCGTCAATATCTCTGAGCTTCCATTTCCGCAGAAACGAGCATACACTAAATAAAAGCGGGAATCGTCAATTTCTCTGACCTTCCATTTCCGCAGAAACGAGCATACGCTAAATAAAAGCGAGAATCGTCAATGTCTCCGACCTTCCATTTTCGCAGAAACGGGCATATGCTAAATAAAAGCGAGAATCATCAATATCTCTGACCTTCCGTTTACGCAGAAACGGGCATACGCTAAATAAAAGCGAGAATCGTCAATGTCTCTGACCTTCCATTTCCGCAGAAACGGGCATAGGCTAAATAAAAGCGAGAACCGTCAATATCTCTGACCTTCCATTTTCGCAGAAACGGGCATACGCTAAATAAAAGCGAGAATCGTCAATGTCTCTGACCTTCCATTTCCGCATAAACGGGCATACGCTAAATAAAAGCGAGTATCGTAAATATCTCTGACCTTCCATTTCCACAGAAACGGGCATACGCTAATAAAAGCGGGAATCGTCAATATCTCTGACCATCCATTTCCGCAGAAACGGGCATACGCTAAATAAAAGCGAGAATCGTCAATGTCTCTGACCTTCCATTTCCATAGAAACGGGCATACGCTAAATAAAAGCGAGTATCGTCAATATCTCTGACCTTCCATTTCCGCAGAAACGGGCATACGTTAAATAAAAGCGAGTATCGTCAATATCTCTGACCTTCCATTTCCGCAGAAACGGGCATACGCTAAATAAAAGCGAGAATCGTCAATATCTCCGACCTTCCATTTCCGTAGAAACGGGCATACGCTAAATAAAAGCGAGAATCGTCAATATCTATGACCTTCCATTTCCTTCGAAACGGGCATACGCTAAATAAAAGTGAGAATCATCAATATCTCTGACCTTCCATTTCTGCAGAAACGGGCATACGCTAAATAAAAGCAAGAATCGTCAATATCTCTAACCTTCCATTTCCGCAGAAACGGGCATACGCTAATAAAAGTGAGTATCGTCAATATCTCTGACCTTCCATTTCCGCAGGAACGGGCATACACTAAACAAAAGCGAGTACTGTCAATATCTCTGACCTTCCATTTTCGCAGAAACGAGCATACGCTAAATAAAAGCGAGTATCATCAATATCTCTGACCTTCCATTTCCGCAAAAACGGGCATACGCTAATAAAAGCGAGTATCGTCAATATCTCTGACCTTCCGTTTCTGCAGAAACGGGCATACGCTAAATAAAAGCGAGAATCATCAATATCTCTGACCTTCCATTTCTGCAGAAACAAGCATACACTAAATAAAAGTACGAACTGTCAATATCTCTGACCTTCCATTTCCGTAGAAACGGGCATACACTAAATAAGAGCGAGAATCGTCAATATCTCTGACCTTCCATTTCCGTAGAAACGGGCATACGCTAACTAAAAGCGAGAACCGTCAATATCTCTGACCTTCCATTTCCGCAGAAACGGGCATACGCTAAATAAAAGCGAGAATCGTCATTGTCTCCGACCTTCCATTTCCGCAGAAACGGGCATACGCTAAATAAAAGCGAGAATCATCAATATCTCTGACCTTCCGTTTCCGCAGAAACGGGCATACGCTAAATAAAAGCGAGAATCGTCAATGTCTCTGACCTTCCATTTCCGCAGAAACGGGCATAGGCTAAATAAAAGCGAGAACCGTCAATATCTCTGACCTTCCATTTTCACAGAAACGCGCATACGCTAAATAAAAGCGAGAATCGTCAATGTCTCTGACCTTCCATTTCCGCAGAAACGGGCATACGCTAAATAAAAGCGAGTATCGTAAATATCTCTGACCTTCCATTTCCACAGAAACGGGCATACGCTAATAAAAGCGGGAATCGTCAATATCTCTGACCATCCATTTCCGCAGAAACGGGCATACGCTAAATAAAAGCGAGAATCGTCAATGTCTCTGACCTTCCATTTCCATAGAAACGGGCATACGCTAAATAAAAGCGAGTATCGTCAATATCTCTGACCTTCCATTTCCGCAGAAACGGGCATAAGCTAAATAAAAGCGAGTATCGTCAATTTCTCTGACCTTCCATTTCCGCAGAAACGGGCATACGCTAATAAAAGCGAGTATCTTCAATATCTCTGACCTTCCATTTCCGTAGAAACGGGCATACGCTAAATAAAAGCGAGTACTGTCAATATCCCTGACCTTCCATTTCCGTAGAAACGGGCATACGCTAAATAAAAGCGAGAATCATCAATATCTCTGACCTTCCATTTCTGCAGAAACGAGCATACACTAAATAAAAGTGCGAACTGTCAATATCTCTGACCTTCCATTTCCGTAGAAACGGGCATACACTAAATAAGAGCGAGAATCGTCAATATCTCTAACCTTCCATTTCCGCAGAAACGGGCATACGCTAACTAAAAGCAAGAACCGTCAATATCTCTGACCTTCCATTTCCGCAGAAACGGGCATACGCTAAATAAAAGCGAGAATTGTCAATATCTCTGAGCTTCCATTTCCGCAGAAACGAGCATACACTAAATAAAAGTGGGAATCGTCAATTTCTCTGACCTTCCATTTCCGCAGAAACGGGCATACGCTAAATAAAAGCGAGAATCGTCAATGTCTCCGACCTTCCATTTTTGCAGAAACGGGCATACGCTAAATAAAAGCGAGAATCATCAATATCTCTGACCTTCCGTTTTCGCAGAAACGGGCATACGCTAAATAAAAGCGAGAATCGTCAATGTCTCTGACCTTCCATTTCCGCAGAAACGGGCATAGGCTAAATAAAAGCGAGAACCGTCAATATCTCTGACCTTCCATTTTCGCAGAAACGGGCATACGCTAAATAAAAGCGAGAATCGTCAATGTCTCTGACCTTCCATTTCCGCATAAACGGGAATACGCTAAATAAAAGCGAGTATCATAAATATCTCTAACCTTCCATTTGCACAGAAACGGGCATACGCTAATAAAAGCGGGAATCGTCAATATCTCTGACCATCCATTTCCGCAGAAACGGGCATACGCTAAATAAAAGCGAGAATCGTCAATGTCTCTGACCTTCCATTTCCGTAGAAACGGGCATACGCTAAATAAAAGCGAGTATCGTCAATATCTTTGACCTTCCATTTTCGCAGAAACGGGCATATGCTAAATAAAAGCGAGAATCGTCAATATCTCTGACCTTCCATTTCCGCAAAAACGGGCATACGCTAAATAAAAGCGAGTATCGTCAATATCTCTGACCTTCCATTTCCGCAGAAACAGGCATACACTAATTAAAAGCGAGTATCGTCAATATCTCTGACCTTCCATTTCCGCAGAAACGGGCATACGCTAATAAAAGCGAGTATCGTCAATATCTCTGACCTTCCATTTCCGCAGAAACGCGCATACGCTAAATAAAAGCGAGTACTGTCAATATCCCTGACCTTCCATTTTCGCAGAAACGGGCATACGCTAAATAAAAGCGAGAATCATCAATATCTCTGACCTTCCATTTCTGCAGAAACAAGCATACACTAAATAAAAGTGCGAACTGTCAATATATCTGACCTTCCATTTCCGTAGAAACGGGCATACACTAAATAAGAGCGAGTATCGTCAATATCTCTGACCTTCCGTTTCTGCAGAAACGGGCATACGCTAAATAAAAGTGAGAATCATCAATATCTTTGACCTTCCATTTTCGCAGAAACGGACATATGCTAAATAAAAGCGAGAATCGTCAATATCTCTGACCTTCCATTTCCGCAAAAACGGGCATACGCTAAATAAAAGCGAGTATCATCAATATCTCAGACCTTCCATTTCCGCAGAAACAGGCATACACTAAATAAAAGCGAGTATCGTCAATATCTCTGACCTTCCATTTCCGCAGAAACGGGCATACGCTAATAAAAGCGAATATCGTCAATATCTCTAACCTTCCATTTCCGCAGAAACGGGCATACGCTAAATAAAAGCGAGTACTGTCAATATCCCTGACCTTCCATTTTCGCAGAAACGGGCATACGCTAAATAAAAGCGAGAATCATCAATATTTCTGACCTTCCATTTCTGCAGAAACAAGCATACACTAAATAAAAGTGCGAACTGTCAATATCTCTGACCTTCCATTTCCGTAGAAACGGGCATACACTAAATAAGAGCGAGAATCGTCAATATCTCTGACCTTCCATTTCCGTAGAAACGGGCATACGCTAACTAAAAGCGAGAACCGTCAATATCTCTGACCTTCCATTTCCGCAGAAACGGGCATACGCTAAATAAAAGCGAGAATCGTCATTGTCTCCGACCTTCCATTTCCGCAGAAACGGGCATACGCTAAATAAAAGCGAGAATCATCAATATCTCTGACCTTCCGTTTCCGCAGAAACGGGCATACGCTAAATAAAAGCGAGAATCGTCAATGTCTCTGACCTTCCATTTCCGCAGAAACGGGCATAGGCTAAATAAAAGCGAGAACCGTCAATATCTTTGACCTTCCATTTTCGCAGAAACGGGCATACGCTAAATAAAAGCGAGAATCGTCAATGTCTCTGACCTTCCATTTCCGCAGAAACGGGCATACGCTAAATAAAAGCGAGTATCGTAAATATCTCTGACCTTCCATTTCCACAGAAACGGGCATACGCTAATAAAAGCGGGAATCGTCAATATCTCTGACCATCCATTTCCGCAGAAACGGGCATACACTAAATAAAAGCGAGAATCGTCAATGTCTCTGACCTTCCATTTCCATAGAAACGGGCATACGCTAAATAAAAGTGAGTATCGTCAATATCTCTGACCTTCCATTTCCGCAGAAACGGGCATAAGCTAAATAAAAGCGAGTATCGTCAATTTCTCTGACCTTCCATTTCCGCAGAAACGGGAATACGCTAATAAAAGCGAGTATCTTCAATATCTCTGACCTTCCATTTCCGCAGAAACGGGCATACGCTAAATAAAAGCGAGTACTGTCAATATCCCTGACCTTCCATTTCCGCAGAAACGGGCATACGCTAAATAAAAGCGAGAATCATCAATATCTCTGACCTTCCATTTCTGCAGAAACGAGCATACACTAAATAAAAGTGCGAACTGTCAATATCTCTGACCTTCCATTTCCGTAGAAACGGGCATACACTAAATAAGAGCGAGAATCGTCAATATCTCTAACCTTCCATTTCCGCAGAAACGGGCATACGCTAACTAAAAGCAAGAACCGTCAATATCTCTGACCTTCCATTTCCGCAGAAACGGGCATACGCTAAATAAAAGCGAGAATTGTCAATATCTCTGAGCTTCCATTTCCGCAGAAACGAGCATACACTAAATAAAAGCGGGAATCGTCAATTTCTCTGACCTTCCATTTCCGCAGAAACGGGCATACGCTAAATAAAAGCAAGAATCGTCAATGTCTCCGACCTTCCATTTTTGCAGAAACGGGCATACGCTAAATAAAAGCGAGAATCATCAATATCCCTGACCTTCCGTTTTCGCAGAAACGGGCATACGCTAAATAAAAGCGAGAATCGTCAATGTCTCTGACCTTCCATTTCCGCAGAAACGGGCATAGGCTAAATAAAAGCGAGAACCGTCAATATCTCTGACCTTCCATTTTCGCAGAAACGGGCATACGCTAAATAAAAGCGAGAATCGTCAATGTCTCTGACCTTCCATTTCCGCATAAACGGGAATACGCTAAATAAAAGCGAGTATCATAAATATCTCTAACCTTCCATTTGCACAGAAACGGGCATACGCTAATAAAAGCGGGAATCGTCAATATCTCTGACCATCCATTTCCGCAGAAACGGGCATACGCTAAATAAAAGCGAGAATCGTCAATGTCTCTGACCTTCCATTTCCGTAGAAACGGGCATACGCTAAATAAAAGCGAGTATCGTCAATATCTTTGACCTTCCATTTTCTCCGAAACGGGCATATGCTAAATAAAAGCGAGAATCGTCAATATCTCTGACCTTCCATTTCCGCAAAAACGGGCATACGCTAAATAAAAGCGAGTATCGTCAATATCTCTGACCTTCCATTTCCGCAGAAACAGGCATACACTAATTAAAAGCGAGTATCGTCAATATCTCTGACCTTCCATTTCCGCAGAAACGGGCATACGCTAATAAAAGCGAGTATCGTCAATATCTCTGACCTTCCATTTCCGCAGAAACGGGCATACGCTAAATAAAAGCGAGTACTGTCAATATCCCTGACCTTCCATTTTCGCAGAAACGGGCATACGCTAAATAAAAGCGAGAATCATCAATATCTCTGACCTTCCATTTCTGCAGAAACAAGCATACACTAAATAAAAGTGCGAACTGTCAATATCTCTGACCTTCCATTTCCGTAGAAACGGGCATACACTAAATAAGAGCGAGAATCGTCAATATCTCTGACCTTCCATTTCCATAGAAACGGGCATACGCTAACTAAAAGCGAGAACCGTCAATATCTCTGACCTTCCATTTCCGCAGAAACGGGCATACGCTAAATAAAAGCGAGAATCGTCAATGTCTCCGACCTTCCATTTCCGCAGAAACGGGCATACGCTAAATAAAAGCGAGAATCATCAATATCTCTGACCTTCCGTTTCCACAGAAACGGGCATACGCTAAATAAAAGCGAGAATCGTCAATGTCTCTGACCTTCCATTTCCGCAGAAACGGGCATAGGCTAAATAAAAGCGAGAACCGTCAATATCTCTGACCTTCCATTTTCGCAGAAACGGGCATACGCTAAATAAAAGCGAGAATCGTCAATGTCTCTGACCTTCCATTTCCGCAGAAACAGGCATACGCTAAATAAAAGCGAGTATCGTAAATATCTCTGACCTTCCATTTCCACAGAAACGGGCATACGCTAATAAAAGCGGGAATCGTCAATATCTCTGACCATCCATTTCCGCAGAAACGGGCATACGCTAAATAAAAGCGAGAGTCGTCAATGTCTCTGACCTTCCATTTCCGTAGAAACGGGCATACGCTAAATAAAAGCGAGTATCGTCAATATCTCTGACCTTCCATTTCCGCAGAAACGGGCATAAGCTAAATAAAAGCGAGTATCGTCAATTTCTCTGACCTTCCATTTCCGCAGAAACGGGCATACGCTAATAAAAGCGAGTATCTTCAATATCTCTGACCTTCCATTTCCGCAGAAACGGGCATACGCTAAATAAAAGCGAGTACTGTCAATATCCCTGACCTTCCATTTCCGCAGAAACGGGCATACGCTAAATAAAAGCGAGAATCATCAATATCTCTGACCTTCCATTTCTGCAGAAACGAGCATACACTAAATAAAAGTGCGAACTGTCAATATCTCTGACCTTCCATTTCCGTAGAAACGGGCATACACTAAATAAGAGCGAGAATCGTCAATATCTCTAACCTTCCATTTCCGCAGAAACGGGCATACGCTAACTAAAAGCAAGAACCGTCAATATCTCTGACCTTCCATTTCCGCAGAAACGGGCATACGCTAAATAAAAGCGAGAATTGTCAATATCTCTGAGCTTCCATTTCCGCAGAAACGAGCATACACTAAATAAAAGCGGGAATCGTCAATTTCTCTGACCTTCCATTTCCGCAGAAACGGGCATACGCTAAATAAAAGCAAGAATCGTCAATGTCTCCGACCTTCCATTTTTGCAGAAACGGGCATACGCTAAATAAAAGCGAGAATCATCAATATCCCTGACCTTCCGTTTTCGCAGAAACGGGCATACGCTAAATAAAAGCGAGAATCGTCAATGTCTCTGACCTTCCATTTCCGCAGAAACGGGCATAGGCTAAATAAAAGCGAGAACCGTCAATATCTCTGACCTTCCATTTTCGCAGAAACGGGCATACGCTAAATAAAAGCGAGAATCGTCAATGTCTCTGACCTTCCATTTCCGCATAAACGGGAATACGCTAAATAAAAGCGAGTATCATAAATATCTCTAACCTTCCATTTGCACAGAAACGGGCATACGCTAATAAAAGCGGGAATCGTCAATATCTCTGACCATCCATTTTCGCAGAAACGGGCATACGCTAAATAAAAGCGAGAATCGTCAATGTCTCTGACCTTCCATTTCCGTAGAAACGGGCATACGCTAAATAAAAGCGAGTATCGTCAATATCTTTGACCTTCCATTTTCTCCGAAACGGGCATATGCTAAATAAAAGCGAGAATCGTCAATATCTCTGACCTTCCATTTCCGCAAAAACGGGCATACGCTAAATAAAAGCGAGTATCGTCAATATCTCTGACCTTCCATTTCCGCAGAAACAGGCATACACTAATTAAAAGCGAGTATCGTCAATATCTCTGACCTTCCATTTCCGCAGAAACGGGCATACGCTAATAAAAGCGAGTATCGTCAATATCTCTGACCTTCCATTTCCGCAGAAACGGGCATACGCTAAATAAAAGCGAGTACTGTCAATATCCCTGACCTTCCATTTTCGCAGAAACGGGCATACGCTAAATAAAAGCGAGAATCATCAATATCTCTGACCTTCCATTTCTGCAGAAACAAGCATACACTAAATAAAAGTGCGAACTGTCAATATCTCTGACCTTCCATTTCCGTAGAAACGGGCATACACTAAATAAGAGCGAGAATCGTCAATATCTCTGACCTTCCATTTCCATAGAAACGGGCATACGCTAACTAAAAGCGAGAACCGTCAATATCTCTGACCTTCCATTTCCGCAGAAACGGGCATACGCTAAATAAAAGCGAGAATCGTCAATGTCTCCGACCTTCCATTTCCGCAGAAACGGGCATACGCTAAATAAAAGCGAGAATCATCAATATCTCTGACCTTCCGTTTCCACAGAAACGGGCATACGCTAAATAAAAGCGAGAATCGTCAATGTCTCTGACCTTCCATTTCCGCAGAAACGGGCATAGGCTAAATAAAAGCGAGAACCGTCAATATCTCTGACCTTCCATTTTCGCAGAAACGGGCATACGCTAAATAAAAGCGAGAATCGTCAATGTCTCTGACCTTCCATTTCCGCAGAAACAGGCATACGCTAAATAAAAGCGAGTATCGTAAATATCTCTGACCTTCCATTTCCACAGAAACGGGCATACGCTAATAAAAGCGGGAATCGTCAATATCTCTGACCATCCATTTCCGCAGAAACGGGCATACGCTAAATAAAAGCGAGAGTCGTCAATGTCTCTGACCTTCCATTTCCGTAGAAACGGGCATACGCTAAATAAAAGCGAGTATCGTCAATATCTCTGACCTTCCATTTCCGCAGAAACGGGCATACGCTAAATAAAAGCGAGTATCGTCAATATCTCTGACCTTCCATTTCCGCAGAAACGGGCATACGCTAATAAAAGCGAGTATCTTCAATATCTCTGACCTTCCATTTCCGCAGAAACGGACATACGCTAAATAAAAGCGAGTACTGTCAATATCCCTGACCTTCCATTTCCGCAGAAACGGGCATACGCTAAATAAAAGCGAGAATCATCAATATCTCGGACCTTCCATTTCTGCAGAAACGAGCATACACTAAATAAAAGTGCGAACTGTCAATATCTCTGACCTTCCATTTCTGTAGAAACGGGCATACACTAAATAAGAGCGAGAATCGTCAATATCTCTAACCTTCCATTTCCGCAGAAACGGGCATACGCTAACTAAAAGCGAGAACCGTCAATATCTCTGACCTTCCATTTCCGCAGAAACGGGCATACGCTAAATAAAAGCGAGAATCGTCAATATCTCTGAGCTTTCATTTCCGCAGAAACGAGCATACACAAAATAAAAGCGGGAATCGTCAATTTCTCTGACCTTCCCTTTCCGCAGAAACGGGCATATGCTAAATAAAAGCGAGAATCGTCAATGTCTCTGACCTTCCATTTCCGCAGAAACGGGGATACGCTAAATAAAAGCGAGAATCGTCAATGTCTCTGACCTTCCATTTCCGCAGAAACGGGCATACGCTAAATAAAAGCGATAATCGTAAATGTCTCTGACCTTCCATTTCCGCAGAAACGGGCATACGCTAAATAAAAGCGAGAATCGTCAATGTCTCGCAGAAACTGGCATACGCTAAATAAAAGCGAGAACCGTCAATATCTCTGACCTTCCATTTTCGCAGAAACGGGCAAACGCTAAATAAAAGCGAGAACCGTCAATATCTCTGACCTTCCATATCCGCAGAAATGAGCATACGCTAAATAAAAGCGAGTACTGTCAATATCCCTGACCTTCCATTTCCGCAGAAACGGGCATACGCTAAATAAAAGAGAGAATCATCAATATCTCTGACCTTCCATTTCTGCAGAAACGAGCATACACTAAATAAAAGTGCAAACTGTCAATATCTCTGACCTTCCATTTCCGTAGAAACGGGCATACACTAAATAAGAGCGAGAATCGTCAATATCTCTAACCTTCCATTTCCGCAGAAACGGGCATACGCTAACTAAAAGCGAGAACCGTCAATATCTCTGACCTTCCATTTCCGCAGAAACGGGCATACGCTAAATAAAAGCGAGAATCGTCAATATCTCTGAGCTTCCATTTCCGCAGAAACGAGCATACACTAAATAAAAGCGGGAATCGTCAATTTCTCTGACCTTCCATTTCCGCAGAAATGGGCATACGCTAAATAAAAGCGAGAATCGTCAATGTCTCTGACCTTCCATTTCCGCAGAAACGGGCATACGCTAAATAAAAGCGAGAATCGTCAATGTCTCTGACCTTCCATTTCCGCAGAAACGGGCATACGCTAAATAAAAGCGAAAATCGTCAATGTCTCTGACCTTCCATTTCCGCAGAAACGGGCATACGCTAAATAAAAGCGAGAATCGTCAATGTCTCTGACCTTCCATTTCCGCAGAAACGGGCATACGCTAAATAAAAGCGAGAACCGTCAATATCTCTGACCTTCCATTTTTGCAGAAACGGGCATACGCTAAATAAAAGCGAGAACCGTCAATATCTCTGACCTTCCATATCCGCAGAAACGGGCATACGCTAAATAAAAGCGAGAATCGTCAATATCTCTGACCTTCCATTTCCGCAGAAATGGGCATACGCTAAATAAAAGCGAGAATCGTCAATGTCTCTGACCTTCCATTTCCGCAGAAACGGGTATACGCTAAATAAAAGCGAGAATCGTCAATATCTCTGACCTTTGATTTCCGCAGAAACGGGCATACGCTAAATAAAAGCGAGAATCGTCAATATCTCTGACCTTCCATTTCCGCAGAAACGGGCATACGCTAAATAAAAGCGAGAATCGTCAATATCTCTGACCTTCCATTTCCGCAGAAACGGGCATACGCTAAATAAAAGCGAGAATTGAGCATCTAAAGACTTGAACAAGCAACTCTGAGGGGAATTTCTGATATTAACTGCCAGACATCCATCTTGAACAAAAATGGGTAAAAACTTCGAAGGTATAGTCATGAAGCCTTTTAATGCTGACGTAACAGCCATCCGAGGAACACTCTACTAGGGAAACTCTGACGTCAACTGCCATACCCTTTCCTTGGCAACAATTAACAACTTCAAAGGTCTGATCCATGAAATCTTTCCTTTTACAACGCTGATGCAACAACGATCTGAGGAAAACTCCGCTGGGGAAGAAGAGAAACTTAACCAAGTAACTCTGATAAAAGCACACATGATAGGACGAACGTCATCATCACATGTCTTATGTCAACATTTGAATATTCGAAAACCATCCTGAACAAGAATCCCAATTACCTACAGGGAAGACACCTGACACAAAGAGGTAACCAACCTGGCTTATGTTTCAAAATGCACATGTTTGAAAATGGCGTAATGCTCCATACGAACTGGAAATGCTACGCGTTTGGGGTAGATGCTATGCACGATGCAAATGCAAAGAAGCGTTCCAGCAAAATAAACGCTGGAAGAACGAAGCCAAACTTCCGCTGGGGGGAAGAGACAATCCTGCTGGGGATATCTCGACAACTCCGGAGTTACGAACTCTGCAGAGGATGATCAACCCTATTGGAGGAAAGATAACCTGCTGGAGAACCGAAAGGACAGTCCTGCGTGGGGATGATCCTTCTAAACCGACGACGACCTGTTTGTACCTTGTGAATACCTCACTGGGGATTAAACATACACACGACCAACTGCTGGGAATGCACACCACTGCCTGAACGCTTACTAACTCGCATCCAACTCTTCTGGGGATAAAAATGCGACTTCAGTCTGTCGGGGAGGAATAACATTGTCTAGAGCCTGCTCCTACGTTAAGGGACTCCGGCTGGGGAAACACAACTGAACCTGCTGAGGAAGAAGGAGTCATTCTGCTTGAAAAACATGCCATGAAACGAACTTGAAATGACTTGCCCTAGAATCTGTAACAACTTTTGACCAATTCTGCAGGTATGGAGAGGAACGGTTCCTTCGCTTTCAGACCTTCGCCCCAGCCTGTGGTATCTTCGTCATATCCTTTCAAAAGGGAACCTGAGATCTCTGTACTTTGGTGGTTTGACACGAACGACTTCAACACTTCGAACCTCACGGAGGTGCTTCAAGTTAATCGCCTTCAGGATAAGGATAACTTTGGCGCTCCCGGGGTGACCTGCCCCAGTCTCGTCATGACTTTGCCCCTCATGGGCTGATCTGTGGGGAGTAGTACCCTTGGCTGTGAGAGATTCATCAAATCTCGACCTGATTGCCCCGGATTACCTGATTTCTGGATGGCTGACTCCCACGCCGCGATCATTGGACATAGCTTGCCCCGGTTCACCGAAATATTCTAGCATCCTGCATTCTGTCCTGATTAAATATTTCCATCTTGGAAACCTTCCCGCTGTCAAGCGCTTACTCGCTCGTAAAACAAGTTGTTCTGCATAAAAGACATATCAAATGCAATGCATATGGCAGTTTTGAAAATCCAATCAGTTCACTGGAAAAAATTTTATGACATAAAATGTATGAATCATCCATTAGCATGTCAACATTAATACAACGCTGTAAGAAGAATCCTTTCAGGAGTCAGTTCCGGTGCGATCTTTACCAAAGTATGCTTTCGAAACAAACCTATTTCAATTAGGACTTTTAAAGGTTGTAACGTGGTCAGGTTCACGGTTTATGAAAGAAAGGATAAAGGCTCAAAATTTGTTTTAACCCACCCATTCTCCTTGATGTTCTCCCCTCCTACGTTCAGCTAATTCGACCTTAGCGTTCTCCTTTCAAAGGTTGAGTGACAGTTCAAGGAATTACACTTTTCGAAGTGACAGTCGCTCCCTTTTCGTCTTTTGGCGTCCGGAGCCACACGACTCCGTTCTTGTTTGAGAATTTTTCTTTCGAAATCCCTTTTCGCTTTTCGTTTTTTGCTTTCCCCTAACTTGCGCCTGGACTAACTCTTTTGAGTTTCTTCAATTTTGAAGTCCAGCGGGGTACCCTAGTTTTTGCCTAAGTCGCTTGCTTTCAAAATTCGACTTAGCGGGCTTTTCTTTTTGATTCTTTTCTTTCTCTCTTTTTTTGGAACAAATCGTATGACCTCGGCTCGTATGACTTGTTAAAGAGATTTTGACTGCTTCACTCCTGATCGAACAGGCTTAACCATTGTGGTTTTCGAGGTACGACCTATAGTGGTGTGATTGATCCTCGAACGGATACTCATTTTGTGATTTGAACGCTTGGTCAAATTAACTAACACCTACCCTGCCCCGGGTTAAGATTGAGGGTTTTTTGTTTCCAGAAAGAAACTCCTACTACTCGACTCAAATGGGTTAACAAGGGATTATCTTCCTTATATCTCCGGTGTTTGGGAATTGAAATAGTGCTTGTACATCATCAATAGGTTTTTATTCAAAAGCATAGCATCAGAAGCTTACACATCATTGGATTTCGTCATCCTCCCCGGATTCCACTTAAACAAGCGTTTTGAAATAAAAGAAAGTAGTAGAGTGAACACAAATGGATTAGTTCAAAACATGCATATTTATTTCATTATCAATATCAATTGAAAAACAACATGCTTTACAAACGAAATTTGCAATGAAAACAGGAAAGAAACTACAAATGTAAAGAAAATGACAAAAAAAATGCAGATTGCCAGCTTCTAGGAATTGGGCTTTCACATCTGACTTGTGGGAGAATCAGCCGCTTCCAGCTTGTCCGTGGTTTGGCATAGGATTTTGTACCATGTTGGGAATTTCATCGGAGAAGTTGACTGCCTTTCTATCGATTAAGTCTTGTACCTTGTGCTTGAATGCATGACAATTCTTTATGCTGTGGCCTAGTGCCCCAGAGTGGAATTTACAACGTGCATTGGCATCATACCCAAAAGGAGGCGTGCCCTTCGGCGGAGCTAACGTCCTTTTATCAATAAGCTGCAGTTGTAGTAAAGTTTGAAAAAGCTAAGCATACGGCATTGGGGGCACATCAACTACTCTTTTCGCGGCCCTATCCCTATCCTGAGTTCTTCGCTGAGCAGGATGCAACTATCTCTGCTGCTGCTGCGGCTGTTGTTGCTGTTGAGGGCAGTATGACCGTTGAATCCAAGAGGGAGATGATGTCTGATTCATGGACCGTAAGGGTTGTTGACTCTGAACGGTCAAGACATCCGGAGATTGAGCCTGAGATACCAAGGACTCCTTTTGTTCAGGTGCTTTCATCCTCAAGCTTGGTCTGGGCACAAGCAACAACTGAGGACAAGGGGATTCTGACACCATTGGTTGCAGGATAGACTCTTGACCTACTGCAGCTTCGGGAACATCGTTCACCTTGGCAAAAGCTGGAATAGGATCATCAGGTACACTTACGTTGCTCGGCGTGAATTCAATAGCTTTTGAGTCAATCAGATCTTGAACCTTGTGCTTAAAAGCATGACAATTCTCAATGCTATGCCCCAATGCCCCAGAGTGGATGTCGCGACGGGCATTCCTATTAAAACCGGATGGTACCTTACCCTTAGGTGGATCCAAAGTCCGAAGTTCGACCAGCCGAAAACGAAGCAAAACTTGCAACAACTAAGCGTATGTCATTGGGATCTGGTCGTAAACTCTGCTAGCTGATTTTACCTTCTGAGCGTACCCCCTAGTCACATGGTTATCCTGAGAAGCAATGCGTTGGAGAGCAAAATTCAAGGCTCTTTGTCGTCCATGAGACGTCTGAGGCTTATCAACCCTTGGCACAGGTTCCACAGGCGCAGGTTCCACAAGCACAAGTGGAACAGGCATCTTTGTTGCGGCCTCAGGTAGCTGATCATCTCCTTTCCTGAGCACATTCTTTAACACCTCCATGATCAAGCCCACCTGGGTCTTCAACTGCTGGTTCTCCTCTCTGAGTACCTGCTGGTTCGAACGGAACTCTTGCATGTTCCCCATAACCTGCCTCATCTGGCCGCGAACCTCACTCAGCTCTGCTCGTACCTGTTCCATAGCCTCGTAGGAATATCTGTAATCTTCCTGATTGGACACCCTGAAATAACCTGCACCAACAGAGGGTTAGGAAAACAGCTCAACATACCTGTTATGCAAATGATTTATGCAAATGCAAATGTGTGTTTGTGCTTTAGGGAGATTTCTCCCCCGATTCTAGTGCCAGTGCTGATAATAAGAAGTCTGGATCCAATCATTGAAATAACATCTCATATATATAAGACCCAACAAGGCAGCATACAATATCACGGAATACATGGGGAATCAATAGCATGACCTCGACCAACAAGCCTGGTGATGGTCAGCCTACAGCAAAGATCAGAAAATACAAAGGGTTACAAAGATAGTCAAGTGCGACAACGGGCGCAAAACTCTTCTAGCAACTCCTTTGTTTTGGGATGATCAGGCCGAGTGAGTAACCCTTCAATAAGAAACTCCCTCTGCATGATAGTGCACTGGAGACCTTCAACAGAATCTTCCCACGCGCCTTGGCCAAAATAGTCTTCCAACCTTCGCTTCTTAGACTCGAACATCTGCTTGCGCTCCTTCAGGTTAGCGATAGCCTTGGTTAGCATGTCTTCAGTGGCGTACCTACGAGTAGTTTCCTCATTAAACTTCTTCTCGCTGGCCTTCACCTGAGCCTTCAATTTGGAGATCTGCTGTTTCAGTTTGTCCTCCCTCTCTTTGTTGCTGGCTATAGTGGCATTCCACTGCTGATTGAACTTGGATATTCTCCGGTATGCTTCATCCAAGTTCTGCTTCTTGGTAGCAAGCACATCATTGACAAATTTGAAGTCCAAACCCAAACGTTCGCGATCAGCTATCTTCTTAGTCAGGTTCGTGCCTAGCCGATTTACCAACTCTGTCTACTTTCTGAAGGAGTGGACGGCTTCGTTTCTCTCACTTCTAAGTTGTGCTAGCTCTTTCTCCAACTCTTCATTGGCCTTTTTCAGCTCTTCCTTCTCAGCTAACACCTGATTGTACTGCTGAATAGACACGTTAGTAGGCTCTTCAACCACTGGAGGATACTTTTGCTTAGCAGGTGGGAAGGGCATCCCTATTGTCTCTGCTCTGCTCTTGATCCAGGTCGCATAAGGAGCGTAAGCTTGGCTATTGCTCTTACCTAACAATGATTTTCCTCGTTTGCTGACGTCATTCCAGGCATGCTGAAGCTTAGCTAACATATCCCCATCTAGAAGACCTGTGAGGTACAACGATTCCTGCACCTCTTCATCTTTTGGCGGACCTCTCAAAGCGTAGGCGAACTGTCTGATAAGCAAAGAGGGATTATAGTTGATACAACCCTTTCTTCCAATCAAAGGTACATTCGGAAAACCACTGCAGCTGAATATGATTTCAGCACCCAGCATATCTCGATCAAACCAAACAATGCTCTCTGCTGATAAACCCATCAAGCGCTCAAACCACTCAGCTGTGGCTGCAGATGAAGCAAAGAGACCCTTCTTAGGCAGGTGACTATCAAACCATCTGTAGAGTAAGGGCACACAGCACGATACATTCTTACCCCTTCTATTTTCGTTCTTGTAATGGACGGAATGATATACATCACCAATCAAGGTAGGAACTGGATTCCCTAATGCAAAGATATGGAAGGCACCCAAGTCTACAAAATCAGGCATGTTGGGAAACAAGATGATGCCATATATGCAGAGGGCAAGAATGGCGTTGAATACGATCCAACAACCGTCTTTGGCGCACTGTTGGGATTTCCCAACTAGGAACTGCAGAGAAAATCCAGGAACCCCATTCCAACTAGACAGAAGCAACTCAGAAGCGTCCAGATGAAAAGCAAGAGCTAGATTAGCCAGATTAGGCTTAGCATCCATGTGAACAAATGACATCTGATTCTTAATAGGTACACCCAATAACTCAGCATACTCCTCTAATGTAGGTGCAAGAATGAAGTCCGGAAAAGTGAAGCATCTCATTGGAGGGTCATAGAACTACAGCAAGGCATACAACCCATTCAACTCATATATCGAAGGTTTACGAACCAGACTGAGCAACTTCCCATAAGATTTCCTGAATTCCCCTCTCACTGTATCATCTGCCAAGGAAATAAAACTAGACAGTAGAGCAACATCTGGGGTAGGGATCTTGTAGGCCACATTCTTCTTCAAAGGTCCCATGCTAGCAGAACTGAGGGCAAGAATTACCGGAACCGAGGGATGGTAAATGCACATGCAACACAGACACACGTTAATAATATGCAAATGAGTATGCAAACTGAAAAATGCAATCATGCAACAGGGGATCAAGATGGTGCTGTTGAGGAGACCGAGGCTCTGTTCCCACACAATTACAATGCTGCTCTGATAATACAACCCTGAAGAAGACCAATAATTATGCACTGTCGAGAACGAACATATCTCTGATGATAAGAACCCTCTGAGCCCAACAACACTGATTCACTATCAAGAAAACTAGGTAGTCTGAAGGTTAAGGTTTCTTGTAATAACCCGACCCCGCTCACAGGTATGGACCTAGTCACTGAAAGGTATGGCATCCTATGCGTTTCCCAGCGTCACAAACTTTCAAGAAACTATGATACGATACCTAGAAGGTGTGGCATCATCATCTCTTGAAGTGGCCTCACTCAGCTGAGTCATAAATGATCGGTCCCCAGATTCGACAATCCTCCTAACCAACAACCCCTCAAGCCCAAAGGGCCGGAAAAGAAGTCAACCGGGAGAATCTCGTCTGAGCGTGGATTTCATGAGACACTAGTACCTGCAAAGCAAGCACGCGCCCACTACTTTCCACAACTAAAGCTAGGTACACTCAAGCCTGGGTCTGGCTTATCATTCATCAGAGCCCCTTCCCACAACAGCACAATAATGATATCATACTGAAAGTAAAATGCGGAAAGTAAAATGTGATAAATAAAACCCAACAGGTAAACACACAAGCGCTAGGATTGACTCGCATAGGGGATGCGAAACGGTCCCAGCATAGGGGATGGGAAAAGTCCCCAGCAGCTATAAGTCCCCAGCAGAGTCGCCAGCTGTCGCTACCGCGAAAATAAGGTGCCGGCAAAACAAAAGAGTCGCCACCTTTCCTTATTTATCCCACAGAAAGGGAAAGGAAATGATCGGAAAAACCTGACAAAAAGGTATAAGACAAGGTCATCGCAACCATTGTTTGGGTTCGAGAGTCGGTTACGCAAGGGGAAGGTATTAGCACCCCTCACGTCCATCATACTCGATGGGATCCACACTTGTTGTGTTTATCTGACGGGTTGATTATATCTATCTACGCTAAATGTCTGGTCTGAAAAGAAAAGAAAATGACTCGGCATAACACATCAGTTCTATGCCTACGTATTCCCGTCTCGAACGAGAAATCAGAGTCAACGTAGTTCGCCTAACTACGGGTTATGGGGAAAGATTGCTCGCTGAGACATCGCGTCTCGTGCCTACGTACTTCCACACGGTGCAAAAGATAAGAGCAAACATAGTTCGGGCTAACAAGACCACAGGCTTGTTCAACTGTTTTTTATCCGAGTATGGTTAACAGACGGTTCCAGCAGTTGGTGTATGTAGCTCGCTCGATGGAGACTTAGGCGTTTACCGTTTGCGGTAGAACCGGGAGTTAACAGAACTCTCCTTATGAAAAGGGTTTCCGAGGATTAAAGGTCCAAGAGGACAAAAAGATGTTTGATCTTTGTTTCTGTCTTTTAGAAGAAGTATCTTTTATGGATGTTTGCATCCAATATCGCACTAGAGACTATAACCTGAGAGTGAATGCATCGAATGTCACCCAAAGGGTGCCATACTAAACATCCAATCTGTTGGAAAGAAACTCTCGAACAACCCTTTCTCAAGTAGCTTAAGGCTCGTAGCGTACGACGTCAGTTAACCTTTATTACTGTATTTTGATTTGTTTGAATATGAGAAGAGAAAAGACGAACTAAAGGGGAACTGATCCAATCCTAAAGTTGTCATGCAAAGTTGATCCTATGGTTGAGGTTAGGAGGGAGCTAACTAATGTTATCATGCATGGTTAGAACCTTAATGTCTGTCATAACTTCTTTTGAACAAGAGAAGTCAGAGTTCCTAGGGGAACATGGCAAAGGAAAACAACAACAAAAGAAATACTGTAAAGAAATAACTGTAAGTAAAATGCATGCAATGCAAGTGAGGGAGGAAATATGTGTGGGGAAGGAGCCTCCACAAGCTCATCTCAACCTCAAGCCAAATATGAATAAATGCAAAGATAAGAGAAGAAGGAAATGCAACAAGAGCAAGTCACACAAAACACAGGCAAGGGAGACAGACTCAACCTTAAGCCAGCAAGCAAAGCCACATAATAACAGTCAAGCAATCAGAAAATAAAGCAGATAAAATAGCAGACAAGCAACTCAACAACAAAGCAGTTTAACCAGCAAAACAATCAAGCAGTCTGCAATCAACTTCAAGCCTAAGCCATCTTCAAAAGAAGTCTTCATCCTCAAGCTCCCAAAAGATCCATCAAGAGAGAAGAGAGTTATGATCAAGATTATTGCATGATGATGGGAATCATGATGGAAACCAAGGGAATCCATCATGGCACTCAACCATACATCAGAGATAGGCATCTTCAAAGGTTCTACCTCTTGTGATATGCCACACATCCTTCTAAAGGAGGGATGAGGCTTCCACATATGGACCTTGAATCATTGGATAAGAATGGAAGGCAATCAAGGAAATCCATGTTTATTTGAAGAAAGAGAAATCAAACTAAGCTCTTCTAAACTCTAATTGATCAAGCTCAAAGAAAGATACCAAAAGAGGTATAAATACCAAAACCAAACACCACAATCAAGCAAACAGAAACTTCTATATGTCTAAAGCACCATCAAAGAAGATTAGCAAACCTATCATGACTAAAGGCCACCATTGGGGTTCAACTAGTGCAAGTGTTATGTTGAAAGCATCTTAAAACTAGCCTAAGTATTAAATTTATTTAAAATACCAAATCTACTTCTAAAATCCTATAAGATTTTCTAACGGAACCTGCATGTGTTAGGTATCTATTGTACAAAAACCAGGGGTTGAAACTATGCTTAAGGGTACTAAAGAATTCCTAAATCATCAAGTATCAAAAGGGACCCCTAAAATGGAAGGTCAAGGGAACCTAATCCAAAACAGAACCTATTGTTATCTAAAAATCATGAAATAATTCCTAAGGGATCATGCATCTCTATACTAGCAACCAGCAAAAAATCTCATTCAAATTCAATACCAAATGGCCATACAAAAATCAGCAAGAAAATG
Organism: Lathyrus sativus; assembly: GCA_963859935.3. Lineage (NCBI taxonomy): Eukaryota > Viridiplantae > Streptophyta > Magnoliopsida > Fabales > Fabaceae > Lathyrus > Lathyrus sativus. Next base: position 456,989,844 of record OZ012736.1, on the reverse strand, counting down.
AAGAAATAAGCCAAAATTAAAGAATTAAACAAAAATCAAAAAATCAAATTAAATTGAAAATTGCATGAAAATAAAATGTAACAGCACCAAAAAATCAGAAATTAAATCTAGATTATCCACATATTTTTATTTTATTTTTCTGATCAAAATTGAAATTACTATGAATTTAAAATGAAACAAGCAATTAAAATAAAAAGAAAATGAATTAAAAAACAATAAAAGCTGAGAATTAAATCAGGGGCGTTGGATCTGGAGACTAAGTAAGCTCATCTAAGGGCTCACGCGCTGCCAACACATAAATGAAACGCAACGTTTCATTCAGTAAAAGTCCAATTCTCAGGTAAGATCACAAGCGTTGGATGGAAGGACTTGGTCTTCGTCTTCCATTGATCCAAGGGTGGGGAGGTCATCTTCCTCATTTGAATTCTCAGGTGGAGGGAAACAATCAGGTGAACCAGACGGTGGCTGAGCCATCGTCTTCTCCGGTGAGCCACTAGTTGCAAGTCAAGGAAACTAGGCGAATCTTATATGGATCTCTCTGTTTTTTCATGCTGATTCCAAATATCATGTTCATTCATCCTAATTCCTTCTAGGTTTTGAAACACGACCACAAACAGAAAACACACCAAATCTTCAAGTGTCACCAAACCTCAATCCAAAGCCATAGATCTTCTCCTTACACTTCATAGATCATCATAAGCTATCTAGATCATGTTAACTCTCAATAATTAGGCCAATTCGCATCCAAACAGAAAATTGCTCACACCTTAATTTGTCTCTAAACTCCACAATTTTGATCCAGAATCCATCTAATCATCTTCTTAAACCTTAACCTCATGCTTAAACATGCTAGATCACCATGAATCTACAGCAATTTTGAAAGTTGCATACCTGAGTTGCAGCTTTAAATTGGAGCAGTTAGGGCACGATCCTTGGCTTCAAAATGTGCAAATACACTCTATGATTGATGCTGAAGATGATTCAATCCTCAATTTTCCTTGAATCACTCTAGAATTGAAATTCGATTTCTCACTTGAAGCTTGAAAGTTCACTCTGCAATCTCTGACTCTAGCACGAAATAACCACCAACCTTGATCTGAACCTTCCTCTGAACTTATATAGAATGAGTTTGGGTGATTTAGAGGCCCATTGGAGGCCCAATCAGTGAGATCCAATTTTCACTTTTGCTTGCAAATTTCACCCATGGTTATGCACGATTCTGAGCTCAAAACTTCTCCAAGAAGCTTCAATTGCAATGCTTGTTAACTGTGCAGAGTGTTGGGATCAATTGGAGAGCTTAATTTCATCATGAGGCAAACCTTTGATGTGTTACTTATTTAAGAAGTAACAAAGTGAAATGTCATGAATTATGCCTCAAATTCATTTTCCACCATTGCCATTGTGTTCAAAATGAGCACTCATTTGGTCTTATTTGAGCACACATGATTTAATTTGAGTTTTTTTTCACATAAATGCCTTTTAATTCCCCTTTTGTCAATCTCTTTCAAGCCAAGTCTCACCCTAAGCCAAATCAAATCCCCATGGATACATGGTTGACCTAAAAATGCCATTTTAAGCAAGTTTTGTTTTGGACAAAACTTCATTTGAAGTGTGCAAGATAGAGAAAATGACCAATAATGCCAAATGACCTATAATCTTACTTTCCCAAAATACCCCTGACTTGCAAACCTCATACCTTGAGTTCCACAAATCAGATGTAAGACTTATAGTACAATTTGGAAAGCTAAGATCAAGACCTACAACTTTCATGTTGGCCAAAAGTTGAGGAGAAACACCCTTCTAGGTCAAAAGTCACATTCATCTGATGACCTGTAACTTGTCTAGATCATAACTTGAGTTCTATAAATCCAATGAAGGACTTCTAGTACTCATATTAAATCTAAGAACATGCTCTACAATTTTCATGTTGGCCAACAGTTGAGATGAAACTTGCATCTTGAGATAAGTGGTCTTGAAGTTAGGCACTAAATATGGGATTTTACCCTGAGAACCCTAGTTTAGCAACTCCTCACACTCTGACTTCTTCTTGGATGGATCTTGGAATTTCACCTTATGTATCTCAACATAACTTTCCATGATCACAAAGACTTAGAAATAGTTTTTGATCCCCTTCAATTGCACAGTTGACTCAAGGTTGACCAGGCAAAACCCTAATTGCAACACCCCCAACTGTAGCTCTTCACACTTAGCCTAATGACTCAACTGAGCTCTCTCATGAACCTCAAGGCACTCCATGAGCTCTATCCACACTCTATCCATGATCAAGGCTTCACAACCCACTGATGGTCTTCAATTGGCCCTCAGGTTAGGAGATGAACCCTACACAAGCAACAAAACTTCTCAAGAACATAAAACACCTCCTGATGAATTTGGTGACCTCTCAAGCTTGAACAAGACCTCTAGATAGGCTCCTCTTGATATAAGCCATACTTGATCCCCTGCTATATGAACAATGCTATGCTATCCAAATGCTAGATCAATGATATGCTAATGCAATGAAACATAAACCAAGTGAGGAATAGGTTAGGCAAATTTTGGGGTGCAACACTTGGTTTTATCAATCTTGTTTACCTTCATCACAATGAAGTTAACTCTTACAACCGCCTTTACTCCTCCTCTAAATGCATCGTCTATGTTGCTGGGACTCGTGATTGTGAAAACATGGACTGCATTGCTCACGAAAGCTGGAATAGTTAATCAACCATTTCACAAGATAACAACCTCCAATTAATTTTTTAAAGTAAATAAATATAAGCCAGTTGTCATGTTTGACATACCACCCCTAACAAAGTACACAAAGGCGTCACTATTAGGCTTTGGTTTAAGATTCTCCCTCAAATCAGAATGCAATAGCTAAAGGTATTTTCACTATATAAAAAATCAAGTACACATCAAAATGCCTAAAGCCAAAGACTATTTATTGTGAAATTCCAGCCCCTAACAATTTTTCAGAAATTTCGTGCGATGCGTCGACTGGAAAAGGCATGCATCGACGCTGTTGCGGTGAGAATCGTGATACCAAGCTATTGATTAACTTGAATCTTTAATTCTTAAAATTTACAACCGGACTTTAATTTATCCAAAGGAAAGGTCTAAAGAAAGAAAAAACCTTCTGCGCGATGTTACAACAATGCTAAGAGATTCGGGGATCGGGGGTTGGTTATGCATAGGGTAGGTATTTCACATCCTAAACATCTGTAGTACTCTGTAGGAACCTTTTGTTTCTTTGCATGCTAAGTTTGTAAATGTTTGCTAAGGTTTGGGATTGGGTAAAGGGTGTAGGTTAAAACCTAAAGATAGTTTCTAAGTTTTCTCGCAAAGACATCGCGTCCTCTGCCTACGTATCCTTACTAGGATAGAATCAGAGCAATCGTAGTTCACCTCACTAAGATTAAAGAACACTTGATTATGATCAAGGTTCAAAGGGGAACAAACATATCCATGCTTGTGTAGAGTTTCACGAAACTCTCTAGATCTATGTTGAACTCTCAAGAAAGGGAAGTAAGTAATCATATCCATGATTCTTACATAGAGTTAACCAAACTCTATCCTAAAGTTCTACGTTATGAGACCAATTGGTTCTATCCAGACCAAAAGGTGGGAGAAAGGGGGAAGGTTGCTCGTCAAGATATCGCATCTTGTGCCTACGCATTCTCATTGTCCAAGGAGAAATCAGAGCGGTCGTAGTTCGGGCACGAACTACAGAATAAGGATCAATTGGTTCTTTCCAGACCAAAAGAGGGAAGAAGGTTCTATCCAGACCTATGAGTGAAAATCCTATTGGTTCTATCCAGACCAAAAGGAGGGGAAGGTTCTATCTAGACCTAATGAGTTATAGTCCTATTGGTTCTATCCAGACCAAAAGGGGGAGAAGGTTCTATCCAGACCTATGAGTTTAAATCCTATTGGTTCTATCCAGACCAAAAGGGAGAGAAGGTTCTATCCAGACCTATGAGTTTAAATCCTATTGGTTCTATCCAGACCAAAAGAGAGAGAAGGTTCTATTCAGACCTATAAGGTTATCCTATTGGTTCTATCCAGACCAAAAGGGGGGAAGGCTCTATCCAGACCTATGATGTAATGAGCTATCTATGACCCAAGGGTCAATAGAGAGACTTTTCCTTTGGAAGGAGAGAGAGGAGGCAATCTCGGATGAGAACTAAAGTGTTCTATCATTTCGGGGAAATAAACTTAACAAAGCATAATCATTCACACATGATGAATATAAGGGATATGGTTACAACTAAACAAGCATGCATATCACAATAACCAAGGATTAAATAGATACAAATGTTTACAACCTAGAATCATATATCTTAACAAAGATGAAGGTAACAACCCAGAGACATATTAACAAATATGAAAACAACAATCATACAAATAAGTCATAACTTAAAATGATCATGTTATAAGTCAAAGTACATCAAATGTGACAACAATTAGGCATTGATGACAATCAAATACGCAAGGACTAATCATAACAGTTAAATCTTAAGACTCAAGAAGAGAACAACAATTTTATGGTAACCACCAACAAGAAATGAAGTCTCAACATGTTAACAAGCACAAAGAAATCAAATATCAATAAATCTCACAAGATAAAATAAGCATGGTATGAAAGAAAATCGATCACGACTCGAGGTAACGACCTAAGAAAGAACCAACTAACAAGTAGGCAAACAGCATTGTAAAAACAAGCAACTATAAGATTTTAATTCGTTAAATGAAACTAGACATTACAATGAAAAAGTTACAAAAAGAACGGATTAAAAATAATAAACAGTGAATGAGTTATGATTTATTGAAGTTTCAAAGTTTATAAAATAAACTCATGTAAATAAAAAGAGAAAAGGGCAAGGGTGGGAGTTGAACCCATGCCCTTTGGTTTACAAACACATCACTTAGCCACTTGGGCACCTGGCGCGTGTGTTCAAGGAAAGGAAAAGATGGAGAAAATGATGAAAACATGTCATTTGAAATAAAATACCAAAAAGTGTCCCACTCAGGGAACGAACCAAGGACCATGGGCAAGACAAGTGACTTAAGGCGCATGCTTCTACCACTGGGGTGGCGATACATCCGTGTATTTAGCCACCCCAGAAAAAGATAAGGCTTCCTTGGCAAGCAATTCTGGGCCCAAAACCAAAGCAAACAAGGCAAATACGGATTGGATCATTACTTCAACAAATCAAAACCAAATCCAACAAAATTAAAGTCTAGATTGATTATTTTTCCACAAGGATGATGATGGTGCAGTTGGTTTTTCAAAATAACATGCACATAGGAAAATTCGAAGACAAATGCATAATGAAGTTTTGATGTGCATTTTGAGTTCAAGAGATCAAAACAGGTGGGCTTGGGGGTATGCAAAGGTCTGAGCACACTTGAAATATGATATGGAAAAGATTATGACAGGAAAAATGTTGAAAAGATCTCAAAATGAGAAAATGGCATGAAAGTTGCTAATTTGGTGAAATTGGTGTAAAGTAGACTTGGCATTTAAACAAAGTTAAAACAAGTGACTTAAATGACAAAGCAAAGCTCAATAACCCCTACCATAACAGATTGAGAACTCAACACATAAGTTTGAGCCTGATGAACTCAGAGGTTATCAAACCTTAGAAAGAAACTGGCAGAAACATAGGCATCAAAACATCATTTACCAATGGTCTTGACAATAACAGAAATTAGGCCTCATGCCAACAACTCTTTTTCACAGCAGAGCAGTATTTCATGACATGACAATATCAAAAAACAATGTTCAAACAAAGGCTCAGCAGTACAAACTGTCATCACAATGATAATGAGGCATACACATCCTAAACATGAGCTGACATGCTTACTACTTCTAACAGCAGGTCTGAACAAAACCACACCATATCAACCAATCATTAACTCTAACCTTGCCATGAATCTCAAAAGAAAAATGCAAACTGAAACACAATTGTACTCTCCTTGACATACCAATATCAGAAAAAAAAAAAAAAGGCAATCCTAGGATCATACAGCCACCACTTAAGCATTTGCCAAAGCAAAACAGAACTGAAATCATGAATTCACCAATTCACCACTTTACAAGGGAACTAGACTTAACTGGCCTTACAAAGTTTATCCAACAAGAGTAGAACCTGGTTCATAGCAGCAAATACATAATCTGACCAGAAAACATTGCATACTAGCAGTCTTGGCACAAATGATACTGCCTATACCTCAGTCCCAATTAATTAACAAAAACAAGTTCATCAACCTAAGGCAATGATGAGTTTACAAACTCAATATGATTTCTAGCATGATAATGCTTATCCACAAAGTATCACCAACTCATCATATTTGAATCTCTCATTAAGGGGTCAAAATTAAACAAACACTTTTAAAACCCTAACAATCTGTTTGCAAATTTAAGCAAAATGTGGTGACAATCCTCTCCTCATCTCCACCTTATGCCAATAGGTCCACATCAGTCAGAAACACCCTCTCAACACAAGCAAATCCACACCTGATCCTAAAACCAAAACCTGGCCTATAATTTCTATAAAAAAACCACCTGCCAGCCCTTAAACAGGTCAGTTGACAAACCCCTTAAAAAAGAGACAACCTTGATCATTCCAAAACCTGCTAGCAACAAACTTTGAACCAGTAGTGGACCACCACTTCTAAGTGCCTCAGGCAAGATGGAGTAAATGAAATCAAACATAGTAGCCTATCAGTAGGTTTAAAGATAAACCAATAGCAAACCTAACACAAGTTCTTGTGGACAACCTCAGTTATGTACAAACAGGTTGGTCAGAAAATCAAAACACCCCCAGGTCATGTTTCAACAATATGCATAGTGAATGCTAGCCATAACCAACATTCTTTCAAAAATGATAAAACAGAAGCCTTGTTTAAGAACAGGTAGCAGACAGTTTTTTTTTGCAATACAATGCAAGCATACATTAGTGTGCAGTCTCCATGACAGTTGGAAAAAGGATCAAAAGTGAGTGAAACCCCAATTGAGCAAACTTAACTTTAAAAGCAATAAAGCCATAATCTTAAAACTGAATCCACACTCAAGACTGCTCAAAGCACACATGGGATCATAAGTCAAGAAAGAATCAAACAAAATCAACACATTAAGTCAAGCACATGTCCAAGATTTGTTTTACAACAGGCCTTGGTTATGAGAAACAGATTTGGCAACAGATCTAAAAAAAACAGTTTTTTTGACAGAAAAAAGCAAGTTCAATCTTAGAGTGGGATGTGGATGAAAAGGTGGCCTTCAAGTTATCTAACAAACTTCCCTAATCACACATGATAGACAGTTACTGCTGAACAAGTTGGATTACGAGAGACAATCCCATTTCAAAATGAATCTGACAGCAAGATTGTGATTTACCAAGTTTAAATCAACCCAAAATAACCGAAACCTACATGACTGGGGCAACTATAATTTTTAAAGGTTTAGCAAGAGGAACAGGTCCTGACAGCAGTGAGAACTTGGACAGCAAAAATTGGTAGTGAGCCAAATGTTATTCACCAAGTCAATGATATTTGGAATTAGGTTTCACCATGAATTCAATTAGACACAAATAAACAGGTTAAACTGGTTCAGAATGCAAACAATTTTTTTTTAATTGTAATTGAACAATCTGTGGTGAACGTTTTAACAGCACTGAACCAAAGCTCAACATCCAACGGTCATCAAAATCTGGCCTAAATTCAAACAAGCAAAATCTGAGACCCTCAAACTACACTCTTAATGGCTGAAAAGGTCCACCAACCACCAGACCAAAAACTGATCCAACCCTGTCCCATACCAACATTACTAGGCACTGAATATAAACCAAACATCCAACATAGGGACTCAACCCTGATAACAGCTAAAACTAATCATCTTTCCTAATGCACCAACAATAACCTGATAGGATCTCAACCTGAACCTCCCCCCAAACTGCCCTCAAGGTTGTAACAGAAGTGAAGCATACAAAACTAAAGAACCTCACACAACCCCTCACCCAACCTATAGCTCTCTTGATAACAACATAGGCAAGCACAAGCAGTGTAACACAAAACTCATGACTATGGTATAGCAAATGTAGCATATATCACCACACAAGCCAAACTAGATTCAAACATGACCTAGGGGCAGGGGTATCTCATGAAGCAACTTACAAGTTATCCAAACATCATAAAATAAACTAAGATTGACAAATCTAGGGCAAGCATATCAACATTTCACTGTTAGGATCCCTAAAACTAACATGTAGACAAAATCTTCAAAAACAAGTTATACACAATAACAAAGCTCAATAGTGGTAACATATCAACAACACATCCATCATGAATGAAATACTTTAACCAAAGCAAATACCATAGCTACAAAACCTAAGTTCTTGACAAAGAACTAGTATGAGACAACAATGACTATATTTCACCAAAATCACTTCAAAATGGTAAAACATGATAATGTATGAACAACAAAGAGATTGAACATTACATACCTCTTGTAGACAAATCTTGAGCAAGCTAAGAAGCTAAGAAACCCAGAGACCTTCTTCCTTGACAAAGATTTGAAGCTTGCTTCCTCTTGAAGCAATAAACCACCTTTCAAGACGGTTGGAGTTGTGTACCTCCCAACTGGTTTTTGTGAGTTTGGACAGTTGAGGTATGATATATATGAGTTGTTGGGAGTGTTGGAATGGTGGGAAATGCCTCAAGTAAGGATTTGGCTTCCAAAGTGCATGAAAGTCAACATACTAAAGTATGAAGGTTGACTTTTAGGAAAATGATGTTTTTGGGTGGTTTGAGTGTATGGACACCTTCTACACCATGTTTATGGATTATGTAAATGGTTTTGAGTGGCTTGGAAGTGGTGGAACTGAGTTTGAGCAGAGTTTTGCTCAAGACAGTTTTTAGTGAAAACTTGAAGTTTTTGAGATGGTGGAGAGTTGAGAGCTGTTGTTTCTCTTGGTTTTTAAGAGTGCTCTGGTGTGTCTAACATCATAGAGAGTGCATCTATTTATAGTGAAAATGAACATGAGGGCAGATTTGGATTTTTTCATTTTTGGAGGGAGATTGTGAAGTTTGAGTGAATCTTCCCAAGATCTTTGTGGCAGCTCTTACATATCAGCTCCATGGACCAATGCTGAGCCAAAATCAATTGAGATGGGAAGGATGGGATGGCTAGGAAGGTAGGGGACTGCAGCTGCCCAATTTTCTTTGAAAAGTTTCTCTTTCATGGCTTTTTTTAATGAATATTATAATGTCCACTTGCTCCAAGTTGAACAAACTCTCCAATTCTTCATTTTTTCTGGTGTTTGCATCATCCAACCTTCATAATATCAGAAAGGAACAAGATCCAATGGCTGAGGGTAGCCCAAGTTGAAGAATTCTGAATTTTGAAAAGTGTTGGATTGGTAATCTCAAGTGTGGCAGCCCTAACTTTCATGACCCATAACTTTCTGCTCACAAGTGCTATTGAGGAGTTCTACCACAATTTAGAAAGCCCGCAAGTAGCTCTATAACTTTCATGTTTTTGAGATTTCCAAATTCTAGATGGAACTAGGTTGAAAAACCCTTCAAAGTTGCTGAAAAAATCACTTAAAAGGCTAAATAACTTTGGGACTTTTGTAGGCCTTGTCAAGAGCTTTCTAATGAGCTTTGAACCACTTCATTTCCATGTGTGGTTGAGGAGTTATGGTCTTGCCCCTTTCAAAACCCTAATTCCCGACTTTTGCAATTACTTCTTAACCCTTGATCCAATGGTCATGAAATTTTATGGGAAGGTGTAATATGACATAAGGAACATTTTTTATTCACATCTTGAAGTCAAATTCTTTATTGTTGAAGAGTTAACTTTTCGGTCAACCGTACGATCAATCGGTGACTACCGAGTTGACTGTTCATGTTCCAGGTATCTTGAGGACTTGAAACTCTTTGGATAGACTTTACTAAGCCATGGGAGCTTAATGGACCTTGATCCCACCATTGAAACACTTTTTAAATCAAAAGTCAAACTACAATTGACTTTTCCTAATCGAAAACCTTAATCGGGTATCTTGAACTGCACTGTTCTTAATTCCCGGGTGACCACCTCAAATTGAATTCATATTTGACCCAATGTAGTATTCTTGATCTTGTTTATAGTTGAATCAATCCAAAACATTGATTGATTCAAACCATCGAAGCCTCGACTTTGACGGTACGGAACCCTGATTCATCTGCATCTTGACAAAGATAAACTTGAAATGGGTTAAGGTTAGTTAATCAAATGAATATGATCCTACAATGATGATGAGGATCTAAGGGGTCAAATATGGGGTGCAACAGATGCCCCTATTTAAATATCTTTACTAGATGGCAATGAGTGATGACAATCCTCATAGAATCGTAGTGAAAGGTATTTAAATATAGCAAACCAGAAATTTTGTCCCTTAGATCCGATGGTATGCAAAAGGGCGAATGCAAATATGCCATGAGTTCTAAATGGTGTGTTATGATGCTTGAATGCGAGACAGATGCAGACACACGAGGAAATATAAAAGAACGACAATACGACGAGTAACCAATCACGAGGGACTCAACATACTGGGGAAAGTTCCAAGGGAAAGTAAGCAAGATAGTTCAAACATGACTAAAAATGCTGTTCAAGGGAATCTTTCACATAGGGGACACAAATTCCACCAGGGAAGACACATCTTCACCGGGGAAAGGAGACATAAACCTCACTGGGGATAATCAGATGAGGAAGCCCACTGGGGAAGAAGGCAATTCTTCACTAGGGAAACGAAAGAAAAGAAGCGCAAATCTCACTGGGGAAGAAACCCACTGGGGAAAATTTTGCTGGGGAACAAATCCGCTGGGGAAGCAAAACTTCACCGGGGAAAAGACGGAATGGAGACAGGAACCTCACTGGGGATAACCAAATGAGAAATTTCCTATAACGAAGAGTTCAAACGGGATCTTCAGGAAAAGGTTAGAAACAAGACCGGACGCGCCGTGGAAGCTAGTATCCACTAGTTATCCGAGACTCGACTGAGAAAGCAAAAGCTTCAATGGGGAAACCGGTGACGACCAGAACAACAAATAGTTTCAAGTGGTGCTAGCCTCAATTAGACTTACTGGGGGAAAAATGGTGACGACCAAATCAAAGTTCGGTTCCTAAAAAGTGCTAAATACCACTAGACTTCCTGGGGATATGGTGACGACCAAATCGAAGTTCCAATTACAATTGGGAATTCCAAACAATATTGATGAAACACCAAACTTCGGCTGGGGGAATTGGTAACAACCGACTAATAACGATTAGTTTTCAAGCAATGCCAGTAACCACTGGATTTAGAAAGAGCTGGATTTTCAAAGAGTTTGGTGACGACCAGGAAGCACAAATATATCCCTCAATACCTTATGAACAAAAACTAATACCCTCAATACATTAGGATACAACAGAGACACAACCCTCAACACATTAGGATTGGACAAAGACCCTCAAAACTTTAGGATCAAAAACTAAACATCCTCAATACATTAGGATATAGAAGAGACACAACCCTCAACATATTAGGATTGGAAACTAATATCCTCAAAACATTAGGATTGGACGAAGACCCTCAAAACCTTAGGATCAAAAACTAATATCCTCGATACATTAGGATATATAACACTTCATGCAAATGCAACCACTTTAGTCTCTGGGAATTTCTGAACTCGGGATTCAAAGTATACATCTCCAAAGGTACACAACCTGTGCTCGGTATGGCAACAAACATCTTCCAAAGGTACAAAACCTGTGCTTGGAATCAAATAATACATCTCCAAAGGTACGAAACCTGAGCTTGGGATGGCAACAAACATATATCTTCAAAGGTACACAACCTGTGCTCGGGATAGAAACAAACATCTTCTAAAGGTACAAAACCTGTGCTTGGAATCAAACAATACATTTCCAAAGGTACACAACCTGTGCTTGGAATCCAACAATACATCTCCAAAGGTACGAAACCTGAGCTTGGGATCAAACAAACATCTTCCAAAGGTACGAAACCTGTGCTTGGAATCCAACAATACATCTCCAAAGGTACGAAACTTGTGCTTGGAATCAAACAAACATCTCCAAAGGTACGAAACCTGAGCTCGGGATAGAAACAAACTTCTTCCAAAGGTACAAAACCTGTGCTTGGAATTAGACAATACATCTCCAAAGGCACGAAACCTGAGCTTGGAATGGAAACCATCGTGACTTAGTTTGGACTGATACACAACTAAATTGTCAGTATTCGTCGTCTATTGATTTTCATAATGCCGGTTACCAACAGGACTTACTTGAAATATGACTGGTCACCACCAAATTACTTATATCAGTATCCACTGGATTTTTCAAACAATGCTGGTTACAACCGTGCGTTAACGTCCTTAAGATAAGCTTCTCAAATGAGACTGCAACTTATTGCTGATGAAGGATAAGCTTCTCTGAAGGGATTGCCACTTACCGCTGAAGACGATTAAAATTCTCCAAAGAGACTGCCATTTATCGTTGATGAAGGTTAAGCTTCTCTGAAGAGATTTCCACTCACCGTTGAAGACGATTAAACTTCTCCGAAGAGACTGCCATTTATCGTTGAGGATGATTAAACTTCTCCGAAGAGACTGCCATTTATCGCTGAAGACGATTAAACTTCTCCGAAGATACTGCCATTTATCGTTGATGAAGGTTAAGCTTCTTCCAAGAGATTGCCACTTACCACTGAAGACGATTAAACTTCTCCGAAGAGACTGTCATTTATCGTTGAGGACGATTAAACTTCTCCGAAGAAACTGCCATTTATCGCTGAAGACGATTAAACTTCTCCGAAGAGACTGCCATTTATCGTTGATGAAGGTTAAGCTTCTCCCAAGAGATTTCCATCTACCACCGAAGATGATTAAACTTCTCCGAAGAGACTGCCATTTATCGTTGATGAAGGTTAAGCTTCTCCCAAGAGATTGCCACTTACCGTTGAAGACGATTAAACTTCTCCGAAGAGACTGCCATTTATCGCTGAAGACGATTAAACTTCTCCGAAGAGACTGCCATTTATCATTGATGAAGGTTAAGCTTCTCCCAAGAGATTGCCACTCACCGTTGAGGACGATTAAACTTCTCCGAAGAGACTGCCATTTATCGTTGAAGACGATTAAACTTCTCCGAAGAGACTGCCATTTATCGTTGATGAAGGTTAAGTTTTCCCAAGAGATTGCCACTTACCGTTGAAGACGATTAAACTTCTCCGAAGAGACTGCCATTTATTGTTGGTGAAGGTTAAGCTTCTCCCAAGAGATTGCCACTCACCGTTGAAGACGATTAAACTTCTCTGAAGAGACTGCCATTTATCGTTGAAGACGATTAAACTTCTCCGAAGAGACTACCATTTATCGTTGATGAAGGTTAAGCTTCTCCCAAGAGATTGCCACTTACCGTTGAAGACGATTAAACTTCTCCGAAGAGACTGCCATTTATCGTTGATGAAGGTTAAGCTTCTCCCAAGAGATTGCCACTTACCATTGAAGACGATTAAACTTCTCCGAAGAGACTGCCATTTATTGTTGATGAAGGTTAAGCTTCTCCCAAGAGATTTCCACTCACTGTTGAAGACGATTAAACTCCTCTGAAGAGACTGCCATTTATCGTTGATGAAGGTTAAGCTTCTCCCAAGAGATTGCCACTTACCGTTGAAGACGATTAAACTTCTCCGAAGAGACTGCCATTTATCGTTGAAGACGATCTTCTTGATAGATAGTGCAAAATAAATGCACGTCCAGGTAGGTTCGGCGACCGACATGGACCAAAATTCAATCTAGAATATAGCTAGAAAGAAACTGTCAAACAAGACTCCAACCATTGTGAAATGAACTCGAATGGTGACTTACCTTATCCAATCATGGAAAAAGATAACTGAAGCAACCATCATCCACTAGGATTAAACTCTGTGGGGAATTGATAAAGGATGGACGTTTTATGCTTTAAGGGCTGACAACTCTATTAGAGAGAGACAACACACCCAATCACTGAGGAGGGAACCAAAGTGAAACAGGAACAGGTAACAACCAGAGATAGCAAAAATGCACATATGCTATGCATATGCTTTATGCCACGCTTATGTTTATGCTGACAAAACAGACAAAACAAAACAGGAGATGAAATAAACATCTCGACACGGAAACCCAACCAACTTCACCAAAATTGGACATCAAAGGGATGATCATGAAGAACAACAATTCCACTCCAAGGTTACCACCTTCTTTGGGAGAGAGTAATCTTCTTAGGCCAAAACATCATGACTTCACTTGGATTGCCATCATGAATTTGAATTCTTTGTTGGATGAAAACCATATCGAGAGATTCCCAGATCAACTGAAGTAACAACTTAACTGGAGAGCTTGGAAAAAAGGTACCATGAGAACAAAACACTTTTGCCTCTCAATAGTATAACAATCCTTTTCTAGTGAGCAACGACTCTTGCGACAAACAGTCTTCAAACTTTTCTGCCCCAGATTACATGGTCTGCGAGAAGAAGTCATAAGGATGCTTTTACAAAAGAACTGGCATAAAGATGCTTTAATGTCTTCAAACACTTAGAGAGAGAGATTTACAAATCTCGACGTGATTGCCCCAGTTTAACAGTGCTTGTACAACAAAGTCTTCAGACTGTGGAAGTAACGACTGGGGAACAAACTTGCCCCTGCTAGCTGCTAACTGCAAAAGGTTTGCCCCAGACTAAACTGTTCATCGAGAGCTTCATTTGATCTTGACCTGGTCGGCTCTGATTAGCTGAACATTGTAACAAATGATTAACAAATCCTTCAAATTGGTTGCCCCAGGCTGAGCTTCCTTTATCAAGTCAAATTCCCTAGCTGACAGCATTTGTTGGGGATTCCTTTGATATTTTGTTTTGCACGCAATGTTGTTCATTAAAAATTGGCAATTTTCAATGTAAAATTCATGCAATCTTTTGAAAACATTTTTTTTGATGAAACACACACGGCGGGGTGATTAAGTGATCAAAGTGAAAGCGGTCCAATCATTTACAAATGATTGATAAAGTGATGAACACACACAATTAACAAAGATCATTAGGAGTCAGGTTATCCAACCTTGTTGTAATATGCTTTCAAAACAACCTTACCTCAATTAGGTCTTTTAAGGGTTGTAAAGTGGCTTGGTTCATGGCTCATGAAACAAAGGATAAAGGCTCAAAGTTATTTGGTCCCACCCACTCTCCATGATGAACTATAATCCTACGCTCAGTTAACTCAAACTATACATTTAGGTTCTTACAGATTTAAGAATCGAACTGATGATAGTTGGCGATGGTTCACAAACCTAGGGTGGTCACAACTCCCTTACAGTATTTGATAGCTTTTTGCTATTTGAGGATTTTTTAAGTGAAGAATCTTACAAAATTCCTCTTTTTTTATCCCTGACTTTTGTCTGAACTGTTTTGTTCGGTTATACAGTCAACGGGATGCCCCATTTTTGCCTAAGTCTCCTTCATAGGTTTTTACTTAGCGGGCTTTTTTATTTTTTCACATTTTTTTTGGGAAAGGAGGTGACTACCTAATTTAATGGATATGGTGAACTATCATCGTCTTTTATGCTGAAAAGCATCTTCGACACTTGCTTGTTGTGTACGAAGGAAAACCTGAGTGCACCACCTTTATATGAAAAGTGTCTTGTATGCACATATCTTCAAGTTAACTGAGAACTACCCGCCCCATGTTTGAAATTTAAGGTTTTGTTTTTGTAAAGAAAGAAAACTCCTACTTCTAGGCTCGAAGGGGTTAACGGGGGATTATCTTCCTTATTTCTCCAGTGTTTAGGGATTGAAACAATGCCTTACATCATCGACAAAGTTACATTGAAAGCATATCAATAGCAGTTATGGATATAATTTTCATCATCCTCCCCAATCTTTGTTTTAAACAACAGTTTTACTAAACAAAAGAAATTTTTGCATTTTTCGGTATTTCATAACAATGAAAGGAAAAAGAAAGAGTGAAACGAATGGACTTAATCAAAAGATGCACAAACATTTCATTAATATTTCCAAATTCAAATAAACAACAGCTTACAAGCAATTCAAATGCAAAGAAACACAACGAAATGCTGAAACAGTCTACAGCTGCCAGCCTTAGGGAACAAAATTCAAATTTTAGGCCCATGTGGGGAAACACCTTCAATCACCACTTGCTCCTTATGATATAGAATTATGAGGGGTCTCACGAGTCCTTTTCCTTTGGATGCAGGAATCGCAGCACTGTCATTTGATTCATCCTCCTGAGGTTTCAACAACTCTTGCAGTCTTAGTTTAAAACCTTCACACTCTTCAACTAGGTGCCCTGTTGTCCCAGTATGATACCCACATTCTACTTCTGGGTGGTCTTCCTTGAGGATCAAGTGTTTGTCAATGATTAGCTCTTGTACATGATAACTCAATGCTATACATGCATCTAAGTTGTGTCCTTCAGCTCCTTTGTGAAATTCATAGTTCAGGTTCGCATTATGCCATGGTCCTGGCACAGGATTGGATAATCGTGGAGTCACTAGTGAGTTCTGATTCAGTAGCGGGTAAAGTTTGCTTAACGGTACTGGAGTTGATCTACCCCAAGTCTTATTTTTCTGACATGATTTTTCTTGTTCAATCTCCGGCTTTGATAACCTTGAGGAGGAACAAACACCGACTGGTGAGAGACTTTGGTTGAATGCCCCAGTGCCCCAGTATGGTAGTCCCTTTTAGCGTTGGTACCACAGTTCAGAGGGTGTCGCTACTGTGAAAATAAGGTGCCGGCAAAACAGAAGAGTCGCCACCTTTCGTTATTTATCCCACAGAAAGGGAAAGGAAACGATCGGAAAAACCTGACGAAAAAGTATAAGACAAGGTCATCACAACCATGTATGGGTTTGGGAGTCGGTTACGCAAGGGGAAGGTATTAGCACCCCTCACGTCCATCGTACTCGATGGGATCCATGCTTTTTGTGCTTATCTGACGGGTTGGTTTTATCTATCTACGCTAAAAGTCTGGTCTAAAAAGAAAAGAAAATGACTCGGCAGAATACAGCAGTTCTATGCCTACGTATTCCCGTCTGGAACGAGAAATCAGAGTCAACATAGTTCGCCTAACTACGGGTAAAAAGGGGGGAAGGTTGCTCGCCAAGATATCGCATCTTGTGCCTACGTACTCTCAACAGGCTTGAGATATCAGAGCTTACGTGGTTCGGGATTAAAGGGGAGACAGGTTTGTCTTTTTTATCCGAGTACGGTTAACAAACAGTTCCAGCAGTTGGTGTATGCAGCTCGACCATTGGAGACTTAGGCGTTACCGTTTGCGGTAGAACGGGGAGTTAGTGAAACTCTTTTCTTCAGAAAAGTTTCCTTGTTAAGATGGGCCCACGGGGAAAAAAGAAGGTTTGAAGTTTGTTTTCTGTCTTTTACAGAAGAAGTGTTTTTTGTGAACGTCTGTAGTTTGTACAGCACTAGAGACTATGACTTAGGAGCGAATGCGTCGCATATCGTCCAAAGGACATATACTAAACACTCTAGATGATTGAGAGGAGGCTGCTCAATTATCACTTCCTAAGTAGCTTAAGGCTCGTAACGCGCTTGTACTAACTTGCCTTTATTACGTTTTTTATTGTTGTTTTGAGATAAGGAGAGAACGAACTCTATGGGGAAACTGTCAAGTCCTAATGTTGTCATGCAAAATTGATCCTATGATTGAGGTTAGAAGGGATCTATCTAATGTTATCATACATGGTTAGAGCCCTAATGTCTGTCATAACTTATCTTGAACAAGAGAAGTCAGAGTTCCTAAGGGAACATGGCAATGGTACACAGAAACAGACAAAGCAAATACTGTAAAGAAATAACTGTAAGTAAAATGCATGCAATGCAAGTGAGGGAGGAAATATGTGTGGGGCAGGAGCCTCCAAAAGCTCATCTCAACCTCAAGCCAAATATGAATAAATGCAAAGATATGAAGAGAGGGAGAAATGCAACAATACCAGCAGAAGGAGACAAACTTAACTTCTTAGCAATCAAGCAAAAAGAAAACAGTCAAAACAGACAAGCAGAGGGAGACAGACTCAACCTCTATATGCAAATAAGTCAATTAGAAAAAGAAAAAATAACACATAAGCAAGGGGAGAACCACCTCAACCCTTAAGGCAAACAAGCAAAGGGAGACCCACTCAACCTCTTTAATGTAGTCATGCACCTACACTTAAACTATCCTAAACATGAACTATCCTAATGCAACACACCACTCAATCATGAATGAGGAAAAGGACTTATGGCAAATAAGGAATTCAATCCACAAGTATACAAATAAGGCTTCTATCCTAAGGAAAGAAATTGAAAGTTGGGAGGCTAGGGTAAGGTCCACAGGAACTTATCCCAGGCACTCAGCCAACTAAAAAGGATTTGGGGGAATCCTAAAGGTTTGGCTCCTTCAAGAGATGTGCAAAATTCCCACCACAGGAGGGACTGTGCTACCTCAGGAAGGTTCCTAAAAAGAAAGGAGAGGATTAGGAGAATGAAGATGGGAAGCAAGATAAGGTCCACAGGAACTTACCACAGGCACTTAACCAACTTCACTTCCTCAGAAAGCTTTCATAGACTCAACTCCTTTATGATATTGCAATGAATTCCTCCACAGGAGGAAACATGCTCACAAGGAGTATTCCAATCAAGAAAGGAAAATTGTGAAGGGAACTGACCCTATAGGAAGAATCATCCATCTAAGTTGAACCTCTAAAGAACCTCAAATGTTTTAACTCTAAAAGAAATCATCCAAAGGGAACTCAATGGTATTCTAGAGACTTGAAAATAAACCTATAAGGGTGTCAACCTAGGTACTAAGGGTCAATGGGAAGATTGGATGCTTAGAGTTGGCTAAAAGTTCATTTTATTAGGCCAAACTATGAGAAGGTACAATCATGAATACACAAACTTTGGTCAGAAAGTAAAATACGGGAAAAATAGGAAATCAGGTCCTAAAATCTTGATAAAATTCCTAGATGATCTTAAATGTGTTAGGAATCTATGGTAAAAGTTTCAGGTCTAAACTATAAGTCTAAGTATACTAACCAGAGGCTAAAACAAGATGTATGCTATGGGGAAATCAAATGGGGCTGGCTCTAAAGATCTATCTTAAAACCTATTCAAATGGAATCTAAAAAATGCAATAAAAATACTACACTATTCTACAATGTGTCAACATTCACCATACAAAAAATCAGAGGCTAATATGAATTATTGAAAGAGAAATCATAAAGCTCAGCATGCAATTTCTCAACTATTAAAAACACCTTAAAGTGGAAAATATGCAATTAATTGAAAAATGCACTAAAACTGAAATTTAAAAATATGGAAAAACTCTAAACATGTTAAACTGCTCACATGATTTTTTTTCCAGGATTTTATGACAACAATTACTATTTTTTTCGAATTAAAATGAAACAGCTAACATACAGAAAATAAAAAATGAAATTAAAATAAGAAAATGCAAAGGGGGTGCTGATAGTAGATCTCGCGCGTGCTGTTTCATATTGGACCTCCCTGATGGTGTGCAGATAGCATGTGGTTCGCTGGCCCAGCTGAGTCAAAGCTCAACACTTTGTGTAGCGTCAAAACGCAGCGTTTTGCTGCTGGGAGAGGCCACGCGTGGAGCAATCTCGGCCGCAGATTGGGAAGACCGAGTCATGGAGTTAGCGTGATCGGACGATGAACATCGCGTCTGGGAATTTCAAACTGAAACGGAGGGAAACACCTCAGGGAGGCCGCACGCGGTGGGGACGGTGGCCGGAATATTTTCCGGTCATCTTCTCCAAATATCCAACAATGGCATTTTCTTATTTCTTCACCAAAATTCAATTTTTACCCAAAACCGCATGATTTTTCATGTAGATTCCAAATATGCAACTTATTTCTACTTTCCTCCATTAAAACTCATAATCCATGGACGTCCAAGAATCATTCAAGAAAATCAATTTTCACAAAACTCCAAATGGATGATACTAATCTCTTCCTCTCACTTCCTACATCACGAATATAAAATTCTTTTCCATTTTCATCCACTAACAAGAGAGAAAATCAAAATACAACCTAGGGTGTCAATTCTTGGATTTTCATGGAACCTAACCAAACTAATCCTAAAAGCTTCTACATACTCCAAAGATCATAATTATGTAAAAATGGCTCAATAACTCATCAAAAACAGAGCATATGAATGAGAAGTAAGAACCTTGTTCGGAGCTTAAATGGTGGATTGTTCTTGCACGAATTCTTGATCAAAGTTGTTCAAAATCCTTCAATGATGCTTGGAGAAGCTTCTTGAATGAATAATTCCCTCTGAAATTGCCTCAAAGTAGAAAATCAATTTTCACCTCTAACCAACTTTTTTTAGGTGCTTCTTACCTCATTTTAACTTTTCCAATCACCAACCTTGCTATGAATTCATCCATGGTGTTATATAGAAATGATTTGGGCTACAATGGAGGCCCAAAAATGGTTGAAAGTCCAATTTTATTTTTTACATTTTTCTTCACTTTTTCCTTTGAGTTTTCCATGAATATGGTGTGTGGAAGCTTCCAATTCTCTTCATATCAGTTTCTTATGATACAAGGAACATGTAGGGCTGGGATTAATCCCTTGGAAATGAATGGATGGTGGATTTCCATTATGTTGCTTAAAGATGAATAAACCATGAAAATGGCCAAGTAAATGACTTCTAATTTAATTGGTAATATTCCCATTGTTCTTAAAACATTATTTGCACTCAAAAAATGCACCAACATGACATAAATTGATTTAATTGGCATTAAATCCAAACTAGACCTTTTCAAACTTCTTTTCATGAAATTTTCTCCATACATTCTCATTTCCAAGCTATGTCAATGATCCCTTGAGGTTTGGTTGACCAAATGACCCCATTTGGAGCAAATTTGAAGTTGGAAATATTTTCATTTGAAGTGTGCAAAGTGGTGAACTTGACCTATAATGAAAATGGCCTATAATCTCACTTTCCCAAAATACCCTTGCCTTGCAAGCTCCATATCTTGAGTTCTAAAAATCCAAATGAGGACTTCTAGTACTCTTTGGAAAGCTAAGATCATGAGGAACAACTTTCATGTTCCCTTGAAGTTGAGGAGAAACATCCTTCTTGGTCAAAAATGGCATGGAAGTTGGTTGACTTTTGTTGACTAAAATCACATTCATCTGAGGACCTGTAACTTGTCAGCTTCGTAACTTGAGTTCTAGAAATCCGATGAATGACTTCTAATACTCAAATTAAAGGTATGAACATGCTCTACAAGTCTCATGTGGATATCAGGATGAGATGAGGCTTGCATCTTGAATTATGTGGTCTTGAAGTTAGGCACTAAACCAGGAGATTTTACACTATCAAGCATAGCAACCCTAGCCTAGCAATTTCTCACACTCTTGAATATTGATGAGATGATCTTGGAATAATCTTCAACATGTCTCAACACAGCTTCCCATGATCATAAAGACTTGGAATTGAGTCTTAATCTCCTTCAATTCAACTGTTGACTTAGGGTTGACCAGGTGAAAACCCTAATTGCACCAATCTTTGCTGTGGCTCCACACATTTGATATAATGACTGACATAAGCTTCAAGATGACCCTCAAGGTCTCCCATGAGTTCTCAAAATACTCTCCACTCATAACCATGGATTCAAACTCATCTGACAATCTTCAAATGACCCCCAGGATAGGAGGTACACCATTCTTAACCAATCCACTCCTTCTGATGAGCTTTGACATTCTTCTGAGGATAATAAGACCTTGATGACTTGAATATAACCCCTTGAATAGGCTTAGACCTTTGCTAGCCCTCTCTTGAGAGGCACACACCTCTCAATCCCCTGTTCATGGACTATGGTATGCAAATGATAATGCTATGAATGCAATGATAAGTGCAATGAAACGAAAGCCAGCTAAAGCAAAAAGTCGGGCAAATTTTGGGGTGTAACAGCTGCACCTATTCAAACGGCTTGGATCGGATTGGATGAGAGGTGAAGAACCTTCAGCCAATCAAAGTAAAAGGCGATTGAATATCGACAAACCCGAAAATTTTCAACCTACACGAACATAAAACAATGAAATGCCAACCAAGGGTTGGAATACCGATATGCCAAGGATAATAATCCAATATAATCTGAAATTCATCCAAAAGATGCCAACCAAAAGTCGGGAAAACGCCCGGAGGACACCAACCAAGAGTTGGAAGAAGCAAAGGCCAACGGATACCAACCAAGAGTTTAGAAACAACCAAAGATACTAACCAAGAGTTGGGAACAAACCACGGCTACCGACCAAGAGTCGGGATGAAACAACCAACAGATACACCAACCAAGAGTTGGGAAACAACTGGAAGATACCAACCAAGAGTTGGAAAACAAACTCGGGAATACCAACCAAGAGTTGGAAAAACAAACAAATAGGGTACCAGCCAAAAGTTGGGGTGACAAAACCTCGGATACCAACCAAGAGTTGGAACAAAGATCAACAGATACACCAACCAAGAGTTGGGAAAAAACTGGAGGATACCAACCAAGAGTTGGGAAACAAAGGTACTAACCAATAGTTAGAATCACCATGGAACACCATTGATCAAAGATCGGAGTACAAGTCGCTAACCAAGAGTTAGGATTGCTGGGGAAACGAGGAATACCAACCAGGAATTGGGATAACATCCATCATGAAACTATCAACTGAGAGTCGGAATAACGACATTGCAGGGGATAAAAGTCCGACCAGAAATTCAAAACTAAAATTGCTAACCAAATAATTAGAATCAAAGCATCAACCAATAGTTTAAACCGTAGAATAGAAGCCACAAACCAATAGTCGGAACAACGAGGAGACTGCCAACCAATAGTTGAAACCGCCACATGACTGCTATCAACCAATAGTTGAAAGAGTAAAAGAAGGACCACCAACCAATAGTTGGGAGAGTCGAAAGAAGACCACCAACCAATAGTCGAAACAATGAATAAGGACCGCCAACCAAATAGTCGGAACAATGAGGAGACTACCAACCAATAGTTGGGAGAGTCGAAAGACGACCACCAAACAGTAGTTGGAAGAGCGCATAAAAAACACCAACCAATAGTTGGAAGGGCGAACAAAGGCCACCAACCAATAGTTGGAAGGGTCGAAAGAATACCACCAACCAATATTCGGAATAACTAGGGAAGACCGCCAACCAATAGTCGGAACAATGAATAAAGACCACCAATCAATAGTCAGAAGAGTAAACGGAGGACTACCAACCAATAGTTGGGAAAACGACTGCGAGGGATAACGTCCAACCAAAAGTTGGTAAACAAGGCTGCTAACCAAAAGTCAAAACACAAGCCATTAACCAAGAGTTAGGATCGCAAAGATTGCCAACAAAGAGTTGGAACAAAAGCTACTAACCAAGAGTTAGAATAAAAGCTGCTAACCAAGAGTTAGGATAACCAGGAAAAATAGATCCTCCTCGACCAAAAGTCGGAACAAAAGCTACTAACCAAGAGTTAGGATAGCTAGGGGACGCTACACGAAGCTGACTCCACCATAGGAGACTACCAACCAAAAGTTGAGATAACCAACCAAAATTATCCACCAAGAGTTGAAATAAAAGGCCACTAACCAAGAGTTAGGATTACAACTACTAACCAAGAGTTAGAGTAAAAAAGATTGCCAACCAAAAGTTGGAACGAAGATTCTGCGAAGGGGAAGCCAGAGATTACTAATCGAAAGCTAGGAAGAGACATCCCGACTTACCAAAACACCAGTCACCGCAAATTGGACTACGCTGGGGAATGCCAACCAAGAGATGGAATAAGAGAATCAACGGACTCACAAAGGGGTCTGGATCAATAAGACTCCATTGGAAAGAATACCAGACGACCAATGCCGGGAATGTTTCCAACCGTATCCTAAATCAAACAATCTTGGTCTTAATGGTAATCAGAATCAAACCTGGCTTATGTTTCTGATGCATATGTTTGAGAATAGCGTAATGCTCCATACGAAATGGAAATGCTACGCGTTTGGGAGGATTCTATGCAACGATGCAAAATGCAAAGGGATCTCCCCTAGCAAAATAAATGCTAGAGAAGAGAGACCGGCTTTGCTGGGGAAAACCGGGTATCACAGAATTACTCCAGCAAAATAAATGTTGGGAAGGTGAAACCGACTCTGCTGGGGAATAACAGAAGGTGCCAAATAAGATTAGACTCTCCTAGGGAATAGACAACCTGTTGGGGATAAAAATCCGCTCTGTCTGGGGAAGAGACCAAAGTTCCACTCAGTGGGGAGTCAAGGACAACCTGTAAGTCCCATTCTGCTTGGAAAATAACCTGCTCTGCACGGGATATGCCATACCACCGACCTACCCGCTGGGTGTTGCACCCCAAAATTTGCTCAACCTTTTCTTGCCTGATTTATGTTTCATTGCATTTCATTTGCATAGTTACATCATGTACATAGTTCAATCATTGGCATATCATGGCATAGCATGCCTCCAAAAAGGGATCAAGGGTGTCTATCAAGAGAAGAGCCTAGCAAGAGGTCTTATCCAAGTTTGAGAGATCATCCAAGCCATCAAGAAGTGATTTGAAGTCTTGAGAAGTTTGAGTGCCTACATGTGAGTTTTGCTCCTATCTTGAGGGATATTGAGAATCATCATTGGGATGTGAAACATGGAATGTGAATTTGAAGTGTGTATGGATCTCATGGGATGCCTAGAGGGCTATATTGAAGCTGAGACAAGTCATTAATTCAAGTATGAGAGCCACAGTTGAGGTGCAGTCAACTAGGGTTTCATCTGGGTCAATCCTAGGTCAATTGAGTAATTGAAGAGCATCAAAGCCTACTTTGAGGTCATGGGGTTCATGGATTGGTATGTTGATACATGTGTGGTGTTGTGCCAAGGTTAAGCAAAGAAGAATCAAGGATGTGGGAAGTTGCTAAATTAGGGTTTCAGTGTAAAATCCCTTGTTTAATGCCTAACTTCAAAGCCACATAAGTCAAAATACAAGTTTCAAACGGATATTTGGCCAACATGAAACTTGTAGAGAATATCAATACCTTTAATTTGAGTACTAGAAGTCCTCAAGAGGATTTATAGAACTCAGGTTATGGTCCTTGCAACTTACAGGTCATCAGATGACTATGAAATTTATCTGTGAAAGTCACTTGACTTCCAAGCAACATTTTCCCTAGAAGGAGTTTTCAAATGGACTTTTGGCCAACATTAGAGTTGTAGATCTTGCTCTTATCTTTCCATAGAGTACTAGAAGTCCTTGATAGGATTTGTAGAACTCAAGTTATGACCTTTGCAAGCCAGGGGTATTTTGGGTATTAGTGATTATAGGTCATTTGTGATCATGGGTCCATAACTCCAACTTGCAAGCTTCAAATGGAAAATTGTTCAACATGAAACTTGTTCAAAATGATGTTTTGAGTGCAACCAAGTGGTCATGAGAGTTTGTTTTGGCTTGGAACACAAGGTTGCTTGAAATGGCTTTGAAAAGGAACTTTAATACACCTTAAAAGGCCAAAATTTGGGGAAAATTGTTTTGTGGCCAAATTGAACAAAGTTATATGTCATTTTGATCAGAAAATGCATCTGGAGAAGGTTGGAAATAGCACATTTTTGAATTGGGGTCATTTTCCATCACTTCCATTTGGTAACTTAAGGTTGAAGTAACATTTGAATTACACACCATTGGATCAAAAACAAGGAAACAATCATAGCCATTCAATTCTAAATGTCATAAGGGGAGAATTTCAAGTGAAATCAAGGCCAAGAACAGAGCAATTGGTGATTGTCACATATGAGAAATTGGAAGTGCATGAGAAATTGAAAATCTCATTCAGTTGGTTACAGAAGTTTCTAGAGGTTTCCAACAGCTTCTATATATTCATAGCAATGTATTCATCTCATTTTTTGGGCCAGGATTGAAGAGAAACAAGAAGGAGCCATTGAAAATTTCACAGCTGCATCAAGAATCGTGTTTGGAGATAGAGGGAAGTTCAAGGAAAATTGATCATTGGAGAAGCTTAGGGAGTGGTTCTTGAGTGATTCTGGAAAGAATTGGAGCTTGATTCAAAGGAAAACCTACTCTGTTCATCCATTTTTACCAGGTTTTCAACTTTCAATTTTCAGCATAATTGGTAGTGAATTGATTAGGTTTCTGTATGTGGATAGGTTATAGATGATGCTAGGATGGATTTAGGCACAAGAATTGAGCAGTTAGAGACACTTTAAGTGAGATGCCATTTTCTGTTGAGAAGAATAACTCCCGATTCTTGAGGTTTCAATCATGTTTAGATAGCAAGATTTAATCAGTGAAGCGTGTAGATGAAAATAGGGTCATTAATTTTAGGTTTTGAGACAATCAAGATTGGGGTGAATTTCTGAACATTTGATCGGGTTTGGTTTTAGAGGATGAATCAATAATTTTGGATGGTGGATTTGTGCTCAGGAGAGAAAAACGAGTGGGATAGGGTGTTTAGTTGCAAGAATTGATGAAGTTTTGGGATGCCCTCGCCGGAGACGACGGTGGCGCTGCAGTTCAGGCCACCGTCTGAGTTTTCCCTCTCAGTTTTGAATATTTGGAGAAGATGAGCCTGGTCCGTTGGATTGTGGTTTGACTATTGACTGAAGCTAGCATCCACGGTTGTGATTAATTGTTGAATTCTGAAGAGAGTGAAGAGAGGTATGAAACTCTGCGTTTCATTAATTAGCCTTGGGTGGGCTTAGTGAGATAATTGATACCCACACCTCCTGCATGGCCCAAGTTGGATAATGAACGTGGAACAATTGCTATTTGCCACGAGGTTTTTCCAATTTCCATGATTTTCTTTTATTTTTGGTTTGAGCTTAGTCTGAAGCGCTTTTCACACCCCCCATTTGGGCCCAGCCTGGGATTCCAACTTGGTTCACTTGCTATTCAACACGCCACTTTTATCATTTTTGTATTATTTCTTTTATTTTTATGTTTTGCATATAGTTAGGAATTAATTCATAATAAATAGGAAAATTAATCTTTTTAGGCTAGATTTTTCCCCCTGACTCCTTAAACAGTCTAGAATTTAATAGGGTTAGAATTTATTAATTCATGCATTTTAATTTTTAATTGCATTTTTTGAAGTTTAATTGCTTTTATTTTGAATATGTTTGATGCATGATCTTGCTGATTTTAGTATGGATGATTGGTGATGACTTTTGAGTTGATTCTTTTTGGACTAGATAGCTTAGATATGCATGTGCCTCTAGTAATGTTCTCATAATTTTTTGAGAGAATTTTAGGCTGTTTTGAACATTAAACATTAAGTGGTGTAGAATTAGGGTTTTAAGATAGTACCCTTAGGTTTAGGGCATAGTTTTAGGACTTAATGAATGGTTAACCCCCTGGTTTTTGTATGAGAGATTCTTAGGAGGTTTAGTAACCCTTAGAATATTTCATAGGATTTTACAATCATTTTTGGTATTTTAGTTAGATTTAGTTTTAAGACTAACATTTAGGTGTTTCTTTTGAACTAACTTGGCTAGTTTAACTCAATAGTTCCCCTTAGATTAGGGTGGTGGTGCTCTTGTGCTTGGATGAAGATGAAGACCAATTTAAGGTGCTTTGGAGAGCTTGAAGGAGCTTGGACATGAAGAATTTCTCATCTTGTGGATGCTTGTCAGGAGCTTAGGGAAACTAGGGTTTCAGGAAGAGCATTAGACTAGTTTTGTTTCTTTCTTCAAACATGGAGTATATTGTTCATCTCCATTCAATCCAATGACATGAAGTCCTTTTAAAGAAGTCACATCTCTCCTTTGGAGGGATGAATGGCATGCTTTAAGAGTAGAACTTTGAGGATGCCTTCCTATTACAGTGTTAAGATCTTAATGGCTTCCCTTGGTTGTCATTGAGTTTCTTAACACTCCAACTGTGATCTTGTTACATGATTCTCCCCTAGAGGTGCTTGTTGAAGCTTGGTAAATAATATGTTTGTGCTTGTTGAAGCTAGAAGCTTGTTGAAGCTAGGGTTTTGCTGCTTGTTGAAGCTGGTTGCTTGTTGAAGCTAGGGTTTTGCTGCTTGTTGAAGAGGAGGTTATGAGCATGTTGAAGCTGTTTACTGGTTGAAGTTTGCTGGTTTAAGCTGGTTGCTTGTTGAAGCTCGGTGCTTGTTGAAGATTATTGGTTTGTTGAAACTTGAAGATAGGAGTTGTTGCTGTCAACTTTTTGCTGGTTAATCAACTGTTGCTGTCAGAGCTGCTGCTTGTGCTGTTTGGTGTAGGAGTTTGGTGCTGCTGCTTGGGCTGCCTCCTCTGCTTTGGGTTTTTGTTTTTTCTGTATTGTTTGTTGGCTTGTGCAACTTTCCCCCTAGGTTTGAAGTGAATGTTGATTCACTTTGCCTGTTGTTTTCCCAGGTTCGAGGTTGAGTCGAACTCCCTTGCCTCGCTTGTATTGCTGCATTGCATGCATTTTACTGTATTTGCCTGCTTTCTTTCCTGTTTATCCCCTAGGATCTCTGATTTCCTCTGTGCAGGAGAGAATTATGACAGACATTAGGATTCTTATCCATGCATGACAACATTAGGTTAGTTTTTATTCCCTTTTCAACCCTAGGCTTTTTAGAGCTTCTTTCTCTTCTTATCTCAAAACAACTCAAAAATACAGTAATAAGGTTAATCGATGTCGTGCGTTACGAGACTTAAGCTATTCGAGAAAGGGTTGCTGGAGAGCTTCTTTCCAGTAGTCTGGCTGCTTAGTGTGGCACCCTTTGGGTGACACGCGACGTAGTCACTCTCAAATCATAGTCTCTAGTGCGTCAGAGATTGCAAACAAAGTAAAAAACACTTCTTTCGTAAAAGATTCAAACAAACATCAAAGTGTCATTTTTGTCTGCTTGGATTCTTAATCAAGAAAAACCCTTTTTGAAGGTAAATAAAAACAGTCAGACAAGCTTGTGTCTTCCGTAGCCCGAACTACGTTTGATCTGATCTTTTATGCTGTATGGAAGTACGTAGGCATAGGATGCCGTATCTTAGCGAGCAACCTTCCCACCTTTCCCGTAGGTATGCGAACTACGTTGACTCTGATTTCTCGTTCCAGACGGGAATACGTAGGCATAAAGTGCGATACTTTGCCGAGTCATTTTCTTTTCTTTTTAACCCAGACCTGTAGAGTAGATAAAATAACAATCCGTACTAGAAAACAAGCGTGGATCCCGTCGAGTACGGCGGACGTAAGGGGTGCTAATACCTTCCCCTTGCGTAATCGACTCCCGAATCCAGGAATTTGGTTGCGATGACCATTCCTTTCCCGTTTTGCGTTAGGTTTACTCTAAGCGTTTCCTTTCCCTTTTGTGGGATAAATAACGCACGGTGGCGACTCTTCTGTCATAGCCGGCGCCGATTTTCGCAGTAGCGACAGCTGGCGACTCTGCTGGGGACTCCAACGGTTCCCTACGCGAGTCAATCCTAGCGCTTGTTTTCCCGTCGTGGGTTTTGTATGGATTTACCTTTCTATATTTACTTTCAGCATTATATTATTATTGTTATGCTGGGTAGGGGTTCAGATTGAGAGATAAGTCGGACCTGGGCTTGAGTGCACCTAGAATTAGTTGTGGAAAGTAGTGGGCGCGTGCATGCTTTGCATGTACTAGTGTCCCGCAAAATCCATGCTCAGACGAGGTTCTTCTGGTTGACTTTTTTTTCAACCCTTTGGGTTGAGGGGGTTGTTGGTTAGTTGGATTGTCGACTCCGGGGACCGATCAATTGGAAGTTGGCTAAGTGAGGCCTCTTCAGGACATGATGATGCCACACCTTCTGGGTATCGTATCATCAGTCTTGAAAGTCTGTGACGCCGACGACCGCATAGGGTGCCGTACCTTGTGTCAGTTGATAGGACACCTACCTGTGAGAGGGATTGGGGCATGCAGGAAACTTGACCTCCAGACTACCCGGTTTTCTTGATATTGGATCAGTATGTGTGGTTACCTGGGGTTCTTCATCAGGACGATGTTATAGGTCTGTTGAGACCAGGTTGGAGCATTGTTTTGGGTGTGTTGAGACCAAGGTGGAGCATTGTTATGGGTCTGTTGAGACCAAGTTTGAGCAGTATTATGGGTCTGTTGAGACAAGATTATGGATGGATCTCTTCAGCAATATATCACTTGATCCTTGTTGCATGTTTTCATATTGCATTGTTGCATACTCATTTTGCATATCATTAACATGTGCCTGTGCTGCAGGTGCATTTCATACCTCTGATTCTAGTCGCCCGGATTTCTGTCTGCTGCTATCATGGATACTTTGAAGAAGACTGTGGCTTACAAGTTGCCTGCTCCAGATGTTTCTTCTTTGCTTGGTTTGATATCCTTAGCTGATGTTAATGTGAAGAGAAGCTTCAGGAAGAGTTATGGGAAACTGCTTAGGTTGGTTTACAAACCATCCACGTATGAGTTGAACGGATTGTACGCGCTGATGCAGTTTTATGATCCCCCGCTGAGGTGTTTTACTTTCCCTGACTTCATTCTGGCTCCGACCATGGAAGAATATGCTGAGATCTTGGAGTTAACCATTCAGAACAGGGTACCCTTCATTCATATGGGTGTTGAGCCCAAGCTGGAGGATTTGGCTGTTGCTTTGCATTTAGACTCCTCAGAGTTGCTGTTAACCTCGTGGAATGGAGTTTCTGGTTTTTCTCTCAAGTTCTTGGTTGGAAAGCACAAGAGTATGCCAAGAGTGGTTGTTGGATTGTGTTTAATACTATCCTTGCTTTGTGTATCTATGGCATTGTATTGTTCCCTAATATGACTGACTTTGTTGATTTGGATGCATTCCATATATTTGCTTTAGGCAATCGTGTGCCTACACTGATTGGAGACTTCTATCATTCTCTGCATTATAAGAACGAGAATAGGAGGGGCAAGAACGTCTCTTGTTGTGTGCCTTTGTTGTATATGTGGTTTAATAGTCACCTGCCCAAGAAGGGTATCTTTGCTGAGTCTGCAGCTACGGTGGAATGGTCTGAGCGTCTGATGGGGCTTTCTTCAGAAGATGTTGTCTGGTTTGATAGGGATTTACTAGGATCTGAGATTATCTACAGCTGCGCCGGGTATCCTAATGTTCCTCTGATTGGGAGGAAAGGGTGCATTAACTACAATCCGTCATTGTTGATCAGGCAATTTGGTTATGCTTTGAGAAGCCCACCAAAAGAGGAGGAAGTGCAGGAATCTCTGTACTTCACAGGTGATTTGAAGGGGGAATTGTTATCCAAGCTTCAGCATGCTTGGAATAACATCTGCAAGAGGGGTAAGTCGTTGTTGGGTAAGAATGATTGTCAAGCCTATGCTCCGTACAAGGTTTGGATCCAAGATAGGGCAAAGCAGGCGCTGATGCTGTTTCCTGCAGTATTACCTCCTACTCTCCTCGTGGTTGAGGAGCCAACTACTGTGTCTATTGAGAGATATGAGCAGGTTGTGAAGGAGAAAGAAGAGCTGGTGAAAGCCAACGAGAAGTTGGAAGAAGAGCTAGTGCAACTCAGGAGCGAAAGGAATGAAGCCGTATATTCCTTCGAGCAGCAAACAAAGCTGGTGAACCAGTTAGGTGCAGAACTGACTGAACAACGGAAGAAGCATGAACGTCTGGGGATAGATTTCAAGAGCTCTCATGACATGTTGGAGTCTAAGAAGAAAGCACTTGATATAGCCTACCGGGAGATCTCCACATTCAACAAAACCTGGAATGCTGCACTGACCAATAATAAAGAAAGAGAAGACAAACTGAAGCTGCAGATCTCTGAACTGGAAGATCAGTTGAAAGCTAGCCAGAAAAAGTTTGAAGAAGAGGTTATGCGGAGATATGACGTTCATAATTCGTTGAACAAAGTTATCAAGCATAAGAAAGAGTCTGCATCCCAGAAGCGGAAACTGGAGGAGTGCTTTGGAGAAGGTGTTTGGGAGGAATCCATTGGGGATCTCCAACGTGTTATCAGGCAAAGAGACTCGCTCGTTGAAGGGTTGCTTTCCCAGCCGGACCATCCCAAGACTAAGAGATTGTTAGAGGAGTATCAGGCATATGGCCGCACTTGATTACCTTATGTACTGTTGTATATGCTCATTTGCATTGTGCTGGCCATCACCAGGCTTGTTGGTTGAGGTCATGCCTTCTTGTTATCGTACACTCAGTGATATTGTATTTCTGCCTTGTTGGGCTCTTTTCAGCAATATATGAGGAACTTTATCCCTGTGAATGGATCCAAGCTTCTTATCATTGGCACTGTCACTGCACTGGCACTAGAATCGGGGGTTGATCTCCCTAACGCACAGACACATATTGCATTTGCATATTCATTTTGCATTGCCCGTTACTTGTTGAATTTGTATCTTATTTCCTGCATCTCACAGGTTTTTCAGGATTGACGACCAAAGAATCCACTGCTATTCAACCCGAAACAACTGCAAGAAGATAATGGATCAAGTTCAAGTCGAGATGCAGGAAATCCGTGAGAAGCTGACTCTGTTCATGCAAGCTATGGAGAGCATAGCCAAGGGCCAAGAGAATCTTCAAACCTTGGTGCATCCGCTGCTGACGCCGACAAACGGAAATGGCAATACTGACCACAATTCTGTTGGAACTCCTCACCGGGAGGATGAGGTACCGGTAGTTACTCCACCTGTTGTGACTGTCAACAGAAACACTGGTACTAGTGCAGGTGCTGGCACTGGTAATGACAATACTGGAAATGGTGGTGATGGGCATGTTGTTAACAACAAAGGCAACACTGGGGATGCCGATCAAGGATTCGGTGACAATGTTGGCTTTGGAAACAATGGGTATGGCAATGTCAATCAGGACAGGAACTTCGGGTTCAACAATCAAGGCTTTGGTAATGACGGTTACGGCTACAATCAGGGGTATGGCCACGGTAATGGTGGATTCGGTGATGTGAATAACAACGGCGCTAGAGCATTCCCTTTCAACAACGGTTTTGGACCTGCTGGGGTCAATCTAGGGTTCGGCAACCGAGGACAGTGTCCTATGTTCAATCAGCAAGGATTTGGCCGTAACATGGGTTACGATGGGTATTGCAATGAATGGAATGTGGATCACCAGGACGACGCTTTTTCGGGAAAAGGTATGGGACCTGATGGCCCCATTGACCCTGTTCAGAGGATCAGAATGCTAGAAGAGCAGATGAAAGGTGTGGTTAAATATGACTACTATGGGGTTAGATATGACTACTATGGGGTTGGTACCAGGGATGAGGGTGCCATTAAAATTCAAGGCTCCAACATTCGACAAGTACAAAGGGGATACCTGCCCAAAGGTCCATGTACGTTCTTATTACAGAAGGATGTCTGCATATTCCAATGATGAAAGGATGCTCATGCATTTTTTTTCAGGATAGCTTATCGGGACCATCATTGGAATGGTACATGGGATTGGAGCCCACTCAGATTAGAAGCTGGAAGCAGTTGGCTGATGCTTTCGTTATGCATTACAAATATAACAGCGATTTGGCGCCAAACAGAGTTCAGTTGCAGAGTCTGTCGCAGAAAAGTGGTGAAAGTTTCAAAGAGTACGCGCAGCGGTGGCGCGATATGGCAGCTCGGGTGCACCCTCCTTTGGTTGAAAGGGAGATGAATGACATGTTTGTGGGGACATTTACAGGAATGTACTATGACAAGTTACTCAATGTTTCGATGGGTAGCTTCTCCGATATGATCCTTATGGGAGAGAGGATCGAAAATGGAATTAAAATTGGAAAGATTCAGGCAGACGAATCTACTTTAGCTGGGGGTGCGAGAAAAGCGTTCGGCGGAAGACGACATGGTGATACAAGCGCTGTATTTGGTGGTAGAGGCCGGGGCAGAGGCAAAAATCAGTACATTCAACCTCAGCAAATAGCCAGTGTTACTATTCCAATCCAACAACAACAGCAACAGCAACAACCACAGCAGCAACAAAGGTAGAATCAGGGTCAGAGAAGGTTTCAGAATGCAAAGCCGAAGAGGGTATTTGATAAGCCTCCGTCGACATATGCAGAGCTTTTTCAGACACTGTTGGGGTTGAATTTGGTTGAGAAAAGAACATTGGAACCGCCTACAGGACCGGTACTTCCTTATGGGTATGACGCTAGTAAGCATTGCGAATTCCATTCCGGGGCGCCCGGACACGATGTAGAATCTTGTCATGCTTTCAAGCATAAAGTTCAAGACTTGTTGGACAGTAAAGCCATTAACTTTGGCCAGGTGGGGCCCAATATTGTACAACAGCCTATGCCTAATCATGGGGAAAATGCCATCTTGACAAAAGAAAATTTGAACTTGGTGACGGATGTTAACGAATTGAAGACGCCATTGAGTGAGGTGAAAAGCAGGTTGCTCAGGGGGGGAGTATTCCCTGGTTGTGATGAATACTGTTTAGAGTGTTGGACCCAGCCTGAGGGTTGTACTGATTTAAAGCAAGGCATTCAGGCCATGGTCGACGAAGGGACCTTGCAATTTGATCGAACTGCGGTTGAGAAGCCTGTGGAGGCATTATGTGATAAGCAGAATGATATTGCAACGGTGACGATCCTGAGGAAGACTATAACAATAACGGCGCCCGCCCAGCGGCCAACTATTACGATTACCAAAGCAGGGCCTGTTCGCTTTGAGAGTACGAAAGTTGTCCCGTGGATATACGGATTAGAAGCATATTGCAACGGTGAAAAGATTGTGGCGAATAGCCAGCCAGCTGGGGCTGTTGATAATGTCGTTGGAACGGGGGGCATGACCCGTAGCGGAAGGATCTTTACCTCACCTGAAATAGAAGCAGAGATTGGCCAAAGGCAAAGCCAAAGTAAATGAAAGCGGGCTTACTCAGTTGAAAGAAAAGGATACGTCACTCAAGGACATAGAGGAGTTCATGAGACTGATTCGCAAAAGCGACTACAAAATTGTTGAACACCTACAGCAGACGCCGTCGAAGATTTCTATCTTGTCGTTGTTGTTATGTTCCGAGGCCCACCGGAACGCCTTACTAAAGATGCTGGATACGTCATTTGTGCCTCAAGAAGTTTCTGTAAATCAGTTAGAGGGGATAATGGCACATGTCAATGCTGGACATAGCCTGGGTTTCACAGATTTTGATCTAACACCCAGGGGTCGAGAGCACAACATGGCTTTGCATATATCGGTGGAATGTCGGGGCACCGTAATGTCGCGTGTATTGGTGGATACTGGATCGTCGTTGAAAGTACTACCAAAGAAAGCCATGATGAAATTGGACATACGGGGAGCTATTTGCACGCCTAGCGATTTGGTTGTGAGGGCATTTGACGGGACGAAAAGATCAGTGTTTGGGTCAATAACATTACCGCTTCAGGTGGGGCCATAAATTTTTGATATCCAATTCTACATCATGGACATCCATCCAGCTTATAGCTGCCTTCTGGGGCGCCCATGGATCCACGCTGCAGGGGCCGTGACGTCCACATTGCATCAGAAGTTGAAGTACATGGTGGGTGATAGTATTGTTACCGTTTGCAGGGAGGAGGACATTTTGGTCAGTCACCTGTCATCATTCAGATATGTTGAGGTCGACGGAGAAATACACGAGACACCTTGTCAAGCCTTCAAAGGGTTGCAGATTAAAGACAAAGCTCAGGGTCCCAGCAAAATGCCAGAGGTGGCAGTGTCATCCTACAAGGAGGCTTAGGCTTTAGTGCAGACTGGTGAAACTAAAGGCTGGGGGCAGGTACTGGAGATTCCCGTGAAGAATGACAAGTTTGGGCTAGGTTATCGACCGACGTCGTCAGCGTCATCTTCAGGAGCGCCCAGGTTCAAAGGACCGATCACGATTACACCAAGCGGGGTGTGTTTTGAGGCAATCAACGCTATTTCCGATGCTGAAGACGGAAATAGCGACTGCGATATGGACGCGTGGATCAAGCCAAGCGTGCCAGGACAAAGTCTCTGCAACTGGTCCATCCGGGAAACTGTCCCCGTGACTCTTAAACAATAATGATTTGTTTTGTCAATTGTTGAAATACCTTATGTCCTACCCGGGGCATAGTGATTTTACCTTAGGGCTACTTGATTATGTGTATTGCACTGTTCTAATCATGAAATAAAGGCGTTTTTTCATAGACAAATATTGTGATCCCTGTTTTTCTTGTTTTTACTTTAATAATAAATTGCAATGTGGTTATTTGCTTTATTCGCGTTTTGAAGCATTTAACCATTTCCTTTGCAGGACTGATATTTCAGATGACATCTTCTATGAACCGTCTATGACTCGTTTCGACTTTGAGCACCCGGTATTCCAAGCAGAGGAAGAGATTGTTGAGGATAGCGACCTGCCAGAGGAGCTGACTCGTTTGTTGAAACAGGAAGAGAGAATCATTCTGCCTCATCAGGAGGAAATCGAGATTATCAACTTGGGGTCGGAAGAAGTTGTGAGAAATATCCGTATAGGGGCTGCGATGCAGAGCGACATCAAGCAAAGGCTGATTGAGATACTGCGAGAGTATAGTGATATATTTGCTTGGTCGTACGAGGATATGCCTGGGTTGGATACGGACATGGTTGTGCACCGTCTGCCGTGGCGAGAGGAATGTCTGCCTGTTAAGCAGAAACTCAAAAGAACCAGACCAGACATGGCTGTGAAAATCAAGGAGGAAGTTCAAAAACAGTGGGATGCTGGTTTCCTAGCCGTTACAACTTATCCGTCATGGGTCGCTAATATAGTACCAGTGCCGAAGAAAGACGATAAAGTGCGAATGTGTGTAGACTACCGTGATTTGAATAGGGTGAGCCCGAAAGACGACTTTCCACTTCCTCACATTGATGTGCTGGTTGATAACACTGCTCAGTTCTCTGTATTCTTCTTCATGGACGGCTTCTCAGGCTATAATCAGATCAAAATGGCACCAGAAGACATGGAGAAGACCACCTTCATTACTCCCTGGGGAACATTTTGCTACAAAGTGATGCCCTTCGGACTGAAGAACACCGGGGAAACATATCAACGTGCTATGACGACTCTCTTTCATGACATGATACACAAAGAGATCGAGGTTTATGTTGATGATATGATTGCCAAATCTCAGTTAGAGGAGGAGCATTTGGTTAATCTGCTGAAACTGTTCAAAAGACTTAGGAAGTTCAGGTTGAGACTGAACCCTAACAAGTGCACCTTCGGGGTGAGATCGGGTAAGCTATTGGGGTTTATTGTGAGCGAAAAGGGAATAGAGGTTGACCCTGCAAAGATAAAAGCCATACAAGAAATACCGACGCCTAAAACAGAAAAAGAAGTGCGTGGGTTTTTAGGGAGGTTGAACTACATTGCTCGGTTCATATCTCACCTAACTGCGACATGCGAGCCGTTATTCAAGTTGTTGAAAAAGGATCAGGTGTTGACCTGGAATAAAAATTGTCAAAAGGCGTTCGACATGATAAAAGAATACTTGTAGGAACCTCCTGTGTCGATACCCCCAGTGGCCGGGAGACCTTTGATTATGTATTTGACGGTTCTTGAGGAAAGTATGGGTTGTGTTCTCGGTCAACACGACGAGACCGGACGTAAAGAGCATGCGATCTACTATTTGAGTAAGAAGTTTACCGACTGTGAGTCCAGATACTCAATGCTCGAGAAGACGTGTTGCGCGCTAGCCTGGGCCGCCAAACGTTTAAGGCAATACATGTTGAATCATACAACCATGCTAATTTCAAAGATGGATCCAATCAAATATGTGTTTGAGAAGCAAGAACTCTCCGGAAGAGTTGCCCGATGGCAGATGGTGTTAACAGAATACGATATCCAATACGTCTCGCAAAAGGCTATTAAAGGTAGCGTTCTGTCAGAGTACCTTGCTAAGCAGCCGGTTGAGGATTACTGTTGCACCCTAAAATTTGCTCAACCTACTTCACTTGGTTTATGTTTCAATTGCATTGGCATTTGC
This sequence comes from Lathyrus sativus, assembly GCA_963859935.3. Classification (NCBI taxonomy): domain Eukaryota; kingdom Viridiplantae; phylum Streptophyta; class Magnoliopsida; order Fabales; family Fabaceae; genus Lathyrus; species Lathyrus sativus. The sequence continues at coordinate 456,951,845 of OZ012736.1, read as the reverse complement.
ATAAAAAGTCATGTACATAGTCTAATCATTTGCATAGCATAGCATAGCAAGTCATCCAACAAGGGACCAAGTACTATTCTCATCTCTATGAGCCTATCAAGAGGTTATTGTTCAAATTCAGGCCTATCCAAGTCATCAGAAATAAATTGAAATCTAAGAAGTCAGTGGATCAAGCAGTGGATCTCTCTCCTATCTTGAGTGTATTTGAAGATCATCAAAGAAGTTTTGAGCTGTGAATTGAGGTCATGAAGGGTATATAGACATCATGGAAGACCTAGAGAGTCATTTTGAAAGAGAGGAAAGTCATTGATGTGATCACAAGAGTTGCAGTTGAAGACAGTCAACTAGGGTTTCATCTGGGTCAACCCTAGGTCAACCCTAGGTCAAATGATTGATTGAAAGGCATCAAGGTCTATTTGAGAGATTTGGGGTTCATCATTTGACATGTAGATATGTATGTGGTGTTGTTCCAAGGAAGAAATCAATAGAAATCAAGAAGAAGAGGAGTTTCTAAATTAGGGTTTCTGTGTAAAATCCCTTGATTTAGGTCAAACTTCCAAGCAAGATAATTCAAAATTCAAGCTACAAATGGATCCTTGGCCAACATGAAACTTGTAGAGGACATCAAGACCTTTAATTTGAGTGGTGGAAGACATCAAGGAGATTTATAGAACTCAAGTTATGGTCCTTGCAAGTTACAGGTCATCTGAGGCATCTGAAATTTTGTCTGTGAAAGTCACTTGTCTTCCAAGCAATGTTTACCCCTAAAGGAGCTTTCAAATGGATTTCTGGTCAACATGAGAGTTGTTCCTCATTGTCTTAGCTTTCTATAAAGGTATGGAATGCCTTCATCTGATTTGTGGAACTCTACTTATGACCTTGGCAAGCAAAGGGTATTTTGGTCATTTGAGAATTACAGGTCATTTCAAGCCTATGCCCAAAACTCATACAAGGAAGCTTCAAATGAAAAACTTCAACACATAAAACTTGCTCCAAATGACATTTTGAGTCTAGAAAAGTGATCATGAAAGTTTGGAAATGCTCATAGCTCAAGGTTTCAAATTTGGTCAATTAAAAAGTGAATTTAATGAATAAAAGTGACCTAAAATTGAGATTTTTCATACCATGTCCAATTGGGATGAAATTATAGGTCATTTTGATTGGAAAGAATGTTTTAAGAACATTGGAAAAAGTAGATTTTTGAGTTTAGTTCAAAGTTTGGAAATTATGCTAGTTGGCTTACAAAAGAAGTAACATATCCAAATTCACAAGGGATTTGAGTGCAAGAAAGTTCTAACAAGTTCTAGAGAGTTCTATGATCAGCTATATATTGAGAAGAGTGGATCCATTCAGGGGTTGGTGATTCATTTTTGGTTGAAACTCATAGTTGCATCTCATTCTTCAATCTTGCAAATTCATTCCAAACTCTATCAAATCTTCATCATTTTCCAAAATTCTTGATCCTATCATCATCTATGTTCATCATAGAGCAAGTTTCCATCAAGATCTGGCTGAATTGAAGTAGAATTCGTGTGCTACCAAGTGTATCATCCAAATTGCAAAAGGAAGTGGTTATGGCAATCCAAGGTGTTTAAGCAAGTGTTGTTGCATACAGAACCAAGAATCAAGCCTATTGATCAAGTCCAAAGCACTGCAAGCTGTGAATCTAAGGAATTCTCCATCTGTTTTCAAGATTACACCAGGTTAGTGTTTTCATCGAATTGGCTAGAATTAGTTAGAATAATAGAGAATCATTAGGTTAGAATGGTTAGGAATAGTTAGATGAATGATTCTGATGAATTTGAGAGCATTTCATGGAGTTCACCATTGAAGCACCAAATCTGTTTTGACTTAGAACACTTAGGTTAGGGCATGATAATCTTAGCTAGATAGATTAGAATGATCAGCATAGCATGTAGAACGCATTAGTGCAAGAGTTAGCAAGAATCATCAAGGTTGATCTCAGTGTAATGTGTTGGAACCAAGGTTTTCTACCTATCGGGTTTGGATCTAGATGGAGTTTTAAAGAAAACTGAGTCCATGGTCGTGTAGAGGAGAAGATCTAGAGCATTTTTGCTTTTTACGGATATGAGTTTCATGGAGAAACGAGGGTGTACGAGTATGTTGAACTCTGGTTCATGCAAGCTTGCTCATGGTTCATTAATGGTGAAACCCTAGCTCTTTGGAGAAGAAACATGAGGACCGTTGGATCCTTCATAAGACTTTGACTGAGTAACAGATCGCACGGCCACGATTTAAAACTGAAACGTGAGGGAATTCTGAGTGCCAAAGCGCACCGTTTCATTTAAAACACTCTGTTGGGCTTAGTGCACTCATGCTATTCGCACCCCTAGTATCCAGGCCCAACATGAAATGAACTAATTCATCTGCTATTTGCACCGTTTTGGTTTTTTTATTTTTTTCTTGTGTTTTCTGATCAGCTGGGCCCAGACGCGCCTTGCTATGAGCACCCCCAGTCTGGGCCCATCCTTCATTTTTCAACTTAAATAATTGCTGATTGCACCCATAACCAATTCAAATCATTTTTTAATTTCTTTTATTTTTGTTAATTCTTTGAAAAAATCATAACAAATTGAAAATTTCATATTTTTAAATGGTTGTTTTTTCATCTTTTTCATATTTCTGTTAAGAAAATTGTCATATAATAAAATTAGTACTTTATTTTATTTTTGCATATTTAGTATATTTTTCTTTTAAATAGGTTTAAATGATGTGTAATTTAATACTTGGTATTGTTGATTTTAGTTTAACTAGACTCTTGTATATTTTGGACCCATTCTTTTTAGAATACTTCACTTAGGACTTTAACTTGCATATGAGATTTAATTCATGATTTTAGGATTTAATTTTAGATGGTTTGTTTAGGTGTGATTAGGAGAATCAAAACTAGGGTTTAGAGATAACATAGGTGTAATAAATCATTTCTTTTAGGAGTTGTAGTTTGAATTTTTGGGTATGGGACTATAGGGGTATTATGGGTAAATAATAGATCCCTTAGAAAAATTAGACTTCCCCTATTCTACTATTACCATTAGTATATTTTCTGTATTTGATTGATTGTGTGGTGTGCCCTCTCTAGGGTTATTATTTGACTATGTGGGGTATTGGGCCTGCTTGGGGTTTGGGGGTTGAGCTGAGGACTGTGCTGATGAAGCCCATTGAAGATTAAAGAATGAAGACCAATTTCCAGAGGTGATGAAGAGTATATCTTGCTGGCAGCTGTTGAAGGTTATAGGATTTAGGAGTTAGGCAGAGCTCTAGAGTAGAAAACTTGATTCACAAACATGGAAGGTCTTGGTTGCCTCCATCCCTCTCTATGATGCAGAGTCTCTCTAAGACATTCACCCCCTTCCTTTGGAAGGCTTGGTGATAGTGTCTAAGAGATAGAACTCTTGAGAGAAACATTCTATGTGTTGTTAGCAGTCTGTTTGCCACCTTTGGTGGTCAACTAATTGCTTAACACCCCAGTTCATTCTTTTGACTGTTTCTCAGCTTGGAGAGTGAGACTTGCAGAAAAGCCCTGAAGATTGAAGACAAAGACCTTGCTTGGAGGCTGTGAAGATGAAGACTGATGCTTGCTTGAAGTTTGTAGATGTTTGAAGATGACTTGAAGACAGATATTGATGAAGCTTGCTGTGCAGAACTGCTGTTGGCTGTTTATTTTTGCTGTTTATAATTTTTGATGTATTGTTTGAATTTCCCGGACTGTATTGTTTGCCATTAACCTGTTAGGTTGAAAGTGAATCTTGTTCACTTTTGCCTGTTGTTTTCTAGGTTCGAGGTTGAGTGGGACTCCCTTGCCTCGCTTGTATTGCTGCATTCATGCATTTTACTGCTTTATTGTATATTTGCTATTGTTTCTGTTTCCGTTTATCCCGTTAGGATCTCTGTTTCTCTCTGCGCAAGAGAGGAGCATGATAGACATTAGGTCTTAACCCATGCATGATAACATTAGGTTAGTTTGATTCCCTTTGCAACCATAGGTAGAGTTCTGTCTCTTCTTTCTCAAAACAAACAGAAAAACACAATAAAATTTCAAATACAATAAAAGACACTTCTTTCGTAAAAGAATGTGAACTCATCAAAACGTCATTTTTGTCCTCTTGGACCAATAATCAGAAAAACCCTTTTTCAGAAGGAGATAAAAGCAATCAAAACAGACTTGTGTCGTACGTGGCCCGAACTACGTTTGCTCTGATCTTTCATGCTGTATGAAAGTACGTAGGCATAGGATGCGATATCCTAGCGAGCAACCTTCCCCTCCTTTCCCGTAGGTAGGCGAACTACGTTGACTCTGATTTCTCGTTCCAGACGGGAATACGTAGGCATAAAGTGCGATACTTTGCCGAGTCATTTTCTTTTCTTTTTAACCCTTAACCCTGTAGAATAGATAGAATAACAATCCGTACCAGAAAACAAGCATGGATCCCGTCGAGTACGACGGACGTGAGGGGTGCTAATACCTTCCCCTTGCGTAACCGACTCCCGAATCCAGGATTTGGTTGCGATGACCATTCCTTTCCCCATTTTGCGGTAGGTTTACCTCGAGCGTTTCCTTTCCCTCCTTTGGGATAAATAACGATCGGTGGCGACTCTTCTGTTCAGCCGGCGCCGATTTTCGCAGTAGCGACAGCTGGCGACTCTGCTGGGGACCCAACGTGCCCTGGCTGCTAAGGACTGCGATAGTTCCTTATGCATTTGGGATCCAACGTCCCTTAAGAGAGTCAATCCTAGCGCTTGTTTTTCCGTCGAGGAGTTTGTATGAATTTATATTTCTGTCATTTACTTTCAGCATTGTATTATTGTTATTATTGCTGTATTGGGGTGTGACGGGTGTTCTATGATTGAGAGATAAGCCGGACCTGGGCTTGAGTGCACCTAGAATTAGAGTGGAAATTAGTGGGCGCGCACGTGCTTTGCATGTCCTAGTGTCCCGCGAAATCCACACTCAGACGAGGTTCTTCTGGTTGGCCTCCTGTCCTGCCCTTTGGGTGGCTCGGGTTGCTGGTTAGTTGGATTGTCGACTCTGGGAGCCGATCATTTGGAAGTTGTCTAAGTGAGGCCTCTTCAGGATTTGATGATGCCACTCCTTCTGGGAATCGTATCATCAACCCTGAAAGTCTGTGACGCCGACGACCGCATAAGATGCCATACCGTTGTCAGTGTACTAGGACACCTACCTGTGAGAGGGTTTGGGGTTATGCAGGTAACTAGACCTTCAGATACCGGTTTGTCTCTTGATCTGAGATTCTGGGTATTTATGGACAATTGAGAGGTCTATCAGAGACCAGTTCGAGCTATGATATGAGGTCTATCAGAGACCAGTCAGAGTTATGTTGTGGGGTCTATCAGAGACCAGTGTTGGAGTTTTGTATTGGGTCTATCTGAGACCAGGGTTTGAGGAATTCTGGAAGGTCTATCTGAGACTTTTGATATGGTTCAGGCTTCTCAGCTATGGCATTTGGTCCCTGTTGCATGTTACTTGCATTGCATTGTTCGCATAACCATTATCATTGCATGCCATTAACGTGTGTCTGTGCTGCAGGTGCATTTGCATATTCCCTGGCTCTAGTGTCCGGACTTCTAAGTATTGATCATGGCTGGTTTGAGGATGACAGTTGCCTACAAGTTGCCTATCCCTGATATTACTCCCCTCCTGAGTCTGATTTCTCTTGCTGATGAGGATGTCCGTAGAAGCTTCAGGCAGAGTTACGGACGGCTGTTGAGATTGGTTCGCAAATCAACTGAGGATGAACTAAATGGGCTGTATACACTGATGCAATTCTATGACCCTACTTTGAGATGCTTCACATTCGCTGACTTTATCTTGGGGCCTACCATTGAAGAGTATGTAGAGTTTACTGAGCTGCCAGTACAGAATAAAGTTCCTTTTATTCACTCTGCCGCCGAGCCCAAGTTGGAGGATTTAGCTAAGGCCTTGCACATGAATGCTTCTGAGCTGTTGATGACTTCTTGGCGCGGGGTTCCAGGTTTCTCTCTCCAGTTTCTGATTGGTAAGGCTCAAGAATACGCCAAGAATGGATGTTGGGTGGTCTTTAACGCTGTTTTGGCTCTATGCATTTATGGGATAGTGCTGTTTCCCAATTTCCTGAATTTCGTGGATATAGATGCATTTCATTTGTTTGCTGCTGGCAACCCTGTACCTACATTGATCGGGGACTTCTACCATTCGATGCACTACAGAAATGAGAACAGGAGAGGCAAGAACGTCTCTTGTTGCGTGCCTTTGCTGTACATGTGGTTTAAGAGCCATCTCCCCCTGAAGGGACCTTTTGTGGATAGTGCAACTACAGCTGATTGGCCAGAGCGCTTGATGAGGCTATCTTCTGAAGACATTGAGTGGTTTGACCGAGACTTGTTGGGGTCTGAGCTTATTTTCAGTTGTTCTGGGTATCCTAATGTTCCTTTGATAGGAAGAAAAGGGTGTATCAATTACAACCATCTCTGTTCGTTCGCCAGTTTGGATACGCATTGAAGAACCCACCTAAGGAGGAAGAAGTACAGGAATCTCTGTACTTCACCGGGGATTTGAATGGAGAGTTACTAGCCAAGCTTCAGCACGCCTGGATGCGTATCAACAGAAGAGGGAAACCGCTGTTAGGGAAGAACGATTGTCAGGCTTATGCACCCTACAAAGTTTGGATCCAAGAGAGGGCAAGGCAGTTACTGATGCCATTTCCAGCTGCACCGGTCCCTGTTCATATTCCGGTGGATGAACCAACCACCGTTACTATGGAGGCCTACGAGCAAGTTGTAAAAGAAAAAGAAGCCTTGATGAAGATCAATGAAGGGTTAGAAAAGGAACTGGCTCAGATGCGTAGTGAGAAGAACAAGGTTGTGCATTCTTTCCAACAGCAGATCGAGTTAGTAAACAGGTTAGGGGCTGAACTGACTGAAGAGAAAAAGAAGCGTGAGCGTTTGGGGAAAGAGTTCAGAAGCTCTCATGACATGTTGGAGTCCAAAAAGAAAGCACTCGATGCCGCCCACCGGGAAATCTCTTCTTGTAACAAGACCTGGAATGCTACGCTAACCAACAACAAAAAGAGGGAAGACAAATTGAAGCAGCAAATTTCTGAACTCGAAGAGCATTTGAAGGCTAGCACCAAGAAGTATGAAGAGGAGGTGATGGCAAGATACAGTCTCCAGAATGCATTGAACAAGGCCATCGAGGGCAAGAAAGAAGCTGTGTCTCAGAAACGGAAGCTAGAGGATCGCTTCAGAGAAGGGGCATGGGAGGAATCTGCTGGTGATTTGCGACGTGTTCTCAAGCGGAGAGACCTACTCGTTGAGGGTCTGCTTACCCGACCGAGTCATCCAGAGACTAAGAAGTTACTAGAAGAGTACCAGGCATATGGGAGTACTTGATCATTTCATGTATTAATATGTATGCTTTATTTGCATAGCGCTGACCATCACCAGGATTGTTGGTCGAGGTCATGCCTTCTTATTGTATTCATTGATACTGTATTCTTAGCTTAATGGATTTCGTTGCAATCTATGAGGTGTTTTCTATGATTCGGCTCCGAACTTCGTATTGCTGTCACTGTCACCACACTGGCACATTTGCACTAGAATCGGGGAATGATACGCCCTGATGCACAGACACATATTGCATTGCATTCCCATTCATACTGCATTACAGGTGATTATTGAACGGTATCTCATTTCCTGCACTTTACCAGGTCTTTTTCAGGATTGAAGGTCAGCGCCCGCACCGATACTCCACTCGTACCAACTGCCGAAGAATTATGGATCAGATGCAGAATGAGATGCAAGACATACGTGAGAAGCTGGCGCTCTTCATGCAAACAATGGAGACCATTGTGAAACGCCAGGAGAATTTGCAAGCTTTGGTGCAGCCTCTGTTGGTAAGAAATGTTGGGCACGGAAATGAGGATCATCAGTCTGTGCGAGTCGACACTATTCACGGGGATGGTACCCCCACACCAGTGGCTCCACCTGTGGTAAACATACCTGCTGTCAATGTGAACAACGGCGCCGCCGCCGGGAATGGTAACGTTGGATTTGGTAACGAGACTGTCGTCAACAACGTTGGGCTCGGAGATGTCAACTTGGGTGATAATATGGGAGGTAATGGCTTCGGTAATAATGGATTTGGCTTCAATGACCAGGGGTTTGATCATGCTGGGAAGTACGGCTTCAACGCTCAAGGCTTCGGACAGGATGGATTTGGTATGACTAATCAGGGTTATGGTGGATTCGGAAATGGAAATGGCGCTGGGTTAATGGCTTTTGGACCTGCTGGGGTCGCTCCGGGGTACGGTAACAGGGGGCGAGGCCCGATAATGAATCAGACCAGAGTTGGCCGTAACAATGGGTACGATGGATACGGAACTGGGAACGGTAATTGGCTTGAGGATCAGCAAGAGGATGCTTTCTCCGGTGGAGGTTTCGAAGGTCCTATGGATGACTCTCAGAGAATTAGGATGCTCGAGGAGCAGATGAAGGGGGTCGTGAATCAAAGCGCTGTTGGCCTAGATATGACAACAATGGGTCTGGTGCCTGGCCTGAGGGTGCCAATCAAATTCAAAGCTCCCACATTCGACAAGTATAAGGGGGATACCTGTCCAAAGGTGCACGTGCGGTCATACTACAGAAGGATGTCGGCGAATTCAAACGATGAGAGGATGCTAATGCATTTCTTTCAAGATAGCTTGTCTGGTCCTTCCCTCGAATGGTATATGGGGTTGGAACCAACACAGATAAAGACATGGAAGCAGCTGGCTGAAGCATTTGTGGCTCACTATAAGTACAACAGTGACTTGGCACCCAACTGGGTCCAATTGCAGGGGTTGTCCCAGAAGAAGGGCGAGAGCTTCAAAGAGTATGCGCAGAGATGGAGCGACATGGCTGCTCGGGTTCATCCCCCTTTGGAGGACAAAGAAATGAATGATATGTTCATAGGAACATTTACTGGCATGTTTTATGACAAGTTGTTTCACACTTTGTTGGGCAGTTTCTCAGACTTAATCCTGATGGGAGAGAAGATTGAAAGCAACATTAAACAGGGAAGGTTTCAAGCTGAGGAATCCACTGCAGCTGGCAGTAACAGAAGGGCTTTCGGTGGGCGCCGTCAAGGTGAGGCAAGCGCGGTGTTTGGGGGCCGAGGCCGGGGCAGAGGTCGAAACCAGTACAATCAGCCGCAGCAGGTGGCAAGTGTTACTATTCCATTTCAGCAACAACAACAACAGCAACAGCAGCCACAACAGGGGGCACATCCTGTCCAGCGCAGAGTCCAGGGGGGCAGACCAAGGAGGGTGTTTGAAGCGCCTCCTTCAACGTATGCAGAATTGCTACAGACGTTATTGGGCTTGAACTTGGTGGAAAAGAGAACTATGGCGCCAGTAGCAGGCACTCCTCCGTACGGCTTTGACGCAAGCAAGCACTGTGAATTCCACTCCGGCGCTCCGGGCCATGATGTAGAGAGTTGCCACGCGTTCAAGCATGTGGTGCAGGACCTATTGGATAGTAAGGCTATCAATTTTGGACAGGTGGGTCCGAACATAGTACAGAAGCCCATGCCCAACCATGGGGCAAATGCCATCTTAACTGAGGAGGGCTTGAACTTGATTATGAATGTTGACGACCTAAAGACACCGTTGTACGAGATAATGAGCAAATTATTGCAAGGTGGTGTGTATCCTGGATGTGACGAGTATTGTTTAGAGTGCTGGACCCAAGCTGGGGGTTGTGATGAATTGAAAAAGGGTATTCAGACTTTAATCGATGGCGGCACATTGCAATTCGACCGAGCGGCAGTTGAAGAACCTATAGAGTTATCAGCAGACAAGCAAAGTGATGTAGCTACTGTGACGATTCCCCGAAAAACGATAACTATTACGGCGCCGGCCAAGCGACCGCCGATCACTATCACCAAGGCAGGACCAATCCCTTATGAGAGCACTAAGGCAGTCCCCTGGACCTATGGATTGGAAGTATACTGTGATGGGGTAAAAATTGATGTTAGTAAGCAGCCAGCTGAGGTTGTAGACAACGTCGTCGGTACCAGAGGTATGACAAGAAGTGGGAGAATCTTCATATCGCCTGAGGTAGAGGCTGAACGACTGGCGAAGGGAAAACGAAAGATGAATGAGACTGTCCCTGTGCAGAGGAACGAAAAAGAAACGGCATCGAAGGATGTGGAAGAGTTCATGCGCCTTATTCGTAAGAGCGATTATAAGATTGTTGAGCACCTTCAACAGACGCCGTCAAAGATATCTATATTGTCGCTGTTATTATGTTCCGAAGCTCATAGAAATGCGTTGCTGAGAGTTCTGGACACTTCCTTCGTACCTCAAGATGTTTCCGTGAATCAGCTGGAGGGGTGTTGGCACATGTGAACGCAGGCCATAGCTTGGGATTTACAGACTTTGATTTGACCCCGAAGGGGAGAGAGCATAACATGGCGTTGCACGTCTCAGTTGAGTGTAGAGGCTCAGTCATGTCTCATGTACTGGTAGACACCGGATCTTCCTTGAACGTGCTGCCCAAGAAAGCAATGATGAAACTAGACGTCAGAGGAATCCTGTGTACGCCTAGTGACTTGGTGGTCAGGGCATTTGATGGCACACGAAGAACAGTCTTTGGATCCATAACGTTACCTCTACAGGTGGGGCCGGAGGTTTTCGCAACTGAATTTTATATCATGGACATCCAACCAGCATACAGCTGCCTTCTCGGACGACCCTGGATTCATGGTGCTGAGGCAGTCACATCTACCTTGCATCAAAAGCTGAAATACATGGTAGGGGACAGTGTGGTCACGGTCTGTGGAGAAGAAGATATATTGGTCAGCCATCTGTCATCATTCAAGTATGTAGAGGTCGACGGCGAGATTCATGAAACACCCTGTCAAGCCTTTGAAGGGTTGCGCATCAAAGACAAAGGTCCCGGGCCGAGTAAAGCGGCAGAGGTAGCCGTCTCGTCGTATAAGGAAGCTCAAGCTCTAGTAGAGACTGGTGAGACAAAGGGTTGGGGCAAGGTGCTGGATATTCCTGTGAAGATGGACCGATTTGGGCTGGGATATCAACCGTCGTCATCAACACCTGCTGCAGGGGCACCCCGTTTCAGAGGACCGATAACAATCACCGCTAGTGGAGTGTGTCACGAGGCCATCAACGCTGTTTCAGATTCCGAAGAAGGAGACAGTGACTGCGACATGGACGCCTGGATTCAGCCGAGCGTGCCAGGACAAGGATTATGCAATTGGTCTATTCAGGAGATTGTTCCTGTGACTCTCAAACAGTAATACTTTGTTTTCTTAATTGTTGAACAATCTGGTGTCTTACTCGAGGCATCGTGATTTGCTTATGGTTGTGCTGTTATGAACATTGCGTTGTTTAATCATTAAATAAAAGGCGTTTTTTTCCATGTACAAATATTGCGATCTCTGTTTTTCTTATTTTGTGTTTACAATAAAATGGCAACGTGGTTATTTGCTTTACTCGCATTTTGAAGCATTTAACCATTCCTTTTGCAGGATAACATTTTCAGATGACATCATTGAACCGCCTATGACTCGTCTCGACTTTGAGCACCCGGTATTTCAGGCCAAAGAAGAGAATGTTGAAGATGGCGACGTGCCCGAAGAATTGTCTTGGTTGGTGAAGCAAGAAGATCGTGTCATTCTGCCTCATGAGGAGGTCATCGAAATTATTAACCTGGGGTCGGAAGGGGTTGAAAAGAACATCCGTATAGGAGCCGCGCTGCAGAGCAACGTCAAGCGAAGACTGGTTGAAATGCTCAGAGAGTACAGTGATGTGTTCGCTTGGTCGTATGAAGACATGCCTGGGCTTGATACAGAGATGGTTGTGCACCGCCTGCCGTTAAAAGAAGAATGCCCGCCGGTCAAGCAGAAGCTTCGCAGAACTAGACCTGATATGGCAGTGAAAATTAAGGAGGAGGTGCAAAAGCAGTGGGATGCTGGTTTCCTAGCTGTTACAAAATATCCCTCATGGGTCGCTAATATTGTACCAGTGCCAAAGAAAGACGGTAAAGTGAGAATGTGCGTAGATTACCGAGATTTGAATAAAGCGAGTCCGAAAGATGATTTTCCGCTTCCTCACATCGATGTTCTAGTTGACAACACTGCTCAATTCTCCGTATTCTCCTTCATGGATGGCTTCTCGGGCTATAATCAGATTAAAATGGCGCCAGAAGACATGGAGAAAACTACTTTCATAACACCTTGGGGAACATTTTGTTACAAAGTGATGCCCTTCGGATTGAAGAATGCTGGGGCAACGTATCAGCGCGCAATGACGACTCTTTTTCATGATATGATGCATAAGGAGATCGAAGTTTATGTCGATGATATGATTGCCAAATCCCAGACGGAGGAAGAGCATTTGGTGAATCTGCTGAAGTTATTCAAAAGGCTTAGGAAGTTCAGGCTGAGACTGAACCCTAACAAGTGCACCTTCGGGGTGAGATCGGGTAAACTGCTGGGGTTTATCGTGAGTGAAAGAGGAATAGAGGTTGATCCTGCAAAAATAAAAGCAATACAAGAGATGCCGACGCCTAGAACAGAGAAAGAGGTGCGCAGGTTTTTAGGGAGGTTGAACTACATCGCCCGGTTCATATCTCACCTAACAGCTACGTGTGAACCATTATTCAAGCTGTTGAAAAAAGACCAAACGGTAACGTGGAATGAAAATTGCCAAAAGGCGTTCGATACCCCCAGTGGCAGGGAGACCCTTGATTATGTATTTGACAGTTCTTGAGGGAAGTATGGGTTGTGTTCTCTGTCAACACGACGAGACTGGAAGGAAAGAGCATGCAATATATTACTTGAGTAAGAAGTTTACTGAATGCGAATCTCGATATTCAATGCTCGAAAAAACTTGTTGCGCGCTGGCCTGGGCCGCCAAGCGTTTGAGGCAATACATGCTGAACCATACAACCATGCTCATCTCAAAGATGGATCCTATCAAATATGTATTCGAAAAGCAGGCCCTATCGGGGAGAATTGCCCGTTAGCAGATGGTTTTGACCGAATATGACATCCAGTATGTCTCGTAGAAGGCTATAAAGGGGAGCGTATTGTCTGAATACTTGGCAGAGCAGCCCATTGAGGATTACCAATCGATGAGGTTTGATTTTCCTGACGAGGATATCATGTACCTAAAGATGAAAGATTGCGAAGAGCCGTTGCCAGACGAAGGACCAGAATTGGGCTCCAAATGGAAGTTGACCTTTGACGGAGCTGTAAACGCCTACGGTAGCGGAATAGGGGCAATCATCACTACTCCACACGGGTCGCACATCCCGTTTACCGCTCGATTGACCTTTCCGGTTACCAATAATGAAGCTGAATACGAAGCTTGTATCATGGGGCTCGAAGAAGCCATTAATTTGCGAATCAAAAATTTGGATGTATACGGAGACTCAACTCTGGTGGTGAATCAAATAAAAGGAGAATGGGAGACACGTCAGCCTAATTTGATACCGTACATGAACTATGCGAGGAGATTGTTGCCTTTCTTCGACAAAGTTGAATTGCATCATGTACCGCGAGCAGAGAATCAGATGGCTGACGCCCTGGCCACTTTGTCTTCCATGTACAAAGTCAACTTCTGGAATGAGGCTCCCAGAATTGTTATCTCTCGGCTTGACAGACCTGCCTTCGTGTTTGCCATTGACGAAGCATCTGACGATAAACCGTGGTATTTCGATATCCTTAATTTCCTGAAAAATAAAGAGTATCCGGCTGGGGCATCCAGTCACGATCAGAAAAGTCTCAGGAGATTGGCGGGTAATTTCTACCTGAATCCGGACGGTGTCTTATACAGAAGAAATCACGACTTGGTGCTAGTACGTTGTGTAGATGAGAAAGAGGCAAGGCTGCTCATGGAGGAAATACATGAGGGTACCTTTGGTACGCATGCGGGTGGGCATGCTATGACGAGGAAGCTGCTGCGGGCAGGTTATTATTGGCTGACTATGGAAACTGATTGTTTCAAGTTTGCGAGGAAGTGCCACAAGTGCCAAATATATGCAGATAAGATCCATGTGCCTCCGAGTCCTCTGAATGTGATGTCATCGCCATGGCCATTCTCGATGTGGGGAATCGATATGATTGGAAAGATCGAGCCGACGGCTTCTAATGGACACCGGTTCATTCTAGTAGCAATCGATTATTTCACCAAGTGGGTGGAAGCGGCATCTTATGCAAATGTGACTAAGAAGGTGGTGGCCAGATTCATCAAGAGAGATATCATTTGCAGATATGGGATCCCCGAGCGGATAATCACTGACAACGGTTCAAACCTGAATAACAAAATGATGAAGGAGTTGTGTCAGAATTTTAAGATCGAGCATCACAACTCCTCCCCTTACCGACCCAAGATGAATGGCGCTGTTGAAGCGGACAATAAGAATATAAAGAAGATCGTTCAGAAGATGGTGGTGACCTATAAGGATTGGCATGAGATGCTACCTTTCGCTTTGCACGATTATCGTATGACGGTACGCACATCAACCGGGGCAACCCCATTCACGTTGGTATATGGAATGGAAGCAGTGCTACCACTGGAAGTTGAGATTCCTTCGCTGAGAGTATTACGAGATGTCCAACTAGACGAGGCAGAATGGGTGAAAGACAGGTTGAACCAGCTGAGTTTAATGGATGAAAAGAGGCTAGCTTCTCTAGCATACGGTCGTTTGTACCAGAGCCGAATGAAGAAAGCATATGATAAAAAGATACATCCTCGGAGCTTTCAGACGGACGACCTTGTGCTGAAAAGGATTCTCCCGCCACAGGCAGATCACAGGGGCAAGTGGAACCCCAACTACGAAGGGACATACGTTGTCAGAAAAGTCTTTTCAGGAGGGGCTTTATTGTTGTCTACCATGGACGGTGAAGACTTTACGTCGCCTGTGAATTCGGACGCAGTTAAAAAATACTTTGCTTGAAATTGACCCGCTGGACAGAAAAAAGAGAGTCCAGGCAAAAATGGGGCATCCTGGCGAACCAAAAACAGAATAAAAGGTTCGGGCAAAAGTTAGGGATAAAATTGAAAAAAATGTGCACCCACGAAGTTGAAAACCTACACTGGGTGGCTTCGGCAAGAAAGGGTATCCCGGTGAACTGAAAACCCGTAAAGGGCGGTTCACGCAAAAGTTAGGGATTTGAAAAGCAAATGACTGCGGTCCGAATTTGATACTACAGTGAGCATTGGTGCGGGAGAATATACCTGAGGGGTCGATTATCAGATACAATCTCTTCGGAAGTGTGAATACCGGGAAAGCATTAGAGTTGGGCGAGTCATAGGAGGATCAACTCGTGGTGTTCGTCTGCATCCCGTTGCCGACATGTGTACAAATTTGATTTGTCATTATGCTTCTTGTGTATACTTGTATATTTGTTGTGCGTAGCTTCCTCTTTTCAGGAGTTACATCCCGTGTACAAAATTCCGCCCATTTAGGGGCCCAATCAAGAAAACATGTTATTCAGTATTTGATGCTGGTTCTTTACTATTTTGTACATGATAAACGCCTAGGTTTAATGAAACTAGCAGGTGTATAACGTCGCTGGCCCTTGCCAATAATTGCTAAAACTTTGAGTTAACTGAAAATAATGTCAAGAACACTAACCTGAATAGATTTGGTTGCATAGACTTGTCTTGGTTTGTTTGTGGTGTTGCAGGGTTCGTAGCCGTATGAAGGGGACGATCAAAAGATTGCAGTATCGACCAGAAGCTCGTAACGAAAGACTCGATCCCCACGCAGGTCGCGCTTCCAAGATAACAATGTTCCTCACTGAAGAAGGATCGAATTCCCCAACTAGTCGTAGCTGATCCAAAGGATATGCTCCAGCAAAGTCATTTATCCTCAGCAGAGTTTGGCGATTCCAAGATTGTAGACTGTATTCAGACAGTGCGGTGTCCCCCAGAAGGATTTCCCCATCCTGAGCAGAGTGGTTTAGCCTCAGAAGATTAATATTTCCAACTCGTGAGCTGTACCTAGACAGTTTACCCTTCCCAGTAGGGTCATTTACTCTCCCCTAGCAGAGTCAGTTGATTTTCCCCAAGGGAGTAGTTTCGTCCTCAGCGGAGTTATCTCTTTTTCAGCAAGTGTTTTCTTTCCTCCCAGTGGAACTCGAAGAAAACTCTCCCCGGCAGAGGTGGCTGTGTGTCCTGGCATTTATTTTGCCGAAATACCGTGTGATACCCGTTCACTCCCCAGCAGAAGTCCAATCAGGATTGGCGCATTCAATCATCCCTCAGCGAAGTTGGCTTCACTCTTCCAGCATTTATTTTGCTGGAATAATTCTGTGGCACCTGGCTACCCCCAGCGGAGTTGGTGTTGTCTTCAGCATTTATTTTGCTGAAGCGGTTTCTGTATCCCAGCAGTTCGAGTTTGCATTTGAATTGGCATATAGTGTCATGTTTGCATCCGCCCAAAAAAAAAAAACGCGTAGCATTTCCATATCGAATGGAGCATTACGCCATTGTCAAACATATGCATTTTGAAACATAAACCAGGTTGGTTAACCGTTTATTTTCGAGTATTGTTTCCCATGCAGGTGGAGAGAGCTCTTGCTCAAATTAATTACCAAACATTCAGGATCTCGACGTGAGATGTGTAATATCGATCGTGGCATTATTCCCCACAGAGTTGGTTGTTCAAGTTTCTCTTACCCCTCCCGCGGAGTATTCCTTCAAGGTTGTTGTTGTGACGGCATCAGAGGATCTCGTGAATCGATCTTTCGAATTTGTCTGGCAGTATGGATTCAGAAAATCCCCAGTAGAGTCCTCCTCAGATTTTCTGCCATGTCAGCACTGGAAAATGGAAGACTAGACTCACATTGTGTTACCCATGTGATTGATGGAGCTAGCTGCTGCAAAGATAGGCAGAAAAGCTGTATCAGATGATTTTCCCGTATGGATAGGCGGATGAAGTTTCCTGTGTTTAGACAAATGATTTTCCCGTATGGATAGGCGGATGAAGTTTCCTGTGTTTAGATAGATGATTTTCCCGTATGGATAGGCGGATGAAGTTTCCTGTGTTTAGACAGATGATTTTCCCGTATGGATAGGCGGATGAAGTTTCCTGTATTTAGGCAGATGATTTTCCCGTATGGATAGGCGGATGAAGTTTCCTGTGTTTAGGCAGATGATTTTCCCGTATGGATAGGCGGATGAAGTTTCCTGTGTTTAGGCAGATGATTTTCCCGTATGGATAGGCGGATGGAGTTTCCTGTGTTTAGATAGATGATGTTCCCATATGGATAGACGGATGGAGTTTCCTGGGATTTGACAGAAATGTTTCCCCAGCGAAAGCGCCGGGATTTTTCCGTGATGTGAGTCCTGACGTGGACAGATTTGTGCTTATTCGTGATTTGGCGAAATTTGGGTCCAGATGTGGACAAGGTTACTCCTGCGACAACAGAATCTCTACTCGTGTTGACGAATTTGTCTCTCTTCTTGTGTTGATAAGGTTAGTCCAGTTGTAGACAGATGTGTTTTACGAAAAGTGTTCAGTACCTGTGGCGTTACATAGGTGGTTGAAGTTGAAATCAGATTTGTTCCCCAAACAGTGGTGCAGTTCATTTCTGCGGTTGGCAAATTTCCGGGTTCTTAGTATTCAACCGTCTCGTACCTCGAATGTTTGAAGGTCGTTCGCGCTTCGCCCAGTCGGGTCCAAGTCGCTTGAATAGGAGCAGCTGTTGCACCCTAAAATTTGCTCAACCTACTTCACTTGGTTTATGTTTCAATTGCATTGGCATTTGCATAAAAAGTCATGTACATAGTCTAATCATTTGCATAGCATAGCATAGCAAGTCATCCAACAAGGGACCAAGTACTATTCTCATCTCTATGAGCCTATCAAGAGGTTATTGTTCAAATTCAGGCCTATCTAAGTCATCAGAAAGAAATTGAAATCTAAGAAGTCAGTGGATCAAGCAGTGGATCTCTCTCCTATCTTGAGTGTATTTGAAGATCATCAAAGAAGTTTTGAGCTGTGAATTGAGGTCATGGAGGGTATATAGACATCATGGAAGACCTAGAGAGTCATTTTGAAAGAGAGGCAAGTCATTGATGTGATCACAAGAGTTGCAGTTGAAGACAGTCAACTAGGGTTTCATCTGGGTCAACCCTAGGTCAACCCTAGGTCAAATGATTGATTGAAAGGCATCAAGGTCTATTTGAGAGATGCGAGGTTCATCATTTGACATGTATATATGTATGTGGTGTTGTTCCAAGGAATAAATCAAGAGAAATCAAGAAGAAGAGGAGTTTCTAAATTAGGGTTTCTGTGTAAAATCCCCTGATTTAGGTCAAACTTCCAAGCAAGATAATTCAAAATGAAAGCTTCAAATGGATCCTTGGCCAACATGAAACTTGTAGAGGACCTAAAGACCTTTAATTTTAGTGGTGGAAGACATCAATGAGATTTATAGAACTCAAGTTATGGTCCTTGCAAGTTACAGGTCATCTAAGGCATCTGAAATTTTGTCTGTGAAAGTCACTTGTCTTCAAAGCAGCTTTTACCCCTCAAGGAGCTTTCAAATGGATTTCTAGTAAACATGAGAGTTGTTCCTCATTGTCTTAGCTTTCTAGAAAGGTATGGTATGCCTTCATCTGATTTGTGGAACTCTACGTATGACCTTGGCAAGCAAAGGGTATTTTGGTCATTTGAGAATTACAGGTCATTTCAAGCCTATGCCCAAAACTCATACAAGGAAGCTTCAAATGAAAAACTTCAAAACATCAAACTTGCTCCAAATGACATTTTGAGTCTATAAAAGTGATCATGAAAGTTTGGAAATGCTCATAGCTCAAGGTTCCAAATTTGGTCAATTAAAAAGTGAATTTAATGAATAAAAGTGACCTAAAATTGAGATTTTTCATACCATGTCCAATTGGGATGAAATTATAGGTCATTTTGATTGGAAAGAATGTTTTAAGAATATTGGCAAAAGTAGATTTTTGAGTTTAGTTCAAAGTTTGGAAATTATGCTAGTTGGCTTACAAAAGAAGTAACATATCCAAATTCACAAGGGATTTGAGTGCAAGAAAGTTCTAACAAGTTCTAGAGAGTTCTATGATCAGCTATATATTGAGAATAGTGGATCCATTCAGGGGTTGGTGATTCATTTTTGGTTGAAACTCATAGTTGCATCTCATTCTTCAATCTTGCAAATTCATTCCAAACTCTATCAAATCTTCATCATTTTCCAAAATTCTTGATCCTATCATCATCTATGTTCATCATAGAGCAAGTTTCCATCAAGATCTGGCTGAATTGAAGTAGAATTCGTGTGCTACCAAGTGTATCATCCAAATTGCAAAAGGAAGTGGTTATGGCAATCCAAGGTGTTTAAGCAAGTGTTGTTGCATACAGAACCAAGAATCAAGCCTATTGATCAAGTCCAAAGCACTGCAAGTTGTGAATCTAAGGAATTCTCCATCTGTTTTCAAGATTACACCAGGTTAGTGTTTTCATCGAATTGGCTAGAATTAGTTAGAATAATAGAGAATCATTAGGTTAGAATGGTTAGGAATAGTTAGATGAATGATTCTTATGAATTTGAGAGCATTTCATGGAGTTCACCATTGAAGCACCAAATCTGTTTTGACTTAGAACACTTAGGTTAGGGCATGATAATCTTAGCTAGATAGATTAGAATGATCAGCATAGCATGTAGAACGCATTAGTGCAAGAGTTAGCAAGAATCATCAAGGTTGATCTCAGTGTAATGTGTTGGAACCAAGGTTTTCTACCTATCGGGTTTGGATCTAGATGGAGTTTTAAAGAAAACTGAGTCCATGGTCGTGTAGAGGAGAAGATCTAGAGCATTTTTGCTTTTTACGGATATGAGTTTCATGGAGAAACGAGGGTGTACGAGTATGTTGAACTCTGGTTCATGCAAGCTTGCTCATGGTTCATTAATGGTGAAACCCTAGCTCTTTGGAGAAGAAACATGAGGACCGTTGGATCCTTCATAAGACTTTGACTGAGTAACAGATCGCACGGCCACGATTTAAAACTGAAACGCGAGGGAATTCTGAGTGCCAAAGCGCACCGTTTCATTTAAAACACTCTGCTGGGCTTAGTGCACTCATGCTATTCGCACCCCTAGTATCCAGGCCCAACATGAAATGAACTAATTCATCTGCTATTTGCACCGTTTTGGTTTTTTTATTTTTTTCTTGTGTTTTCTGATCAGCTGGGCCCAGACGCGCCTTGCTATGTGCACCCCCAGTCTGGGCCCATCCTTCATTTTTCAACTTAAATAATTGCTGATTGCACCCATAACCAATTCAAATCATTTTTTAATTTCTTTTATTTTTGTTAATTCTTTGAAAAAATCATAACAAATTGAAAATTTCATATTTTTAAATGGTTGTTTTTGCATCTTTTTCATATTTCTGTTAAGAAAATTGTCATATAATAAAATTAGCACTTTATTTTATTTTTGAATTTTTAGTATATTTTTCTTTTAAATAGGTTTAAATGATATGTAGTTTAATACTTGGTATTTTATGATTTTAGTTTAACTAGACTCTTGTATATTTTGGACCCATTCTTTTTAGAATACTTCACTCTGGACTTTAACTTTCATATGAGATTTAATTCATGATTTTAGGATTTAATTTTAGATGGTTTGTTTAGGTGTGATTAGGAGAATCAAAACTAGGGTTTAGAGATAACATAGGTGTAATAAATCATTTCTTTTAGGAGTTGTAGTTTGAATTTTGGGGTATGGGACTATAGGGGTATTATGGGTAAATAATAGATCCCTTAGAAAAATTAGACTTCCCCTATTCTACTATTACCATTAGTATAGTTTTTGTATTTGATTGATTGTGTGGTGTGCCCTCTTTAGGGTTATTATTTGACTGTGTGGGGTATTGGGCCTGCTTGGGGTTTGGGGGTTGAGCTGAGGACTGTGCTGATGAAGCCCATTGAAGATTAAAGAATGAAGACCAATTTCCAGAGGTGATGAAGAGTATATCTTGCTGACAGCTGTTGAAGGTTATAGGATCTAGGAGTTAGGCAGAGCTCTAGAGTAGAAAACTTGATTCACAAACATGGAAGGTCTTGGTTGCCTCCATCCCTCTCTATGATGCAGAGTCTCTCTAAGACATTCACCCCCTTCCTTTGGAAGGCTTGGTGATAGTGTCTAAGAGATAGAACTCTTGAGAGAAACATTCTATGTGTTGTTAGCAGTCTGTTTGCCACCTTTGGTGGTCAACTAATTGCTTAACACCCCAGTTCATTCTTTTGACTGTTTCTCAGCTTGGAGAGTGAGACTTGCAGAAAAGCTCTGAAGATTGAAGATAAAGACCTTGCTTGGAGGCTGTGAAGATGAAGACTGATGCTTGCTTGAAGTTTGTAGATGTTTGAAGATGACTTGAAGACAGATATTGATGAAGCTTGCTGTGCAGAACTGCTGTTGGCTGTTTATAATTTTTGATGTATTGTTTGAATTTCCCGGACTGTATTGTTTTCCATTAACCTGTTAGGTTGAAAGTGAATCTTGTTCACTTTTGCCTGTTGTTTTCTAGGTTCGAGGTTGAGTGGGACTCCCTTGCCTCGCTTGTATTGATGCATTCATGCATTTTACTGCTTTATTGTATATTTGCTATTGTTTATGTTTCCGTTTATCCCCTTAGGATCTCTGTTTCTCTCTGCGCAAGAGAGGAGCATGATAGACATTAGGTCTTAACCCATGCATGATAACATTAGGTTAGTTTGATTCCCTTTGCAACCATAGGTAGAGTTCTGTCTCTTCTTTCTCAAAACAAACAGAAAAACACAATAAAATTTCAAACACAATAAAAGACACTTCTTCCGTAAAAGAATGTGAACTCATCAAAACGTCATTTTTGTCCTCTTGGACCAGTAATCAGAAAAACCCTTTTTTCAGAAGGAGATAAAAGCAATCAAAACAGAGTTGTGTCGTACGTGGCCCGAACTACGTTTGCTCTGATCTTTCATGCTGTATGAAAGTACGTAGGCATAGGATGCGATATCCTAGCGAGCAACCTTCCCCTTCTTTCCCGTAGGTAGGCGAACTACGTTGACTCTGATTTCTCGTTCCAGACGGGAATACGTAGGCATAAAGTGCGATACTTTGTCGAGTCATTTTCTTTTCTTTTTAACCCTTAACCCTGTAGAATAGATAGAATAACAATCCGTACCAGAAAACAAGCGTGGATCCCGTCGAGTACGACGAACGTGAGGGGTGCTAATACCTTCCCCTTGCGTAACCGACTCCTGAATCCAGGATTTGGTTGCGATGACCATTCCTTTCCCCGTTTTGCGGTAGGTTTACCTCGAGCGTTTCCTTTCCCTCCTTTGGGATAAATAACGCACGGTGGCGAATCTTCTGTTCAGCCGGCGCCGATTTTCGCAGTAGCGACAATTACCAATCGATGAGGTTTAATTTTCCTGACGAGGATATCATGTACCTGAAAATGAAAGATTGTGAAGAACCGTTGCTGGACGAAGGACCAGAGTTGGGTTCCAAATGGCAGTTGATATTTGACAGAGCTGTAAATTCCTATGGTAGCGGAATATGGGGCAATTATCATTACTCCTCATGGGTCGCACATCCCATTTACTGCCCGATTGACTTTTTCTATTACCAATAATGAGGCTGAATATGAGGCTTGCATTATGGGTCTGGAAGAAGCCATTGATTTACGAATCAAGAACCTGGATGTATACGGAGACTCAGCTCTAGTGGTGAATCAGATTAAAGGAGAATGGGAGACACGTCAGCCTAATTTGATACCCTATATGAATTATGCAAGGAGATTGTTTCCTTTCTTTGACAAGGTGGAATTGCATCACGTGCCACGAGCAGAAAATCAAATGGCTGACGCCCTTGCGACATTGTCTTCAATGTATAAAGTTAACTTCTGGAACGAGGCTCCCTAGATTGTTATCTCTCGGCTCGATAGGCCTGCATTCATATTTTCCATTGACGAGGCTCCCGATGGAAAACCGTGCTATTATGATATCCAGAATTTCCTGAAGAACCAAGAGTATCCGGCTGGGGCATCCAGTCGTGATCAGAAGACTCTTAGGAGATTGGCTGGCAATTTCTATCTGAATCCGGATGGGGTTTTGTACAAAAGAAACCACGACTTGGTGTTGTTGCGGTGTGTGGACGAGAAAGAGGCTAAGTTGCTCATGGAAGAAATCCACGAGGGTACATTTGGCACGCATGCTGGCGGACATGCAATGACGAGAAAGCTATTAAGAGCAGGGTATTATTGGCTAACCATGGAAACAGATTGTTTCAAGTTTGCAAAGAGGTGTCATAAATGCCAGATTTATGCAGACAAAATCCATGTGCCTCCAAGTCCTCTGAATGTAATGTCATCACTGTGGCCTTTCTCGATGTGGGGAATTGACATGATTGGCAAGATTGAGCCTACGGCATCAAACGGACACCGGTTCATTTTGGTGGCAATCGATTACTTCACCAAATGGGTGGAAGCAGCATCATATGCCAATGTGACCAAATAAGTGGTAGCCAGATTGATCAAACGAGATATTATCTGCAGATATGGAATCCCCGAGCGGATTATCACCGACAACGGTTCAAATTTGAATAATAAAATGATGAAAGAGCTGTGTCAGAATTTTAAGATTGAGCATCACAACTCTTCTCCTTACCGGCCCAAGATGAATGGCGTTGTTGAAGCAGCCAATAAGAACATAAATAAGATTGTTCAGAAGATGGTTGTGACGTATAAGGACTGGCACAAGATGTTACCTTTCGCTTTGCATGGTTATCGTACGATGGTACGCACATCAACCGGGGCAACCCCTTTCTCATTGGTATACGGGATGGAGGCGGTGTTACCGTTGGAGGTCGAGATTCCTTCCCTGAGGGTTTTACGTGATGTCCAACTCGACGAGGCAGAATGGATTAAAGATAGACTGAATCAGCTCAGCTTAATGGATGAGAAGAGACTGGCTTCTCTAGCATACGGTCGGTTGTATTAGAGCCGGATGAAGAAAGCTTACGACAAGAAGGTATGCCCTTGAAGCTTTCAGACGGGCGATCTTGTGTTGAAAAAGATTCTCCCACCACAATCAGATCACAGGGGCAAGTGGACTCCCAATTACGAAGGTCCCTACGTTGTCAGAAAAGTCTTCTCTGGAGGAGCCTTGTTACTATCCACCATGGATGGTGAGGACTTTACGTCTCCTATGAATTCGGACGCAGTTAAAAAATACTTTGCTTGAAAGTGACCCGCTGGACAGTAAAAAGAGAGTCCAGCCAAAAATGGGGCATCTCGGCGAACCATAAAAAATGAATAAAAGGTTCGGGAAAAAGTTAGGGATAAAATTGAAAAGATGTACACCCGCGAAGTCGAAAACCTGAAAAGGGAGACTTCGGCAAAAAAGGGTATCCCGGTGAATTGAAAACCCGCAAAGGGCGGTTCACGCAAAAGTTAGGGATTGAAAAATCAAATGACTGCGATCCGGATTGGGTACGGCATTGCTTAGTGGTTTGGGAGTACCTGGGGGCCGTCTATCCAAAAACAATCTCTTCCGAAGATCGAGTACCGGGAAAGCGCAGAGTCAGGCGAGTCATAGGGGGATCAGCTCATGGTGTTTGTTTGTGCCACGTTGCCGACATGTATACAAATATTGTTTTGTATTTTCTTTATGCTTCTTGTGCATATATTTATGTGTGTTTGTGCGTGTTGCACCCCAAAATTTGACCAACATTTCTCTACCTAGCTTGTGTTGCATCTCATTCACATTAGCATTATCACTTGCATTTCATTGACATGTGTGCAGGAGATCAAGAGGTATGATTACCAATTAAGAGCTATACAAGACTATGAAGATGTCCAAGAGGGTTATTCAAGTGTTCAAGGGTTGACACCTTTGTCAGAAAAGTTAAGAGATTCTCAAAGAGATTGGTTGAGACCAAGGTTGTGTGCCTCCTAACTTGAGAGTGGTGGGAGCTCCTCAGATGATTCTGAAGCCATGAATGTAAACTGGAAGCCTTGAGAGAGCTTATGAGATGTCTTGAAAGCCATCATGAAGCCTAGACAGGTTATTGTGCAAGTTTAAGAAGCCTCAGCCATGAGTGGTGTAATTAGGGTTTTGACTGGGTCAACTGATGATTTGGAGAAGGTTGAGACCTAATCCAAGAGCCATGTGATCATGGATTGATGCATTGAGATGCTATAAGGATGATTCCAAGGTCAACACATCATGATTTAAGAGTTTGAGAAGTTTCAAGTTAGGGTTTCTAGGGCTTGACAGTGTAAAATCCCCTAGTTTGACCCCTATCTTCAAGGCAGTTTAGCTCAAGATGTGATTGTCATATCATCTTACCTACAACATGAATGTTGTAGGGCTTGCTCTTAGCTTTAATTTGAGTACTAGAAGTCCTTGATAGGATTTATAGAACTCAAGTTGTGACTTTGACAAGTTACAGGTCATCTGAGGTATGTGAATCTGGGGCCTTGAAAGTTACCCAACTTGCATCCAACTTTTGCCTAAGAAGGATGATTCCTATGAACTTTTGGTCAAAATGAATGTTGTTCCTCATCTTCTTAGCTTTCTATAGAGTACTAGAAGTCCTTTATAGGATTTGTAGAACTCAAGTTATGGCTTTGACAAGTCAGGGGCATTTTGGTCATTTGGACATTACAGGTCATTTCAAGCATAAGGCCATAACTCCTATTTCCAAGCTTCAAATGGAAAAATCTTCAACATCAAACTTTCTTAGAATTATGTTTTAAGGCTAGTAGAGAGGTCATGAGGTGTTGAAAAGGCTTGTAGCAAAAAGTGATAAAAATGACCTAAAATGGAGGCATAAGTTAAATAAGTTGAAGTTGGAAATTGAAATTTCCAACTTACACATCCAAACCATGGCATATAATAGGTCATTTTAACTCTAAAGAACATTTTAGAAACAATGGTTCAGCCACGTTTTTGAATTGAGGCCTAGATCATGGGGTTGCTTTGGAAATTGGTTGCTTGCATAATAAGGTTCAAATGCAAAACTCAAAGAAACTCAATACATAAGCTTGCTAAGGGTTTCAACACATCCTATATCTCATTTAGGGAGAATTTCAAGTCAGTTACAAGGGCTGCAAGGGCTATGGCATGAGATGATACATGAGATGAATGATTTCATAAACTCATGACATGAGAATTCTAATTTCTCATAGGATGATTCCAGATGGTTCTAGATGAGTATAAACCATTCTATATAATGTATAGAACTTACTCAGATGCAAGGTTGGTGTGCGATTTGAGAGAAGAGAGAGATAGCCATTTCACTTGCCTCCATTGCAAGTTGAAATCGAATTCCATATTCTGAACCATTTCCATTACTTTTTTCAATCCAAACACATTCCTCTGATCATATTGAAGCTGTGCAGACCAAATTGGAGGAAAAACCATGGAGAATTGAAAAATTGGAATTTGGATTTTGAAGGTTGCAAGTCACCATCAAATTCTGAGATTCAAGCATTCTCCATCAAAACTTTTGCAAACAGTAGCAAGATCATCATTCAAGGATCGATTCTGAAGAGTTTGAGAGACTGAAGTGATGGTTTACCCCATCTGTTAATCAAGATTCAACAGGTTAGTAACTTTTCTTCTACACCATGATTTAGGCATAATTAGCAAGAATTGTTAGGCTAGAACGGTTAGAGACCAATAGGAGATGAATTCTGAAGAGTTTGAGAGCAATTGGTGAAGTTTCAGTTGGTGTCACCATTTTTGTTTTGACCAAGAACTCGAGTTATGGTGAGCTATAGCATGAATTAGATGTCAAGATTTGATCAGTGTGAAGTGGTGATCATTCTGAGGTAATGAATTGCAAGAATGGTTGAAGTTGAGGTCTGAGCTTATCTTTGATCTTGGATTGGGTTTGAAGATTTAGGATGATTCAATTGATTTCAAGGTCGTGGTTAGATTCAGCATGAAATTCTGGATGGATTAGGGTTTGGAATCTTGATTTTTCATGGAGAATTGAGGTGACACGAGTTGGTGAAGAGGGAGCTTGAAGCTCTGCTTCCATGGATTCTTCAGTTTGAACCCTAGCTGGAGGAAGAAGATAGTGCCATAGCCATTAGATCATGTTAGACTCATTGACTGAGTGGGGAATCCAAGGGCTGAGATTCAATTTCATTTGAAGAGGGAAAGTCTGAAGACACCCCAAAACGCATCGTTTCATTAAAAGGGGGATTGGGCTGGATTGATATTCATACCCCCATTCGTGGCCCATGTTTGTTTTGAACTACATTTCTTTACTTTCTGCACCGTTTCCTTTTCTTTTTCTTTATAATTTCTGAATTGATTTTCTGAGTAATTGGGCCTAGCGCATTTGATAATGGCACCCCCATTTTGAGCCCACCTGGAAAATGAACTATCTGGCATTGCTATTCACACCAAACATTTCTTATTTTAATTTCTTTTTCTCCATTTTTCATTAATCTTTGAAAAATCATAATAAATAGAAAATTAATGATTTTTGCATGGGGATTTTTTCTCCCATTTCATGTTAATGTCTAGAAAATTATAAAACCATAATATTTTCATTTCATGCATTTTTAATATTTTTTGTGTATTTTCTCCTTTAATAGCATTTTTATTTCTTTTAGGTTGATGCATAGATTTGTAGAATTTTGTTTAGCTAGTCCCCTTTGAATTTTTAGGCCATTCTTTTTAGGATAGTTATATTAGGACTTTAGCTCCCCTCTGGATTTATTCCATAATTTTGTGATGAATTTTTGATTAGTTTTGATTAGATGACTTTAGGTTGTGTAGAATTAGGTCAATCCTTAACATAGGTCCACAATAACACTAGAATTTTGGGTTTCTAGGTCAAGTTAGATATTGGGACATATAGGGTATTAAGGGTAGGTATCTAGGATCCCCTAGAAATTATATTAGATTTTAATATAATAGTATACTATTTTTAAATGATTTTTGTAGTTGATTGTTGTTTGTGTTGCCCTTGTGGGCTTGTATTTTTGTTTGTCTTGCTTTGTGGTTTGTTGCTTGGCTTGGAGAGCTTGGTCTTGCTTTGAGGAGCATTGAGGAGCATAGAAGAATACTTGAGATTTGAAGAAGGAGCTTGAGAGCTTGAGAATCTTGTTTGTTTTGTTGTTGTTTTAGGGTTAGGAACTATGTAGAGTTTAGACCTAGCTAATTTCTTTCTTAAACATGGATGGTATCTTTCACCTCCATTCTTCCCAATGATTCAAGGTCCTTCCATGGTGTCGCTACTGCGAAAATCAGCACCGGCTGACAGAAGAGTCGCCACCGTGCGTTATTTATCCCAACGGAGGGAAAGGAAACGCTCGAAGTAAACCTCGCAAAAAACGGGGAAAGGTATGGTCATCGCAACCAAAACCGGGGTTCGGGAGTCGGTTACGCAAGGGGAAGGTATTAGCACCCCTCACGTCCGTCGTACTCGACGGGATCCACGCTTGCTTGGGTTGTCTAAAGGATGCAAAAACAATCTATCTACGGCTGCTAAATCTAAACGGAAGGGAATTGACTCGATAGAGCGTCGCACTCTATGCCTACGTATCCTCGAGAGAGAAAGTCAGAGTCAACGTAGTTCGGGACTACAGGGAGAATTGGCTCGCCAAGACCTCGCGTCTTGTGCCTACGTACTTCCACACTGCATGGAAGATCAGAGCTTTACGTAGTTCAGGCTAACTACGGCTAAACAAGGGAGTTCTCACACAGCAGGGAGAAAATCAAACTGGTTTCAAAGGTTCGGGAACCTACGGGCAAAACTATGGCTTGGTCTCAAATGCACTCGGGCAAGAGAGAAAAAAGGGTTACAATTAGTCGTCAGCGGGAAAGTCTCGGTCGCACAGCCGCGAGAGAACAGAAAGTCAGTTGTTAGTGTGCTCGCTAGGATATCGCATCCTATGCCTACATATTCTCGTCTGGTACGAGAAATCAGAGCAGCTGTAGTTCGGCTACTATCGGGACCACAACTCAAATCTCGTTTTATTAACATTCTGAAAAATGATTACAATGATTGCATACCGAAAATAAATCTCCTAGGAAATACCATCCTATCTTATCCTAAAAAAACGAATGGAAAATAGTCCCCTAACA
This sequence comes from Lathyrus sativus, assembly GCA_963859935.3. Taxonomy (NCBI): domain Eukaryota; kingdom Viridiplantae; phylum Streptophyta; class Magnoliopsida; order Fabales; family Fabaceae; genus Lathyrus; species Lathyrus sativus. The sequence goes on along the minus strand of OZ012736.1, from coordinate 456,922,703 downwards.
AGTGGACGTCTAAAACTATCCTAAAACAAATAAATCCTAAAAAATATTACATCTAATATTTTTTGCTATTTTCCAGCTATTTTCTTCTTTTTCTTTCAAAATATCCTCTCTTTATTTTTCTCTATTTTTTCAATATATTTTTATCTTTATTTTTCTCTATTTTTTCACATATTTTTTCTCTATATTTTTCTCCTCTTTCTTCACATATTTTTTCTCTATATTTTTCTCCTCTTTCTTTACTATTTTTTTTCAACAATTCTTTTCCATCTCTCATATTTTTTTCTCAACATTTCTTTTCATATTGTTTTTTCACTTTTCTTTTCTTTTCTTTTCTATAATATTTTCTTTACATTTTTTTATATTCTAAAACTAAACAAGAAAATAAAAAAGGAAAAGAGAACAAAAAGGGGGGGGGGGACATCAGCTATTACAGGGGTAATTAAGCAGAAAAATAAATGAACTGGGCCCAGCCCATTAACTGGCCAAACGTGGGAGGGGGTGCGTAGAGCGGAAACGAGGGTGTAACCCAGAAGACTTTGTTGGGCTTAGAGGCCCACTAGCCACGTGGATCCAACCCTCAGAACAACACGTCCAAACCCTAACTGCTGGCACTGTTCACCCTAACACGAACTGCGCCGTCTTCCTTCTCTTCTTGTCTCTCTCGTTCTCTTTGAATTCTCCATCTCAACTTCACCCCTCAACTTCGTCCAACCTTTCAGATTCGTTCCAAACGTCTTGTTTACATCTTGTAACACAAATGAATCGGACCGAAAGCTGCCAGACACCACAAATCTCCCGGAAGCAAGTCATCTATTCTTGAAGGTTCTTGAGGTTATGTAGTCGCTGATGAAGAGTTGAACAAGTTCTGGAAAGACTTTGGGGAGAAACTCATGGGGAGGTTGAAGAATTCTGATGATGAATGATGACGACGATGATTCTGGAGATTGGATTGAAGGTGCGAGATTGAGGGAAGACGGAGATCTGGACATTTTCTGGCGAATCTCAGGAAGGCCTTGATGAAGAAGCATGCGCTGGAGGTTGTTGATGATGTTTTGAGATCTTCTGAACGCTTCTTGAAGGTTGGTGCAACAATGAAGTTGGATGAGTGCTCTTCACTGACGAACACTTGAAGGTTCTGGGGAAACCTTGTGAAGACGATGAACTGGTGAGATGATGATGGTTGTATTTCTTGATGTTTCTGAAGCTTGAAGAGCGATGTGAATGAGCGGTTGAAGTTCCTGGAGGATTTGGATGATGACGTTCTTGCAGGTCCTTGTTGAAATTCGTTTCTGGAAATGAAGATCGGAGGTTTGTTGACGATGATGACTGGAGAGAAGATGAAGATTGATGAGGCTGGACGCTTGAAGGTTGATCGGGATCTGGAAAAGGTTATTGTTGAGGTTGATCGGAATAGAGGAAGAAGATGAATGTTGACCGGGGATCTGGGTCTTTTTGGGGTTTCCGGTGAGGGGTGCGGTGGTGATGAGAGGAGGACGATGAAGTTCATCGGAATCTGGGTTTGTGAGGTTCTCCGGTGACCTTCACGGTGGTCGCCGGCCATGCAGGCCGGCCGGTGAATGACTCAGGCGAGGTGCTGGTAGTGTGACGCGTGGCCAGGGATAGTGGAGTGAGAGAGTGCATGGCCTCCACGTGCGGTGAGGCGTGGCAGAGTGTGGGAACGTGAAGGTGATGGCGTGGCGTGATGATGAAGCGTAACGTGGGGTCCCCCTCGGTGCAACACGTGGCTCTGATGCATTTATACACATGAGATTTTCCTGGAAATTTCTAGAAGATTCTGGACGAATTGGGACCATTCTGGACTGATGCTGGGCTGCGAACTGGGCTTGATGATATTTGAATAATAAGGCCCAACGAACAAATGATACAAAAAAACTGAATTGAGACAAAAATTAAACTAATGGATTAAATGGCTAATGATATGAATTAAATCTGATTAAAAAAATTAATGGAAAATGGTTAAACTAATTAACTACTGATTAATCCCAATTAAACCTAAAAAATTCCACTAATCCCTAATTAAAGTCTAAACTAACAAAACTCTAATAAATCCCCTAAACTATTAAAAAACTATATTTTCCTATTAAAATCTATTTACTAATAAAAGAAAAAATCTATTATTATTCTATATCTAAAATTAAAAACATTTAATTTCTATTAACAAAAACTATTTATTTAATAAGAAAAAATCTATATCAAAAAAAAATTAAAAAGCTATTAAAACTATTTAAAAAACCATTAATATTCTAAAAATTCTATATTATCTTAAAAAATCTATTAACTCCTAAAATGATTAAAAATCTATTTAAAAGAATTAAAACTATTAAAAAATCCTATTAATATTCTAAAAATGAATTAAAAGCTATTAAAAATCTAAAAATGGCCAATAAAATCCAGAAAAAAAAATCACAATAATTCCCAGAGGAACAAAATAAGCACCGAACGACACATAACACTGCGAGAGCGCACCAAAATAGCCGGTAAGAATAAACGGGCACCGAAATATCCCAAAAATACGATTCTACCTATTTAAACTGATAAAAAACCACCTGAGACGCGAGACGAGAGCTGTGATCCCGATAAAATCAAAACAAATGAGAAATGCATTGTATGCAATATGCAGATGCGAATGCGGTCATGCGTCGAAACATCGAGCCAGATACGAGACCCGGTTGGTCAAATTTTGGGGTGCAACAGCTGCCCCTATTCAAACGGCTTGAACCTGACTGGGTGAGAAGCGAACGGCTCTCAACCAATCAAGGTGCGAGACGATTGAATACCGGTAAACCCGAAAATTTGCCAACGGCTCAACTCATAGAACACTGGAATAATAGCTGCACGGCAACTAGCTGGGGAAATACTGATCTGACATCGCCGTCAGTTATCCACGTTAACTTCTTCTAACATTGCCTTCGGACAACCACAACACCCCGCATCGCCGCTGGAAGACTAAACCTGATATCACCGTCGAACAATCAAAATTCCCCGCATCGCCGCTGGAGAACTAAAGGATCTGCATCACCTAACATCGCCGTCAGAAGACTGGATCAACTTGACATGCCCAACATCGCCGCTGGAAAACTGAATCTGACATCGCCGTCGGAAACAAACATCGCTCTGAGAGGCACTCGACATCGTCGTATAAACATCATCTCTGTTGGGGATTTACAAAGTCTGGCATCGCCGTCAAACAAACATCCAACCTTGCCGTCGAACAAACATAATCTGACCTCGCCGTCAAAACAAACATAACCTGACCTCGCCGTCAAAGCAAACATCCAACATCGCCGTCGAACACATCATAATCTGACCTCGCCGTCAAACAAACATTCAACCTCGCCGTCGAACAAAATACAACATTGAACAAATCTAACCTGGGGTTCACCCCTGGTAAAGTACACTTGCGTATTTGAAACTACTCCGCTGGGAATGAGAGACTTAACCGAGCACACTCTGACCTGGGGTTCACCCTCAGCACCATAACAAACATCGGGATACTACTGCACAATGATCCCACTGTAGAACTTCGACATCAAAGACATATGAAACCCGGGCCCCTGGCCGCTTCCAGCTTCAGCTAGAAAAGATCTTCAAGTATTTCTGAAGATAAGCATCCTTGGCCTTCAAGGATGTAAACTTTTGCCTGTCGGCAACTCTGCAGGAGGTATCTTCGACTTCAGTCTGAAGAAATGGTCTTTGGCCTTCAAGGATACATGGATATGCCTTCAGGAAACTCCGCCTCTGCTATAGAGTATCGGTGACTTCAGTCAGGGATATACTTCGGCCTTCAGTCCGAAAAATGAATCCTAGGTCATTCCTGACCTTGGGGGATAACCTTGCCCTGAGGCACCTTCGCTTCAGCTTGCGAGATCTGTGACTTCAGTCAGAGAAATGGTATCCTGAGCCATTCATGACTCTACGGGGATTCAAACACTTTGCCTTCAGGCAAAACTCCACTTCAGCTGGAGAAACATCTTCGACTTCAGTCAGAAGAAACATCGTTCACTTGATCGCAATCACTCATCATCTCAGGATAACTGACTTGGTCTTCAGACCAACACGGATCATCTTGTTATATCTACAAACTTTGGAACCTCGTCTTCAGCCACACGTTGATTCATCAATACGGAAATCTGAACTCACAGGAACCTTCTGATATCGCCTTCAGGCGTTTACGAAGTCAATCTTCAGATTAGACATCACTGTTGGAGCAAACATATCACGCTGCTAAGGACTTCAAGAATCATCTTGAATAAACTCCGTCGGGCACCTTCAAGAATCATCCTGAACTGATAACCATCTTGGAGACTTTATTCTGCTGGGTATCCCAGGTATCTTCCTGGGCAACTCTTGCTAGGGACGCTACTGGGGAGCTCAAGAATCATCCTAAGCAAACAACTCGGGAAACTGTGCTGAGGTCTTAAGAATCATCTTAAGCACACGACCCTGCTGAGGAATTCAAGAATCATCTCTAACTGAAGACTTCGCTGGGGATCTCAAAAATCATCTTGAGCGAGCGACTGTGGGGATTACACCGGGGTCTTGGGAATCATCTTAAGAAAGCGACCTCGCTGGAGAGAATGTCAGGAATCATCCTGAGCAACTGATCCTTTGGTGGAGAATGTCAGGAATCATCCCGAGCAGCTGATCCTTCGGCTGAACACCTGTAAAACAAGAATGATAATAACCTAGATCATGCTTATGATGCATATGCTTCTACGCCATGACCCACACGGTGGGAATGATATGCGTTTATGCCAAATGCCATGCAATCATGTACAATGCTATGCAATGTTAAATGCTATGCAGTGTTAAATGCTATGCAGTGTTAAATGCTATGCAGTCATGCACAACGATGCGATCCCGTCAGCAAAATAAATGCCGAGGGGAGATTCTCCTGTCAAGGAGAAAGAACTACTCAGGTAGAGGAATCATCCTACTGAGGAGAACGTGGACACGCCAATATCAATCGGACTCTGTCTGGGGAATTGATCTTCCGCGGACTGCTGCAGGGAAAACAACTTCAGTTGATTGCTGCAGGGGAACGAAGCTCTGCGAGAACTTGGACCTGCTGATATCAATCGCGAGAATGAACTGCGTGGCCGCCATGATTACTTTTCTGGGGATAACAACTCTGTGGGGGAAACAACCTCAGCTGCTCCATACTCCACTGGGGAAAACATGGTCTGATCAGCTTCTAGGGACTCAGCTCTCTTGGACATCTGCAAACTCGACTGGGGAAGGAGAAGTCATTCTGCTTCGCTGGAGAGAGTACGCCTCTAGGGAGATACAGCATCACCTGTTCAACATCTGCTGAGAAAACCACTCACGGTCTCAACTGCTTCCAAGGATTCTGCTTTTCTTGGGGGTTTGCGGACTCAGCCGGGGAGAGAAATCATTCTACTTCACTGGAGAGTACGACCCTGGTGAGGAATTTCAGTTTCGCTGGGGAAGAAAGAATCATCTGACTTCGGGGGAGAGTACAACTCTGCAGGGGAATACAACATCAGCTGTTCCAATACTCTACTGGGGGAGGAGGGAATCATCCGACTTCGGGAGAGAATACGGCTCTGGTGAGGAATTTCAATTCCGCGGGAGGCTTCAGTCTGGCACCATCAGTTACTGCATACTTCGGCATGAGAAGAGCTTCCTGCGAAACCTGCACTTGTGACCCGGTGCTGGGGAGACACCTACTTCGGTGACTTTACTGGGGAAAGAAAACAACTCTGCTTGGGGATGCTCCCTTCAAACCATTGGCAACTGATTGTACTCTGCGGGGATTGACCTAAACTGAGGTTGATTGCGCGCGGCACACTGCTGGAAATGCCCCTACTATCAAGGATGTCGATCTTAATCTGCTGAGGATCCTTCTGATCCTACTCTGATACGGGGTAAAATACGATCTCGACTCTTCCGGGGATAATAAGCAACTTTCATCTGCTGAAGAGTGGCAATTCTGATTTAACAACATCCACAAGGAATTCAAACATTACTCGGAGCGCTGGCATCCGTCGAGCTTCGTATCGGGGAACATGACAACATGCGAGTCATTGGGAATTACTGTGTCAGATACCTTTAGGTTTTTTTGTTTTTCTGGTTTAGGGTAAACACGGATTATGTACACAGTGGAAGATATGGAAAATACTAGACGATAACTAGCATTCAAAGGTAGACTACCAGACGAGAACTGATAGGGAAACATGTTAGGTTGTCAAACGAGAACTGACTTACAGGTTCTGGATATCAGACGGGAATTGATTTGGTTTGGACATCAGACGGGCTGACTGGATAACAGACTGAGGTATAGACAACCAGGCGAGAACTGGCTGAAAGCTGACGTACACCAGATGAGAACTGGTATAACACATAGGTTAAAAAACACGATGATCAGACGAGAACTGGGTACGCGACGACATGTACCAGACGAGAACTGATACAACACTTGAAGAAACGGTGACCAGACGAGAACTGGTTACAATAAACTGCACCGGACGGGAACTGATGCTTACAATAAACTGCACCAGACGGGAACTGATGCTTACAGAAAGGTGGGCCAGATGAGAACTGGTTACCGGTTTGCCAGGCGAGAACTGGACTTTGGAAACAACTGGTTACTGACACGCAACAGGTTTAGACTGCAGGATAATGATCCAATGACAACACGGCTCTTTGGAGGTTAAGGTTTTTTTTTTTGACAAGGGTATTGACATGATTCCCCGATACTCCACTCCGGCTGGGGATAAACAGACTGGTTTGAACAACTTGCCCCAGTACACTCAGCTGGGGATAAAAAGACTGGCTTGAACATCTTGCTTCAATACAATCAACTTGCCCCAATCTAACTCTTGGGAACACCTGCTCTGAGCAGCTTGCTACGAGACGACTTCGAGAATATTTTCCCCGGTATCTATACAACAACAGAATTCAATCTCCATTAGGCACCTATTACCCTGACTGTTTTCATCATTTCTGAACTGACGTGCCCCTGAATGAGCGTTCTAGCGACTTAACCTGATCTGATTATCCACCTGAAGCATCTGCTTTCAAATCTCAACGTTCTGCATAACTGCCCCTGATTGGCTCTCGAGAAGACTCACTTCTGATCAACTGCTTCTCAAATAAACTGCCCCTGCTCAACCGAAGCTTCGGGACTTGTCCTCTGACTAACTGATTCTGAACTCACTGGAAAATAATGCCCCGGATTCATAGGTCTTCACAACATACACCATTCTGGCTCAGACTACTGAATTACTCAGTTCTGCTTGATGATTCCCTGATGGAATTTCTTTCATGCCAACTACTAACCTGCAATTAAAATTGTCTATCTACGAATGGTAATCTTAATGCAATGGTTATGCAGATTTTAAAAAAATTTGAGCTGTCACTCATTTACATGCATATGATTGTGAGTGACGAATGAAACAAAGTTCAAACGTAGTGCTTACGTGGTCAGTGAAAAAATACAACAAGGATGTGACTAGCAAGTCAAGAAAGAGTCAGGTTACTCAACCTTATCGTAATGCGTTTTCAGAATAAACCCTACCTCAATTAGGTCTTTTAAGGGTTGTATCGTGGTCGGGTTCACGGTTCGTGAAACAAAGGATATTTGGCTCAAATTTTGATTTGTACCCACCCCTTCTACGTGATGATCTCCGATCCTAAGGTTCAGTTAACCTGGCACAAGCGTTCGCCTCTTCGAGAAGTATGTTGAATGGTAAGGACCATAGCTAAGGAATTCACAGGGTTTTTCGGAGTGACAATTACTCTTTCTTCGCTTTCGGTGTCTGTGTACACGACTTTGTGACTTGCTGGGGAAAAAATTTCTTTCTATCCCTCTTTTCCATTCTTTTGATTCCCCAATTTTTGCCTGGACTGACTCATTTTGAGTTCTTTTCGATTTTTTCGTTTTCTTTTGAAGTCCAGCGGGATGCCCTGATTTGTGCCTAAGTATTAGCTTTCCAGCTTTTTCTTTCTTTTTACTTAGCGGGCTTTCTTTCTTCTTTCTTTTGGAACAAAGTCGTGTGACACTGGTTGTCTTGATTGCTCCGAAAGGGTTGTAACTGTCTCACTCCTGATTGGTGAGGTTTGACCTCTTGAAAGGTATAAACTGATATTGGTCCTCGAAAGACAACACTCCTCTGTAAGACTTGAACGCTTGATCAAGCTAACTGACAACTACCCTGCCTCGGGTTAAGATGTAAGGGTTAAAAAGTCCGAAAGAAATTCCTACTTCTCGGCTCGAAGTGGTTAACAAGGGATTCTCTTCCTTATCTCTCCGGTGTTTAGGGATTTGAAGCAATGCCTTATACGTCATCGGCAAGGTCTTATCTGAAAGCATGTGATCATCGGTTATGAGTTTATTTCGTCATCCTCCCTCCAATCTTTGCTAGTCACAGTGATAAAGCGGAGTGAATAAAATGCAAGTGTCAGTGCAATGCAGTAAATGAGCGACAGCGACATGATTAATTCAGAAAAATGCATAGTCACTTTATTATTATCACCATTCGAAACATACAATGAATAAAAGCAGGTAGTAACTAACAGAAAAAGAAACTACAGATGCAAATGATATGAAAGTCTGAGGATTGCCAATGCTGAGGCGCCTGCCTGTCTAGCTTTTGGAAATAACCCTTCTGAATCTGCGAGCTCAGACAGCTGAGGGGTTGTCATGCACAACCAAAACTCCATCTAGAAAGGAAATGCACCCTTTGTCGATTAACTGCTGCACTTTCGCCTGGAAAGCTTTACAATCTTCCGTCGAATGCCCTGGAGAGCCACCATGATAACCATACTGAACGTGAGGATTGTACCCAGGAGGGTAAGGTTCTGGCACTGGCTTAAGAGCTTTCGGCTCCACCAAAGACTTCTGGATCAAAGACGGTAGCAACTGGCTGTACGACATAGGCACTGGGTGAGAAGGAGCTTTTCTTCGTTCCAAGTTGTTGCGAGGTCGATCCTGACTCTGACGCTGATTCTGATAACCTCGGCCACGGGCTCGTGGACTTGCAAGAGGAGTGACATAAGGTTCCCGATGGGGTGCCCCAGGCACAGTTGCCTGTCCAGAATAACGAGACACAGAAGATACTGACCGCTGAGAAGACGGAGAACCAACAGATTTCACCGATTCGACTTGAGGATATCCAACATCTGTCAGGACCGCATTGATCATAGTTTCATCTTCAGATTGAGAGCTATAGAGAGATTCAGTTTCACTGGTCTGACCTCTTGAAACATTCGGGATTCTTCCAGTCTTTAAACCATACTCGATGCGCTCTCCCGTCCTTACCAACTCAGAGAAATTTGGTGCGGTTTCAAACATTCTTTCGAAGTACGGGCTCTGCAAGGAGTTTACGAACATGCCCTTCAGCTCTTGGTCTAGGAGCGGTGGTTGCACTCTACCAGCAAATTCTCTCCATCTCTGAACATACTTTCTAAAAGATTCATTGTTTCCCTGAGACAATTCTTGCAGTTGCACGCGAGTAGGAGCTTCGTCAAGATTATGGTCGTACTGCTTCAGAAAGGCATTGGCTAAGTCCATCCATGATCGGATCTGATCACGCTCTAACTGCATATACCAACTCAGAGGTGCCCTAGTCAGACTATCTTGAAAGCAATGAATCATCAGCCTGTCGTTGTGCACAAATGAAGTCATTCTTCGGCAGAACATCACCAAATGTTGCTTCGGGCAACTATCTCCTTTGTACCTTTCAAACCTCGGCATTCTGAACTTCGGAGGTAACACTAGGCCGGGAACCAGACACATATCTGTAGCACTAGGAGTAACAGCGTCTTTACCTTTCAAGGCTTGGAATCTCTCATCTAATGCACGAAACCTTTCAGCATACACGGGGGCTAATGGGTCTTCATTCTTTGCTGTCGGGACCTCTCTTCGGGGCTTTGGCACAGGGAAGGCAAAACCCTGGTAGTCTGAGACATCAATAGAAGGAGAACGTTCACCTCGGACAACAAACTGCTCACGCAGACCTTGGTCTTCAACAGATGGCTGCACAAGCTGAGCTGCAGTAAGGTTGTTCACTTGCGGCAAGTCTTCGTCGTGCGGAGATCCATACAGAGGATTGGACGTCACGGTGAAACCTGACAAGGTATCAACAAACTGGAAGCTGCTCTCTGACATAGCTACCAACAACTGTCAGCTGACTTCACTGCTTGACTCTGATCAAATCTGCTTTAAATCTGCTTCAACCCCTTGGTCGTCTTCAATATTCACCTTCAGAACCAAAATAACGGCTGGATAAGAGCTCTGACTAGCTGGCGAATGGTATGCAATATGATGCGAAGATGCCTATGCAAATGCAATGCAATGCAACAGACACGGGATCACAGCCCCCACACAATCTAAATACTACTGCACTGCTGACGGAGTACGGTTGCTCTGAAGAGAAGACCAGAATAACGGGTAGGTTGGAAGTCAGGTTTCCTGCACAAAAAACCCCCCCCACTCACAGGTGTGGACCTATATCTGACAAGGTACGGCATCCTATGCGGTCGTCAGCGTCACAGACTTTCAAAACTGACGATACGATTCCCAGAAGGAGTGGCATCATCGAGTCCTGAAGAGGCCTCACTTAGCTAACTTCCAAATGATCGGTTCCCAGAGTCGACAATCCTCACGTCTAGACTCCCCTCAGATCCTCAGGACCGGAAAGGAGCACCTCTGCGAGAACCTCGTCTGAGCGCAGATTTTCGTAGGGAACTGTGCCTGCTCAACAGACAGGTTCGTCTACTACTTCTCCGCAACTATATCTAGGTGCATACTCAAGCCCAGGTCCGGCTTATCTCTCAATCATAGAACACCCGTAACACCCCAACAACAACAGATAATATCAATAAATAAGCCCCAATAGCCAAGCAAACAAGCGCTAGGATTGACTCTCTCTTAGGGGACGTTGAATCCCACATGCATAAGGACTATCGCAGTCCCCAGCAGAGTCGCCAGCTGTCGCTACTGCGAAAATTGGCGCCGGCTGACAGAAGAGTCGCCACCGTGCGTTATTTATCCCAACGGAGGGAAAGGAAATGCTTGAAGTAAACCTCGCAAAAAACGGGGAAAGGTATGGTCATCGCAACCAAAACCGGGGTTCGGGAGTCGGTTACGCAAGGGGAAGGTATTAGCACCCCTCACATCCGTCGTACTCGACGGGATCCACGCTTGCTTGGGTTGTCTAAAGGATGTAAAAACAATCTATCTACGGATGCTAAATCTAAACGGAAGGGAATTGACTCGATAGAGCGTCGCACTCTATGCCTACATATCCTCGAGAGAGAAAGTCAGAGTCAACGTAGTTCGGGACTACAGGGAGAATTGGCTCGCCAAGACCTCGCGTCTTGTGCCTACGTACTTCCACACTGCATGGAAGATCAGAGCTTTATGTAGTTCAGGCTAACTACGGCTAAACAAGGGAGTTCTCACACAGCAGGGAGAAAATCAAACTGGTTTCAAAGGTTCGGGAACCTACGGGCAAAACTATGGCTTGGTCTCAAATGCACTCGGGCAAGAGAGAAAAAAGGGTTACAATTAGTCGTCAGCGGGAAAGTCTCGGTCGCACAGCCGCGAGAGAACAAAAAGTCAGTTGTTAGTGTGCTCGCTAGGATATCGCATCCTATGCCTACATATTCTCGTCTGGTACGAGAAATCAGAGCAGCTGTAGTTCGGCTACTATCGGGACCACAGCTCAAATCTCGTTTTATTAACATTCTGAAAAATGATTACAATGATTGCATACCGAAAATAAATCTCCTAGGAAATACCATCCTATCTTATCCTAAAAAAACGAATGGAAAATAGTCCCCTAACAAGTGGACGTCTAAAACTATCCTAAAACAAATAAATCCTAAAAAATATTACATCTAATATTTTTTGCTATTTTCCAGCTATTTTCTTCTTTTTCTTTCAAAATATCCTCTCTTTATTTTTCTCTATTTTTTCAATATATTTTTCTCTTTATTTTTCTCTATTTTTTCACATATTTTTTCTCTATATTTTTCTCCTCTTTCTTCACATATTTTTTCTCTATATTTTTCTCCTCTTTCTTTACTATTTTTTTTCAACAATTCTTTTCCATCTCTCATATTTTTTTCTCAACATTTCTTTTCATATTGTTTTTTCACTTTTCTTTTCTTTTCTTTTCTATAATATTTTCTTTACATTTTTTTATATTCTAAAACTAAACAAGAAAATAAAAAAGGAAAAGAGAACAAAAAGGGGGGGGGGACATCAGCTATTACAGGGGTAATTAAGCAGAAAAATAAATGAACTGGGCCCAGCCCATTAACTGGCCAAACGTGGGAGGGGGTGGGTAGAGCGGAAACGAGGGTGTAACCCAGAAGACTTTGTTGGGCTTAGAGGCCCACTAGCCACGTGGATCCAACCCTCAGAACAACACGTCCAAACCCTAACTGCTGGCACTGTTCACCCTAACACGAACTGCGCCGTCTTCCTTCTCTTCTCGTCTCTCTCGTTCTCTTTGAATTCTCCATCTCAACTTCACCCCTCAACTTCGTCCAACCTTTCATATTCGTTCCAAACGTCTTGTTTACATCTTGTAACACAAATGAATCGGACCGGAAGCTGCCAGACACCACAAATCTCCCGGAAGCAAGTCATCTATTCTTGAAGGTTCTTGAGGTTATGTAGTCGCTGATGAAGAGTTGAACAAGTTCTGGAAAGACTTTGGGGAGAAACTCATGGGGAGGTTGAAGAATTCTGATGATGAATGATGACGATGATGATTCTGGAGATTGGATTGAAGGTGCGAGATTGAGGGAAGACGGAGATCTGGACATTTTCTGGCGAATCTCAGGAAGGCCTTGATGAAGAAGCATGCGCTGGAGGTTGTTGATGATGTTTTGAGATCTTCTGAACGCTTCTTGAAGGTTGGTGCAGCAATGAAGTTGGATGAGTGCTCTTCACTGACGAACACTTGAAGGTTCTGGGGAAACCTTGTGAAGACGATGAACTGGTGAGATGATGATGGTTGTATTTCTTGATGTTTCTGAAGCTTGAAGAGCGATGTGAATGAGCGGTTGAAGTTCCTGGAGGATTTGGATGATGACGTTCTTGCAGGTCCTTGTTGAAATTCGTTTCTTGAAATGAAGATCGGAGGTTTGTTGACGATGATGACTGGAGAGAAGATGAAGATTGATGAGGCTGGACGCTTGAAGGTTGATCGGGATCTGGAAAAGGTTATTGTTGAGGTTGATCGGAACAGAGGAAGAAGATGAATGTTGACCGGGGATCTGGGTTTTTTTGGGGTTTCCGGTGAGGGGTGCGGTGGTGATGAGAGCTGGACGATGAAGTTCATCGGAATCTGGGTTTGTGAGGTTCTCCGGTGACCTTCACGGTGGTCGCTGGCCATGCAGGCCGGCCGGTGAATGACTCAGGCGAGGTGCTGGTAGTGTGACGCGTGGCCAGGGATAGTGGAGTGAGAGAGTGCATGGCCTCCACGTGCGGTGAGGCGTGGCAGAGTGTGGGAACGTGAAGGTGATGGCGTGGCGTGATGATGAAGCGTAACGTGGGGTCCCCCTCGGTGCAACACGTGGCTCTGATGCATTTATACACATGAGATTTTCCTGGAAATTTCTAGAAGATTCTGGACGAATTGGGACCATTCTGGACTGATGCTGGGCTGCGAACTGGGCTTGATGATATTTGAATAATAAGGCCCAACGAACAAATGATACAAAAAAACTGAATTGAGACAAAAATTAAACTAATGGATTAAATGGCTAATGATATGAATTAAATCTGATTAAAAAAATTAATGGAAAATGGTTAAACTAATTAACTACTGATTAATCCCAATTAAACCTAAAAAATTCCACTAATCCCTAATTAAAGTCTAAACTAACAAAACTCTAATAGATCCCCTAAACTATTAAAAAACTATATTTTCCTATTAAAATCTATTTACTAATAAAAGAAAAAATCTATTATTATTCTATATCTAAAATTAAAAACATTTAATTTCTATTAACAAAAACTATTTATTTAATAAGAAAAAATCTATATCAAAAAAAAATTAAAAAGCTATTAAAACTATTTAAAAAACCATTAATATTCTAAAAATTCTATATTATCTTAAAAAATCTATTAACTCCTAAAATGATTAAAAATCTATTTAAAAGAATTAAAACTATTAAAAAATCCTATTAATATTCTAAAAATGAATTAAAAGCTATTAAAAATCTAAAAATGGCCAATAAAATCCAGAAAAAAAAAATCACAATAATTCCCAGAGGAACAAAATAAACACCGAACGACACATAACACTGCGGGAGCACACCAAAATAGCCGGTAAGAATAAATGTAACACCCCCTTATTCCTACCCCAAAATAATTCAATTAATCATTTAGGCATAAGTCAAAATTTTATCAGAGTACATGTAAGTCATAGCACAAAAGGGGTATGTCACATTATCATAAAAATTCCAATGCAATACAACACCTGCTCTACAGATATGCAACAACGGGTCAGCGCCCACGAGAAAATATTTAGAACAAGGCGGAAACATCTAAATATTTCATATCTCCAATACATGTATTCACATATACAATTATCATCCCACATGTTAACAAAACATAACATCGGCAGATACATGCACAGATGTATCGCAAAAGAATCGAAATAACTCCTATCTACCCGGTGCTACATATCAGAGCCGACCGACCAAAAGGGAAATGAAGTCATGCTTCACAAAATACCTCCAGCCATCTAATCTGCAATGCCTCATAGAGCATTATAAAACAGCAGAAGGGTGAGAAACAATATCATAATAAATAATGCATAAAGACATATATAAATATCTCATATCAACAATTATGCATTCTACGCATTCTCACCACAACTCACCTTGTACAATATAATATATCTATATACAACTATAACACCAAGCATACTCAATATGCATCATCAATGTTTATATCTTTTCATAAACATGCAACCACACATATATATCTCTCTCTCTCTCTCTCTCTCTCTCTCTCTCTATATATATATATATATATATATATATATATATATATATATATATATATATATATATATATATATATATATATATATATATATATATATATATATATATATATATATATATATATATATATATATATATATATATATATATATATATATATATATATATATATATATATATATATCCTCCAGTATCTACATTATGCCAAAACATACATTTCACGTTATTTCAATAAACATACACAACATGTTTATTTCACTATACATCATATACAGATGACAAATGCAAATCATAGAGGACAACTCGTTACTCTATGTAAATGCAACACAACATCGATCTAGTCGATCGTCAGATCCTCCTAAGGATCAATCTACGCTCACCCCTCATGGGTATTCTATCACTTGTCAGATTCTCCTAGGAATCGCAACACTCATCAGACTCTCCTAGGAATCACACCATTCATCAGATTCTCCGAGGAATCACGCCACTCGTCAGATTCTCCGAGGAATCACACTGTTCATCAGATTCTCCAAGGAATCAGGTTAATCAGCAGACTCTCCAAGGAATCACATATCTCGTCAGATTCTCCGAGGAATCAATTCATTCAGCAGATTCTCCGAGGAATCACACCATCCATCAGATTCTCCGAGGAATCAGGTCATACAGCAGACTCTCCAAGGAATCACACCTCTCATCAGACTCTCCTAAGAGTCATGTCTCTCCTCAGGCTCTCCTAAGAGTCCTATCACTCATCAGATTCTCCTAGGAATCAACAACACAAGAATGTATTCTATACAATTCTTGAAATGCACACACATACACATAATATGTTCATGCATCTTCACCTCATTCAATTTCGTACAATAATCATACATCGCAATGTATATTACACGACACATTAGTCATTCACCTCATTATCATGCATTTTAAATCAATTTAAACAATGCACACATTTGCCCAAACGGCCACAATTCACAATCGAGGATTTACGCACGAAGGCTACCCACAGCACATGTTATCACAATAGATCACATACTTATTCATATCATAGAGGTATTAACCTATGTGAATCAACCAAACAATCACCACATGTGCAACACAACACAAGAAAAATGTTGTCACGTTCGCCTTTATTCGCCTGGCGAACCCCCGCAGCGAACCTTCGCTAGGCTTCGCCTGGCGAACTCGCCAGCGAGCCCAAGTCAGTCGCTACTGACTTCATTCGCCACCATTCGCCAGCACCTTTGCTGGGCGAACCTTCGCTATCCACCTTCGCCTGGCGAACTCACCAACGAAGTCCACTGGGACTTAAACATAATTACTCGCCAGCATTCGCTGGGCTTCGCCTGGCGAAGCTTCGCCTTCGCTCGCCTGGCGAGAGCCAGCGAACCTGCGCAGAACAGCATTCTGTTCTGTCTCTCCTTCACCAATCCATCATCAACCATCTCTTAAACATCTAAATCAGTACAAATAGCATCAATACATGTTACCCGACTATTCTACGGCGTTATTACTCAGTTTCAACCGATTAAATCTTCAATCTACCGATTATTCCAACTTTTGCCCTAGAAATGGATAGTGTAGAAAAACTACCAACAAGCCCAAACTAATACATATATGATGCTATACATTATTAAGATGATAAAACTTCTCACCCTTACCTGATTAATCGCAAGCTTTGATCGATTCTTGATGATTCTAGGTTTTCCTCTTTCTCTTCTCTTTCTCTTCCTCTTCTTTCTTTCTCCTTTCTTTCTCTTCTTTCTTACTATCCTTTCTTTCCCTTCTATTTCCTCTTTAATATCCTTTCCATTATTTTTCCAAAACATCTATTAATTCAATATCTCACAAATATCTCACTTAATATTAAATAGGAAATGTCCAAAATACCCTTCCAAACTATTTCCTCCGAAACCTCCCAATATCGGTTAAAAATATGATAATATGTAAATATAACATATTTCCACACAAATTCCACATCCAAATATTATTCACCCAATTTAATTAAATTGGGGCCCAATAAAAGTGAAAATCGAAATTGGGGCGTTACAACTCTCCCCCACTTTAGAAATTTTCGTCCTCGAAAATATCACTTGATTCAAAACACACCGGACACGATTTCTGCGTCCTTTCCTGAATTCCCAAGTTACACACAATCGTCCACATGCATACTTCCTTATCACAATCACAGCCATGCCACGTGGCTCATAAAAGACTGTCACCCTCATCAACTCCCATTGGAGATTACGGGTACACCACTCGTACTTCACCAGGAACAACATCTAGGTCATTCTACCCCGGTGATTCTTTCCACTAGGAACGACACATAGCCATTCTACCCTAGCGAATACAACCATGATACTTATACCTCATCAGGAATAACATACTAGTCATTCTACCCCAATGAGCTCAAATCTCAAACACGTACGTTGTCCAACGTCACCATCTTAAAGTCTTCACTCTCAATTACCATCGCATCAACGGAAAATCAAAACCAAACACTAAGCGTACTCAAAAGAAACGAACAAATGAGTCGCTCCGATATCAAACATAACAACTAAAGGTGCAACATAATTAAAGCACATACCTCAAATCAAACGATCCGCATTGGTAGTGTCTGACCCTGCCAATGCAAACACTTTCCCACTTACTGAAGCTTGCTTCGGTTTAGGACACTTCGCACTGATGTGACCCACTTCTCCACAATTGTAGCACTTCACTGCACCCATTCTACAATCCTTAACATCATGTCCAAGAACTCCACAATTAGAGCATTTGATCTTGGGCTTTCCACACATAAAAGACTTATGACCCATCTCGCCACACTTGTAGCATTTAATGGATCCAGAACTCCCTCCTCCAGATCCCTTAACAAAGTTTCCCTTATGCTTGCCCTTATCAGCTGGCGTCTCATAAGGTTCACTCCTTACTTGTCGCTTTTCTTTCTCCTCCTTCAAACTCTTGTAGTGAGTAGAACGAGCTTTGCGATCTTCTTCAAAAATTCGACAACATTCGGTCAAGTCCGAAAATCTCCTTATCCTCTGATAGCCCACCGCTTGCTTGATCTCGGGACGCAAGCCGTTCTCATACTTAACACACTTAGAAAATTCTGCCGTCACCGCATCATAGTGAGGATGAAATTTTACTAACTCCATAAACTTAGCCGTGTAATCCACCACAGACATATTGCCTTGTTTCAACTCAAGAAATTCCATTTCCTTCCTTCCTTTCACACTCTCAGGATAATACTTCCTCAAGAATTCAGCACGAAATAAATCCCAAGTTATTTCCTCGTCATCTACTTCAAGCACTTGCCTCATGCCGATCCACCAGTCATCGGCTTCTTCCCGCAACATGTGAGATCCAAGCCTCACCTTATTGCCCTCAGCACAGTTCATAACTCTGAAGATCCTCTCGATCTCTTTCAACCAATTCTGGGCACCGTCCGGATTAAACCTTCCTTTGAACACCGGTGGCTTATTCTTTCTAAACTCATCATTTGCGTTCACATTCGGCGCACCCTGCACCGCTCTAGCCATCGCCTCCAATGCCGCAGCCATAGCACTGTCATTACGACCTGCCATAATCTTCTTAATCGCAAAAACAGCAACAAGGTTAAACAACCGCTCAACCAACAAAACAATAAGACAAACACAACTGACTCAACACTGGCTCTGATACCACTTGTAACACCCCCCTTATTCCTACCCCAAAATAATTCAATTAATCATTTAGGCATAAGTCAAAATTTTATCAGAGTACATGTAAGTCATAGCACAAAAGGGGTATGTCACATTATCATAAAAATTCCAATGCAATACAACACCTGCTCTACAGATATGCAACAACGGGTCAGCGCCCACGAGAAAATATTTAGAACAAGGCGGAAACATCTAAATATTTCATATCTCCAATACATGTATTCACATATACAATTATCATCCCACATGTTAACAAAACATAACATCGGCAGATACATGCACAGATGTATCGCAAAAGAATCGAAATAACTCCTATCTACCCGGTGCTACATATCAGAGCCGACCGACCAAAAGGGAAATGAAGTCATGCTTCACAAAATACCTCCAGCCATCTAATCTGCAATGCCTCATAGAGCATTATAAAACAGCAAAAGGGTGAGAAACAATATCATAATAAATAATGCATAAAGACATATATAAATATCTCATATCAACAATTATGCATTCTACGCATTCTCACCACAACTCACCTTGTACAATATAATATATCTATATACAACTATAACACCAAGCATACTCAATATGCATCATCAATGTTTATATCTTTTCATAAACATGCAACCACATATATATATATATCTATATATATATATATATATATATATATATATATATATATATATATATATATATATATATATATATATATATATATATATATATATATATCCTCCAGTATCTACATTATGCCAAAACATACATTTCACGTTATTTCAATAAACATACACAACATGTTTATTTCACTATACATCATATACAGATGACAAATGCAAATCATAGAGGACAACTCGCTACTCTATGTAAATGCAACACAACATCGATCTAGTCGATCGTCAGATCCTCCTAAGGATCAATCTACGCTCACCCCTCATGGGTATTCTATCACTTGTCAGATTCTCCTAGGAATCACAACACTCATCAGACTCTCCTAGGAATCACACCATTCATCAGATTCTCCGAGGAATCACGCCACTCGTCAGATTCTCCGAGGAATCACACTGTTCATCAGATTCTCCAAGGAATCAGGTTAATCAGCAGACTCTCCAAGGAATCACATATCTCGTCAGATTCTCCGAGGAATCAATTCATTCAGCAGATTCTCCGAGGAATCACACCATCCATCAGATTCTCCGAGGAATCAGGTCATACAGCAGACTCTCCAAGGAATCACACCTCTCATCAGACTCTCCTAAGAGTCATGTCTCTCCTCAGGCTCTCCTAAGAGTCCTATCACTCATCAGATTCTCCTAGGAATCAACAACACAAGAATGTATTCTATACAATTCTTGAAATGCACACACATACACATAATATGTTCATGCATCTTCACCTCATTCAATTTCGTACAATAATCATACATCGCAATGTATATTACACGACACATTAGTCATTCACCTCATTATCATGCATTTTAAATCAATTTAAACAATGCACACATTTGCCCAAACGGCCACAATTCACAATCGAGGATTTACGCACGAAGGCTACCCACAACACATGTTATCACAATAGATCACATACTTATTCATATCATAGAGGTATTAACCTATGTGAATCAACCAAACAATCACCACATGTGCAACACAACACAAGAAAAATGTTGTCACGTTCGCCTTTATTCGCCTGGCGAACCCCCGCAGCGAACCTTCGCTAGGCTTCGCCTGGCGAACTCGCCAGCGAGCCCAAGTCAGTCGCTACTGACTTCATTCGCCACCATTCGCCAGCACCTTTGCTGGGCGAACCTTCGCTATCCACCTTCGCCTGGCGAACTCACCAACGAAGTCCACTGGGACTTAAACATAATTACTCGCCAGCATTCGCTGGGCTTCGCCTGGCGAAGCTTCGCCTTCGCTCGCCTGGCGAGAGCCAGCGAACCTGCGCAGAACAGCATTCTGTTCTGTCTCTCCTTCACCAATCCATCATCAACCATCTCTTAAACATCTAAATCAGTACAAATAGCATCAATACATGTTACCCGACTATTCTACGACGTTATTACTCAGTTTCAACCGATTAAATCTTCAATCTACCGATTATTCCAACTTTTGCCCTAGAAATGGATAGTGTAGAAAAACTACCAACAAGCCCAAACTAATACATATATGATGCTATACATTATTAAGATGATAAAACTTCTCACCCTTACCTGATTAATCGCAAGCTTTGATCGATTCTTGATGATTCTAGGTTTTCCTCTTTCTCTTCTCTTTCTCTTCCTCTTCTTTCTTTCTCCTTTCTTTCTCTTCTTTCTTACTATCCTTTCTTTCCCTTCTATTTCCTCTTTAATATCCTTTCCATTATTTTTCCAAAACATCTATTAATTCAATATCTCACAAATATCTCACTTAATATTAAATAGGAAATGTCCAAAATACCCTTCCAAACTATTTCCTCTGAAACCTCCCAATATCGGTTAAAAATATGATAATATGTAAATATAACATATTTCCACACAAATTCCACATCTAAATATTATTCACCCAATTTAATTAAATTGGGGCCCAATAAAAGTGAAAATCGAAATCGGGGCGTTACAATAAACGGGCACCGAAATATCCCAAAAATACGATTCTACCTATTTAAACTGATAAAAAACCACCTGAGACGCGAGACGAGAGCTGTGATCCCGATAAAATCAAAACAAATGAGAAATGCACTGTATGCAATATGCAGATGCGAATGCGGTCATGCGTCGAAACATCGAGCCAGATACGAGACCCGGTTGGTCAAATTTTGGGGTGCAACACATGGTATTCACCTCTCTCCTTTGGAGGGATAAGTGATGGTACCTAGGAGGTAGAACCTTTGAGGGAACCATTCCTTTGATGTTGAACCCTTATAGGTCACCTTTGGTGGTCAATGAGCAGTTTAATATCCTAGCTTATCCAGTTAAGTGATTTCTCCTAGTTTGAGTATCTTGAGAGATGTTGGGCTTGAGTTAGAAGATGAAGACTTCATTGAAGAGTATGGAAGAGGATGATTCCCTGAGCATTGTCATTTCAGCTGAAGCTTGAAGAGCAAGAGCAACAAGTTGATACTTGAAGACCCAGTGAAGATTGAATGAAGAGCTGAGGCTTAAAGATTGAAGGATGAAGTTGACACTTCTAAGTGATTGATGATTACTCTGAGAAGCTGAAGCTTGTAGGAAGAGGATATTAAGTTGATACTTATGAAGAGGATTCAATTGAGATTGAGTGAGAAGCTGAAGCTGAGGAATAAAGGGCAAGTTGATACTTACTGTGAAGCCTGAAGGTGGAACTGATTGAGAAGCTGAGGCTTGAAGAAGAAGATAAGTTGATACTTGTGTTGAAGGGTTGAAACCTGGAGAAACAAATTGATATTTGTCAAGAGTGATGGAAGTCTGAAGACTGAGTTGCTGTTGGAAAAGCTGAAGCTTGGGGTTGAGAGAGGAGTTGATCTGCTTTCTTTGTTTCTTTTCTGTATTGATGTGCCTTATTTGACTTGCTTGATGCATTAGAATAAGTCCATATCTAGACTAGTTTTAATCTAGGAGCATGATTGCACTAGAGGTTGAGTTTCTCCCTCTGCTTGTATTGTTACTGAATGGCTTTGCTTGCGGGTATTCGGTAGAGCCCAACTCCCTTGCCCATGTGGTTTATTTTGCTTGATAGCATGATTTCATTTTATTTGTATGATTACAGCAGTTTACTGTTTTTCTTGATAGCATGTTGTTTATATCTGTATGATTACTGTTATCCATTCTGGCTTGAGGTTGAGACGAGCTTGTGGAGGCTGATGCCCCGCACACATTTCCTCCCTCACTTGCATTGCATGCATTTTGCAGTCGTTTACTATTTACTGTTTACTGTTTAAGCTGATGCTTTATCTGTTTCTGTATCATTGACATGATCCCTTAGGACTCTCATCTCCTTTGATAAGGAAATGATGATAGAACTTTAGGTTGAAACCTATGCATGATAACTTCTAGGAGATCCCTGTTTCAAACTTCAACCATAGGATGAATCCTTGGCATGACAACAGTAGGACTTGATAGTCTCCCTCATAGTTGAGCCTGTTCTCTTCTCATCTCAAAACAACTTAAGATACAGTAATCATGAATGATTTCTTTCGTATGTTACGAGCCTTAAGCTATCTGAGAAAGGATTGTTGGAGAGTTTCTTTTCAACAGTCTGGATGTTTAGTATGGTACCCTTTGGGTGACATGCGACGCATTCACTCTCAGGTCATAGTCTCTAGTGCGATTGAAATTGAAAACACAATAAAAAACACTTCTTTCGTAAAATACAGAAAATAATCCGTAGTGACCCGAACTACGTAAGCTCGGATCTCTCATACCTGTTGAGAGTACGTAGGCACAATACTGATGTATTGGCGAGCCACCTTCCCCCATAACCCGTAGGCCGAACTACGTTGACTCTGATTTCTCATTCTCCGATGAGAATACGTAGGCATAAAGTGCGACGCTTTGCCGAGTCATTTTCTTTTCTTTTCAAGCCAGCCTTGATAGGTAGAAAGATAAACCAACTCGTCCAATAAACATAACAAGCGTGGATCCCATCGAGTACGATGGACGTGAGGGGTGCTAATACCTTCCCCTTGCGTAACCGACTCCCGAACCCAGACAATGGTTGCAATGACCTTGTCTTACCCTATTCGTCATGTTTTTCCGATCGTTTCCTTTCCCGCTCCGAGGGATAAATAACGAAATGTGGTGACTCTTCTGTTTTGCCGGCACCTTATTTTCGCGAAAGCGACAGTGCGTAACTTCCTCTTTTCAGGAGTTGCATCCGGTGTACAAAACTTTGCCTATTTAGAGGCCCGTTATCAATAAAACATGTTATTCAGTACTTGATGCTTGTTCTTTACTGTTTTGTTTGTGAAAGACGCTGATGTTTTTGATAAACTTGCACTTACATAATCTTGCTGGCCCTTGTCAATAATTGCTAAAACTTCGAATTGACTGAAGTAAGGTCACAGATGCTAACCCGGATAGATTCTATTGTATAGGCCTGTTTTGTGTCGTTTGTGTTTTGTAGGGTTCTTACCTTTGGAGAAAACAGTCAGGAATTGTATTCCCCAGCCAAGGTCGCTTGACGTAAGACCTGATTCTAGTTGATGTCATTCCTCAACTAGTCGCAGCTTATCCCCAGAGAGTTGAAATGACATTTATCCCTTCCCGAAGGAGGAATTATTTTCCCCAGGAGAGTGTCCTCATGGAAAGCCTTCCATAGGATTAACCCCATCAAGTCAAAATCAATGTCCCCTGTAGAGGTTGCGCTCCTCAGCGAATCGAAGATGTGCACGTTCAATCTCCAGCATGGGAGATTCCCGCAAGAGTTAACCAAGTTGTTGGTTCGAAAGGTTTATATCCGCGAAGGATGGTTTTCTTGCTCCCCACAGGTTGTCGTGCCATTGACAGGATGTTGATCCTCAGCAGAGTGGTAACTCCGAGTGTGTAAACTGTGCCCAGACAGTATGCTTTACCCAGAAGTGTCGCTTCTTCCCCAGCTAAGTTTTTTCACCAGCAGGGTGTTTGTTTTTTTCCTCCCAGTGGAAATTGATGTTTAATCTCTCCCCGGCAGAGTTGACTGTGTTTCCGGTATTTATTTTACCGGAATACCTTATGATACTTGTTCTCCCCAACGGAGTTGGCTTTATCCTCAGCATTCATGTTGTTGAGACATCATTATCAGAGTGGCCCCCGGCATCTTGAGCCTGCATTTGCATTTGCATATATCGTCATATTTGCATCTACTCAAACGCGTAGCATTTCCGTGCCGTACGGAGCATTACGCCATTTTCAAACATATGCATTTTGAAACATAAATCAGGTTGGTTAACCTTTTGCTTTCAGGTGTGTTTTCTCAGTAGGAGTATGGAGTTCTAGCTCAGATCTATTACCAAGTATTCGAGGTCTCGCCGTGAGACGTGTGATGATACGGTTCATCTTACTATTTTCCCTACAGAGTTGCTTGTTGAAGTTTCTCTTATCCGGCCAGCGGATTATTTTCTTCAAATTTGCTGTTACGCCAACGTCAAAGGGTTTCATGAATCAAAATTTTAGAAGCTGCCGCCGGTTATCGAAACAGGCGTCCGACAGTTTGGTTTCCAAATATCCCCAGTAGAGTCCTCCTCAAAGTCGTCGTCACGTCAGCGCTAAAAGGTTTGTGGGTTGGGACCAATGGAGTTAGCTACTGCAGAGATAAGCAGAGAAACTGTATTCAGAGTATTTTCCCGTAGGGATAAACAGGTGTATTTTCCTACTGGTTGACAGAAGTATTTCCCCAGAAATCGCCAAAATTTTATTGCCTATGTTGATAGGAGTTCCTCGTGTTGACGAGATATGAGTCCTGACGTGGACAATTTATTCCTGTATTGATGGGATTTCTTCGCGTTGGTGAAGTGTGAGTCCTAACATGGACAAATTTATTTCCTCGTGGTGACGGGATGTTCTAGTCCTAACGTGGGCAGATTTGATTTTGCTGTGTTGACGGAATGTGAAGTCCTGACGTGGACAAATTGATTACTCTTCGTGTTGACGAAATGGTGTCCTGACGTGGACCATTTATCTCCAGCAGATATCTTTCTTTGTATTGGCGAAATGTGCATCCTGACGTGGACAAGTTTATAGTTCCTCGTGTTGACGAGATGCGCGAGTCCTGATGTGGACAAATTTAGCTTTCTTCGTGTTGACGAAACGGTGTCCTGACATGGACAATTTACTCCTATGTTGATAGGATTTCCTCGTGTTGACGAGATGTGAGTCCTGACGTGGACAAATCAAGTTACCTTCCCTCGTGTTGACGAGATGCGAGTCCTGACGTGGACAAGTTTACCGTTCTTCGTGTTGACGAGATGCAATCCTGACGTGGACAAATTTATTTCTCTTCATGGTGACGGGTTTATTTCCTCGTGTTGACGAGATGGGAGTCCTGACGTGGACAATTTATTCCTATGTTGATAAGGGTTCCTCGTGTTGACGAGACGCGAATAAGATTTTTTTGCCTATGTTGATAGGATCTCCTCGTGTTGACAAGATGCGGATAACTCATCTCCAGCGAAGTCGCCGGGATTTCTCCGTGTTGACGGATTGTGGAGTCCTGATGAGGACAAGTTTTATTCCTGTGATGATAGGATTTCTCCGTGTTGATGGATTGTGGAGTCCTGATGAGGACAAGTTTTATTCCTATGATGATAGGATTTCTTCGGGTTGACGGAATGTGGAGTCCTAACGTGGACAAGTTTATGATGGGATTTCTTCGTGTTGACGAAGTGTGCGTCCTAACGTGGACAAAGTTTTGCTCTTGTTGAGGGGATTTCTTCATGTTGACGAAACAAGCATCCTAACATGGACAAAGTTATATTCCTGTGTTGTTAAGATTTCTTCGGGTTGATGAAATGTGAGTCCTGACGTGGACAAATTTGTATTTATTCGTGATTTGACGAAATTTGGGTCCAGATGTGGGCAAGGTTACTCCTGTGACGACAGAATCTCTATTCGTGTTGACGAATTTGTTTCTCTTCTTGTGTTGACAAGGTTAGTCCAGTTGTGGACGGAGGTGTTTTTGCAAAATTGTTCGATACCTGTGGCGTTAGATAGGTGGTTAAAGTTGAAATCAGAATTATTATCAAACGTTGGATCAGTTGTTGCCGTAACAACCGGATTCAGGTGGTGGATGTCGTTCCCCAAGCAGTTGTGCTGTTTATTTTTGCGGTTGGCAAATTTCCGGGTTTCTTGGTATTCAACCGTCTCGTACCTCGATTGTTTGAAGGTCGTCCTCTCTTCACCCAGTCGGGTCCAAGCCGTTTGAATAGGGGCAACTGTTGCACCCCAAAATTTTCTCAACCTTTTCTTGCCTGATTTATGTTTCATTGTATTTCATTTGCATAGTTACATCATGTACATAGTTCAATCATTGGCATATCATGGCATAGCATGCCTCCAACAAGGGATCAAGGGTGTCTATCAAGAGAAGAGCCTAGCAAGAGGTCTTATCCAAGTTTGAGAGATCATCCAAGCCATCAAGAAGTGATTTGAAGTCTTGAGAAGTTTGAGTGCCTACATGTGGGTTTTGCTCCTATCTTGAGGGATATTGAGAATCATCATTGGGATGTGAAACATGGAATGTGAATTTGAAGTGTGTATGGATCTCATGGGATGCCTAGAGGGCTATATTGAAGCTGAGACATGTCGCTTGCGCGAAAATAAGGTGCCGGCATGACAGAAGAGTCGCCACCTTTTGTTATTTATCCCTCATAGCGGGAAAGGAAACGATCGGAAAAACCTGACGAAAAAAGGGTAAGACAAGGTCATCGCAACCATTGTCTGGGTTCGGGAGTCGGTTACGCAAGGGGAAGGTATTAGCACCCCTCACGTCCGTCGTACTCGACGAGATCCACGCTTGTTTGTTTACTTGGATGGGTTGGTTTTATTCTATCTACCTATCAAGGCTGGCTGAAAAAGAAAAGAAAAATGACTCGGCAAAGCGTCGCACTTTATGCCTACGTATTCTCATCAGAGAATGAGAAATCAGAGTCAACGTAGTTCGGCCTACGAAGGATTATGGGGGAAAGGTTGCTCGCTAGGATATTGCATCCTATGCCTACGTACTTCCACACAGTATGGAAGATCAGAGCAAACGTAGTTCGGGAAACTACGGGTTATCTCCTGAAAGAAGTGTTTTTTCATTGTGTTTGCGATCTCAACCGCACTAGAGACTATGACCTGAGAGTGAATGCGTCGCATATCACCCAAAGGGTACCATACTAAACATCCAATCTCAGATAGCTTAAGGCTCGTAACGTACAAAAGAAATCATTCATGATTACTGTATCTTAAACTGTTTTGAGATGAGAAGAGAACAGGCCCAACTAGGAGGGAGACTATCAAGTCCTACTGTTATCATGCCATGGATTCATCCTATGGTTGAGGTTTAAACAGGGAACTCCTAGAAGTTGTCATGCATAGGTTTCAACCTAAAAGTCTATCATCAAATCCTTATCAAAGGAAATGAGATTCCTAAGGGATCATGTCAATGATACACCAAAACAGACAAAAGCATCAGCTTTAACAGTAAAATGCATGCAATGCAAGTGAGGGAGGAAAAGTGTGTGGGGCTTCAGCCTCCACAAGCTCATCTCAACCTCAAGCCAGTCATGAAATAACAGTAATCATACTGAAAATAAACAACATGCTATCAAGCAATAAATAGATAACTGCAGTCATACAGATAGAAGAAATGGAGTGCCATCAGGCAAACAAACCACATGCTTGAGAAAGAAATCATCTAATCTAAGCTTTAATCCTAAAACAGAATCCTGATCAAATCTAAGCAAAGCCCTAAAGCAAAACCCTAAACAAGAGAAAACAATCCCAGTCTTCAAGCTTCAAAACAAGCTTACCACAGAAAGGGAGCCAAGTAGGCAGACTCATAGTGTCTTCCTCAGGAAAGCACTAGGAGGCTTATACTCAGGAATCGTATCCTATGTGGCTCAACAACTGGGGATCAGTTTACATTCCTCCTCAGGAGAAACTAAACTCACATGAAGGCTCCAACATCATTGGATACTTAAGAAATCCTAGATGAACTAAGGGAACTAAGTGAATAGACCCATAGGACCTTCCTCAGGAAAGTACCAGGAGGCTTCCACTTAGGAGTTGTATCCCATGTGGCTCAACAACTGTGATCAGTTTACATTTCTCCTCAGGAGAAATTAAACTCACATGTTGGCTCCAACATCATTGGATACTTAAGAAATCCTAGATGAACTAAGGGAACTAAGTGAATAGACCCATAGGACCTTCCTCAGGAAAGTACCAGGAGGCTTCCACTTAGGAGTTGTATCCCATGTGGCTCAACAACTGTGATCAGTTTACATTCCTCCCCAGGAGAAATTAAACTCACATGTTGGCTCCAACATCATCGGATACTTAAGAAAGAGGTGAGAAGAAAGAATGAAAGTCATTCATAGTGCCTTCCTCAGGAAAGTACCATGAACTTCCTTCAAACTTCAGGATCTCAAACCTCACAGACAGGGAACAAGCTCCAAACTCTGGGTATCTTAGTATTGATCTTCAGTCTTCTCCTTCATCATGCTCTTCAATAAGATCTTCAAAACAAACCAAACCCCACAACAATTCCCCAAAATAAACCCCAGAGGCAGACAGATAACCACAGAACAGTCAAAACAAACAGTCAACTTCAAAAAACATCTAAAAATACTAAAGCAAGGGGGAAAAATCTAACAATCATTCACAAGGGTCTATAACATCTACCCATAACATCCCTACATGCCCATCCCCAAAGATCAAGACAAAACTCTCTAAAGAAAATGAATTACTTCACTTATGCATGACCTAAACCCTAATTAGGATACCCTAATGCTAGCCTAATTAAACTAATCAAATTTTAATCTAAAAATCAAGAATTAAATCCTATAGGAAGCTATGATTCAATATCTAATCACACCAAAAAGAATGAATTAAAAATCCTAAGGGAAAGTCCTAAAAGAAATTCTACAAAATGGAGTATCAACTAAAACCAATTAAAATGCTATTTAAATGAAAAATATACTAAAAATATTAAAAGCAAATAAAATGCCAATTTTATTTATTTATATTTTTCTAGACAGAATTATGAACATGTGAAAAAAACAAGCATTAAAAAATACTAATTTTTCAATTTTCTATGAATTTTTTAATATGCAAGAAATATAAAGGAAATTAAAAATAAAAGAAATTGAATTAAAGGGGGGGGGGGTGAGAACAACAAACACGCTCAGTTCACTTATCAGGTGGGCCAGACATGGTGGGGTGTGAAAAGCAAATGGGATAGGCCCATGTAACTAATCAGAAAAAATAAAAACCAAAGAGATGCAAGCAGGGGTGCAACAAGTAAGGTTTCCAGGCGCATTTTGGTTTGGGCTCATATGTGGGGGTGGGAAAAGAAATTGGATTAAGCCCACGAGGACTTCATTAATCAAAACGGTGAGTTTTGAGTTTTAAACTTCCCTCCATTTTTTTATTTAATCTGAGCCCTACGATGAAGAGAAAAAGTCAAGAATTAGGGCTGATCCAACGACACACGTTCATCTTCTTCCTTGGATCATCTAGGGTTTCAACAAGACCAGTTCCACACGTGAATCTTCCACTCCCTCTAGCTCTCTCATCTCGCAACTAATTGCCTCGATGTAAAGACCAAAATTACTCCTCTCATTACCCTCTATAAGACTATGGCCATGGATCTTTCTAAAACTCAACCTATAAAGAGACACGATGAAGGAAAGTTCTGGGCACACTTGTTTACACCTGGTTTGCATGGAAATAACTATGGCTCAAACTATGCAAGAATGTTCTACATGTTGTGGGGAGTATACTAAACTAAAGAACTAAGATTATAGTACACTAGGTTATATGTTCTTGATCCTAAAACAGAAATGGCCATGAAAATAAACCTCAAGAACAACCCTCAAACTAATCATGATTCAACCCTAAGAGTCTCTAATCACATTTATCCTAACAACATGATCTAAAACTGAATAATTAAGGGGATTCGAATGGAGTTGCATACCTATCAAGTGATGATGGTAATGGTAGTTAGCTTTCAATTCAAGCCTTGATGCTTGCTTCAAGTGATCTTCAATGGATGCTAGTTCTTCTGTTTGCACTAGTTCTTGCTAAAACTTCCTGAATCACCTTATCCACTTCTTCATGCAACTTGGAGTGAAGACTTGGATCACATGAAATAGCCACTGATTTCAATCACTCTTGCTTGCCAATTGCTCTATGATGATGGTAGAAGATGGTGGTAACAAGAATTGTGATGAATGATGAAGTTTTAATGGAGTTTGAAATCAAAATGCAATTTGGAGTGATGTAATCAAACTATGGTATGCCAGCACTATGAATCACCAACCCTGCCATGGATCAACTCTAGGGCATTTATAGAGAAGGATGGAAGTGTGTAGAAGCTTATAGAAGATTCCAAGAAGTTTCTAGAATGTATCATGCAATGAGATTTTGATTTTTCCATATTTAGTAATTCTCGTGCAAACTCATGATAAGCCATGCATTTCCACTTAATATCTCCTTAAATGAGTAATTGGTATTGAATGAGTGAAAAAAACAAGCTAAACCTTGCCTTATGTGAAGATTTGCAAGTTGCCTTATGATGCAAGAATCAAAATTACAAAGCAACATCCATTTTAAGACCTCAAATCAAAATTCTACTTGAACCATTGTTTTTAAAATAATGTTTGGAGTCAAAATGACATATTGGATGACCTATTTTGGATTTGCGGATCTCCCAAACCAAATTCCAACTTGGATCCATTTAACTTATAAGTCATTTTTAGGTCATTTTCAACCAATCTTGTAAATCCTTGCTACAAGCTTTTTCAACAATTCATGACCTCTTTTCTAGGCTTAAAATCCCATTTTGAACAACTTTGATGTTTTGAGTTTTTTCATTTGAGGTTTGGAAATAGGAGATTTGGCCTTTGCTTAAAATGACCTATAATCACCAAATGACCAAAATACCCCTGTCTTGTTCAAACCATAAGTTGAGTTCTACAAATCCTATCAAGGACTTATAGTACTATCTAGAAAGCTAAGAAGATGCTCTTCAACATTCATGTTGACCAAGATATCATAGGAATCATCCTACTAGGGCAAAAGTTGTCTGCAAGTTGGGTGACTTTCAAGGACCCAGATTCACACACCTCAAATGACCTGTAATTTGTCAAAAACATAACTTGAGCTCTGCAAATCCTATCAAGTACTTCTACCACTAAAATTAAAGCTAAGAACAAGCTCTACAACATTCATGTTATGGGGAAGATGAGATCTCAATCACATCTTAAGCTAAAACTGCCTGGGAGATAGGGATCAAATTAGGGTTTTTCCATTGACAATCCTTAGAAACCCTAGCTTAAAACTTCTCAAACTCCTCAGTCATGATGAGTTGGTCTAGGAATTATCTTTCTAACATCTCCATACTTCATTCCATGATCTCATGGCCCTTGGATTAGGTCTCAACCTTCTCCAAATCTTCAATTATCCCAGGGTTGACCCAGTCAAAACCCTAATCCTACCATTCATGGTTGAATCTTCTGAATTCTTGCACAATGACTTCTCTGGGCTTCATTATGGCTTTCAAGACATCTCATAAACTTTCTCAAAGCTTCAAGTTCATTCTCAAAGTCTCTGAATCATCTGAGGAGCTCCCACAACCCTCAAGCTACGAAGCACACAACCTTGGTTTCAACCAATTCCTCTGAGGATCTTTTGAACTTTCTGGTGAAGGTATCAAACTTCAAACACTTGATGGATGAATAAATGTTGGTCAAATTTTGGGGTGCAACAAGACAAGTCATTGATTCAAGTATGAGAGCCATAGTTGAGGTGCTGTCAACTAGGGTTTCATCTGGGTCAATCCTAGGTCAATTGAGTAATTGAAGAGCATCAAAGCCTACTTTGAGGTCATGGGGTTCATGGATTGGTACGTTGATACATGTGTGGTGTTGTGCCAAGGTTAAACAAAGAAGAATCAAGGATGTGGGAAGTTGCTAAATTAGGGTTTCAGTGTAAAATCCCCTGTTTAGTGCCTAACTTCAAAGCCACATAAGTCATAATACAAGTTTCAAATGGATCTTTGGCCAACATGAAACTTGTAGAGAATCTCAATACCTTTAATTTGAGTACTATAAGTCCTCAAGAGGATTTATAGAACTCAAGTTACGGTCCTTGCAAGTTACAGGTCATCAGATGACTATGAAATTTATCTGTGAAAGTCACTTGACTTACAAGTAACTTTTTCCCTTCAAGTAGTTTTCAAATGGACTTTTAGCCAACATGAGAGTTGTAGATCTTGCTCTTAGCTTTCCATAGATTACTAGAAGTCCTTGATAGGATTTGTAGAACTCAAGTTATGACCTTTGCAAGCCAGGGGTATTTTGGGTATTGGTGATTATAGGTCATTTGTGATCATGGGTCCATAACTCCAACTTGCAAGCTTCAAATGGAAAATTGTTCAACATGAAACTTGTTCAAAATGATGTTTTTAGTGCAACCAAGTGGTCATGAGAGTTTGGTTTGGCTTGGAACACAAGGTTGCTTGAAATGGCTTTGAAAAGGAACTTTAATACACTTTAAAAGGCCAAAATTTGGGGAAAATTGTTTTGTGGCCAAATTGAACAAAGTTATATGTCATTTTGATCAGAAAATGCATCTGGGGAAGGTTGGAAATAGCACATTTTTGAATTGGGGGTCATTTTCCATCACTTCCATTTGGTAACTTAAGGTTGAAGTAACATTTGAATTACACACCATTGGATCAAAAACAAGGAAACAATCATAGCCATTCAATTCTAAATGTCATAAGGGGAGAATTTCAAGTGAAATCAAGGCCAAGAACAGAGCAATTGGTGACTGTCACATATGAGAAATTGGAAGTGCATGAGAAATTGAAAATCTCATTCAGTTGGTTACAAAAGTTTCTAGAGGTTTCCAACAGCTTCTATATATTCATAGCAATGTATTCATCTCATTTTTTGGGCCAGGATTGAAGAGAAACAAGAAGGAGCCATTGAAAATTTCACAGCTGCATCAAGAGTCGTGTTTGGAGATAGAGGGAAGTTCAAGGCAAATTGATCATTGGAGAAGCTTAGGGAGTGGTTCTTGAGTGATTCTGGAAAGAATTGGAGCTTGATTCAAAGGAAAACCTACTCTGTTCATCCATTTTTACCAGGTTTGCAACTTTCAATTTTCAGCATAATTGGTAGTGAATTGATTAGGTTTCTGTATGTGGATAGGTTATAGATGATGCTAGGATGGATTTAGGCACAAGAATTGAGCAGTTAGAGACACTTTAAGTGAGATGCCATTTTCTATTGAGAAGAATAACTCCTGATTCTTGAGGTTTCAATCATGTTTAGATAGCAAGATTTGATCAGTGAAGCGTGTAGATGAAAATAGGGTCATTACTTTTAGGTTTTGAGACACTCAAGATTGGGGTGAAGATGAAGTTTTGGGATGCCCTCGCCGGAGACGACGGTGGCGCTGCAGTTCAGGCCACCGTCTGAGTTTTCCCTCTCAGTTTTGAATATTTGGAGAAGATGAGCCTGGTCCGTTGGATTGTGGTTTGACTATTGACTGAAGCTAGCATCCACGACTGTGATTAATTGTTGAATTCTGAAGAGAGTGAAGAGAGGTATGAAACTCTGCTGTTGCGGTGAAATTTGGATGTCAAGCTATTGATTAACTTGAATCTTAATTCATTTACAACCGCTCTTTGATTTATCCGAAGGAAAAGGTCAAAAGAGGGAAAACCTATTTTGCATCGTAAACACAATGCAGGGAAAGATCTAGGGTTCGGGGGTTAGTTAAATTTAGGGAAGGTATTAGCACCCTAAACTTCTGTAGTACTCTACAGGAACCTTTTGTTCAGATGTTTACTATTTTGCTTTATTTATTTGCTTAAGGTATATGTACAAAGGATTAAAAGTGAGAAAAGAGACCTAAGGGGTTAATTCTAAGTTTACTCGGCAAGACATCGCATCTTGTGCCTACGTATCCTTACGGGAGTGGAATCAGAGTAATCATAGTTCCCCTCAAAAGGGAGGTTAGAAACGTCTTGACTGTGGTCAAGGTCTCAATGGGGAATAAACATGTCTTAAGGACACGCTTACGCGGAGTGCAGAAACTCCAAATCTCTACGTTGAATTGTTAAGTTGTAATTAGGGTTAAATTAGGTTAGGGATTCCGCGGCGGGAAACCCTAAAATGAGCGCGGCGGCTCTTTTGACCTAATGCTAGGGGTAAAGTTGTAATCTTGCCTGCGGCGAGGCATTTGTGAAAATTTAGGGTTGAAAAGGTGTAAGGGTTGAAGGTGAGGACTATTGACACGGCGGTCAAACGGCTAGACCTAATTCCTTCGGAGGAGTGAAATTAATTATAAAGATGCGATGAAATTGAATATACATACAACGGCAGAAAATAAAGTGCGGAAAGATAAATGCGACAATTGTCTCGCACAATTACATCCCATAAGCAGTTACAATTATAATAGCTAAATATAAAACCGAAAATAAGTTTCAAATTGAACATAATAGCTGCAAGAAACAAAACAAACAAAAATGTCAGTATGTGGGGTTAGACGAAAACGAAATCAAAATTGAACGAGAAACAAACCGTATGAATTTTGGAGGACTTTTATGGTCTTTTTAACCAAGGATTTAAATTTGTGAAAAGAGAGATTAATTTTAATTAAAAGAGTTTTGAGTTTTAAAAAAATTTATTAATAAAAAAGTGAAAGTTTGGTTAATTATTCTAAAAAAGGAGTTTTAGTGATAATATTTTGAAAAAAAGATTTAATCATTAAAAAAAACAATTGGTTTAATTTAAAAAAATCTTAATGTTAGTTAAAAACACGTTTTACTTTAAAGTTATAAAAAAGTTTTATTATTTGAAAAAACATTTGATTATTTTATTTAAAAAGAGTTTTAACTAATTTGAAAAAGGTTTTTGATTATAAAAAAGAAAGGGCCTTCTTGATTTTTTTAAAAAAAGATAAACAAAATAAAATAACAAATGGAAAAACAATAAATAAAAAAAAAGAGGGTTGGGCCGGTCATCACTCTTCTTCTCTCTGCTCTCTGAGTTTTAGTGTGTTCCTCTCCTTCTTGTTTGCCTCTCACGGATGTTATCTTCTTCTTCTTTTGCATGGCCGCCGATTTGTCTTCTTCATCTCTTTTTCCTGAAAAACATGAAAAGCAACACAAAAATTGTAATTATATTTTTTGATCCTTACGGAATGATGATGGCCGATGATGCTTTGTCCTGAGGCTAGAGGATTTTTGACGGAGTTTGCTTGGATTTTACGAAAAAAGTTCTCTCTTTCTTGTTATGATTTTCGTCCCTTTTATACTTGATTTTTAAATCTTTTTTTTAATCTCAGATTTAATTTGAATATCTCAATCTTTTTCAATCTCTGATTTGATTTGAATGAATTTTTATGATGATTTCAGATTTGATTCAATGATGGTGATATTGATATTTAGATCTGATTTTCTTATGATGATGATTGATCTGATTGATTTGATTTAACTCTATCTGGAATTCATTAAGATTGGATTAGATTAAAAAATGTTGAGATTTAAATTTAAAAAGTTAGCAAAGAAGATTAGAGTTTCAAGTTAAATAAAAAATTAGAGTTTTAAAAAAAATGAGTTAGAATAAAAAAAAAATTTGAATGTTGGTTTTAAAAAATGTTAGAATTATTTTAAAAACTGTTAGAATTTAATTTTAAAAGGAATTTAAAATTTAAAAAAAAAAAGAAAAAGAAAAGGGCGTTAGAATTTAATTTTAAAAAGAATTTAGAATTTTAATTTGAAAAATAAAGGTGTCAAAAAAAAAAAGATTTAGATTTAATTTTAAAAAAAAGTTAGAAAAAAAATTAATTTTAAAAGGAAGTTAGAGAAAAAAAAGATTTAATTTTTAAAAAGAAGTTAGAAAAAAAAGATTTAATTTTTAAAAAGAGTTAGAAAAAAAAGATTTAACTTTAAAAAAAGTTAGAAAAAAAGATTTAACTTTAAAAAGGAGTTAGAGAAAAAAAGATTTAACTTTTAAAAAAGCTAGAAAAAAGATTTGATTTTTTTTTAAAAACTTAGAAAAAAAGATTTAACTTTAAAAAAGTTAGAAATAGATTTAACTTTAAAAAAGTTAGAAAAAAAAGATTTAGCTTTAAAAAAGTTAGAAAAAAAGTTTTAATTTTAAAAAGTTAGAAAAAAAGATTTAGCTTTAAAAAAGTTAGAAAAAAAGTTTTAATTTTAAAAAGTTAGAAAAAGATTTAACTTTTAAAAAAGTTAGAAAAAAAGTTTTAATTTTAAAAAGTTAGAAAAAGATTTAACTTTAAAGAGGAGTTAGAAAAAAGATTTAAAAAAAGTTAGAAAAAAGATTTAATTTTAAAAAGAAGTTAGATTTTTATTTTAAAAAAGGTATTAGAATTTGATTAAAAAAATGTGTTAGAAATTAATTTAAAAAAGGTTATAAAAAAAAATTTACTCTTGAAGAAAAGAAAAAAAAAATTAAATTTTAATCTAAATCCTAAAAGTTAGTAAGAAGAGCTTAAAATGATTTAAATAAATAAACTAAATAGAAAAAAAAAAGTTAATAAAAAACATTAGTAAAGTTATAAAAAAAATTTAATTAAATTATTATTAGTTAAAAAACAAGATCTAAAAAAAAAGGTTAATTTATTAAATAAGAATTTAAAATAAAATAAATAAATAAAATAAAATAAAAAAGAAAGGGTAAAATTTGGGGTATTACAGTTGCCCCTATTTAAATAACTACACCGGATGATTTGAGTGGCCGAGACTCAAGGAATCATGGTGGAGAGATTTAAATATAGATAACCGAAAATTTTGCCCTTATATGCGACGATATGCAATGCTATTGGACAAAGCGAGAACAGACTAATGCAGACGATGCCATGAATATGATATGATGCGTATGCTGGAATGATGAGTGTGAAAATGCTGACGAAACATGACGACGCCGAGACAGACGCCACGAGAAGAAACACACTGGGGAAAATGACGCGCTGAGACACAGTACATCACTGGGGAATTCTAAAAATGATAGTCAACTGGTGCGAATGACCAATTGTCACTTTTAGAAAAGGAACGAGATCCTCGAATGGAGATGGTACCTATGAGACGGCCTCCACTGGGGAATCTAAAAATAAAACTGGATCACGTACGATTGCAAGATCGATTACAGAATGCTGGAGCATTGAGCAAGGAATAACATCCAAGCTTCTGTAAACTACCCCTCGTGACAGGATCAAACGGACTTTTCGGAACTCCGTAGCAAATATACAGGGTAAATACCGACTGTATGCCAAAATAAATGGACTTTGATGGGAATTGCCCTGATAAGCTTCTCGAGGGAGAACTGTCACTTATCGTTGGAAGGGACTTATGTGCAAAAAATGGATAAGCACTCAAATAAAGAGGCTGCTGCTTATCTGATAAATAAATCTTCTCGCATTTAAGGTCGGCGCCTGGAATACGATTCTGATTCTTCTCTTACTGAAGGATAAATAAACTTCTTCATGCTTCAAGATCGTGCTCTCCTGAACATGAAAAGGGTAAACTGAACTTCCTCATACTTCAGAATCGTGCTCTCCTTAATATGATTCGGCTCTTTCGGGTAAATGAAATTCTTCATACTTCAGAATCGTGCTCTCCTGAATATGAAAAGGGCTAACTGAACTTCCTCATACTTCAGAATCGTGCTCTCCTGAATATGATTCCGCTCTTTCGGGTAAATGAAATTCTTCATAATTCAGAATCGTGCTCTCCTGAATATGAAAAGGCTAACTGAACTTCCTCATACTTCAGAATCGTGCTCTCCTGAATATGAAACTAGATGACTGAATATACTCATATTTCAGAATCGTGCTCTCCTGAATATGAAACTGGATGACTGAATTTCTTCATATTTCAGAATCGTGCTCTCCTGAATATGAAACTGAATATACTCATACTTCAGAATCGTGCTCTCCTGAATATGAAACTGGATGACTGAATATACTCATATTTCAGAATCGTGCTCTCCTGAATATGATTTGGTTGTAAATGAATTTTTCCATACTTCAGAATCGTGCTTTCCTGAATATGAAACTGGGTAATCGAACTTCCTCATAACTCAGAATCGTGCTCTCCTGAATATGATTCGGTTCCTGAAATTTCTTCATTCTTCAGAATCGTGCTCTCCTGAAAAACGGCCAAGCTGAACTTCCTCATAACTCAGAATCGTGCTCTCCTGAATATGATTCCGCTCCTTCTTTTACTAAAGGATAAATGAACTTCTTCATAACTTCAGAATCGTGCTCTCCTGAATATGAAACTGCTCAAACCTCCCCGTAACTCAAGATCGTGCTCTCCTGAATACGATTTGGTTCAAACCTCAAGACGGCAGGGAAATGGAAGCCCAACTGCTCCATGGAGATGGCCATTTGCTGCGAGTCATAACGAGGATATGATCGACTTCTTAGGTGAGAAATGTCGTATGTTGATGCTGTAAAATGTAAAGTGTAAAAGGTTGTAACATGTAGGATTGTAAAGTGTTGTACTGATATATTTTCCAGGCGCGAATTGGCGTGTATCTGTAAAGGATTGTAGTTGATTTTCTTGAAAGATAGTGCAAAATAAATGCACGTCCGGGTACAGTGATAAACTTCTCAAGCGAGATAGTCGCGTATCTGCCAATGTATGGTGAAAATTTTAGATGGTGCAAAATAAATGCACGTCCGGTTGGGATTGACGACCGACAAGACTAAGATTCAATCTAGGATCGAGCTAGAAAGAAGACTGGAAATCAAAACTCCATCGAGGGAATGATCTCGAAGGGTAAATATCTAATCCTGGCGAGGAAAGATAGCTGAAGTAACCGTCATCCACGAGGATCGAGCTCTGTGGGGAAACTGGAAACAAGTAAGTATTTTATGCTTAGGGCTGACAATCTATTTGAAGAGAATGGACAATCCCAATTACTCGGCGATAACAACCAATGACGGTGAAACGCAATGAACCTGTGAATGCTAATGCGTATGTTAATGTGAATGTATGTTAATGTCTATGTATGTTAATGTCTATGTATGTTAATGTTTATGTATGTTAATGGTTATGAAATGAGTATGTAATGAGTATGTAATGAATATGTAATGAATATGTAATGAATATGTGATGAATATGTAATGAATATATAACGAAATAGGCATGTGATGCTTATGCCCTTGCATATGCTGACGAAACAGACTAGAGACGGGACGAGAGACGAAATAAACATCTCGACGGAGATACCCTGCGTTCTCTGCAACCAATACATCAATCATGGGTAAGAAAGATCAATGGTAGAACCAAGTCTGGTTTTAAAGTTTGGAATTCTCTGGGGAGAAGGTAATCTGCTTGTGGTGTACAGTATCACGTCTTCACATGGGGAGAAGAAAACCTGAGGGACACTTTTGAGTTACCCAAGAAAAGGTTGTCAGCTTATAGTCTCTCTGGGGACTATCACTGGGAGCATGCCGGTGAAATCTTTGATGTCTTAGGCACCACCGGCTCCATCCAAAGTATTGTCAGCTTAAAGTCTCGCTGGGGACTATGACGAGGCAATAGCTTGGGAGCCTGTTGCAACACTGAGATTTACTGGGGGATGAAAGCCGCTGTGAGTAAAGTCCCTCGGGTGCATGAAGAAAAGTTGTGAAACCACATGGCCTTGATCTTGAAGGACCTTATAGTAGTCGCCATTTGTTTGCTTTAAAAACATGGTGCCCTAGGATACTTGCGTTGCGAGGTAGGGTCATCTCAAGAGGATTTTATAGAGAACACCGAGTCCGGCTGCCCCATTGTTCTCAAACTCTTTGAGAGATTTGTCAGGTCTCGACGTAACTGGCACAAATTAATCGTGTTACGATGAAATCTTTGGGAAATAGCTTTTAAGAACGTCAGACTCGCGTTGGTAAGCGAATTGGGAAACTGCCTGCCCCTGTTTAGCAGGATCATCAAGTTCCACGGGTTATGTCCATATGTAAATCTCTAAGATATCAAGCAAAGTCATCATGCCTGAAATGCCTATCCTGAGCTTATCAATGTACGCATATATTTGTCTTGAATTTTTTTGTTTTTTTGTTTTGAAAAAGATACCTCAACAACTTGTGACCGAGATCACTGGTTAGGATATAAGTTTGAATTATAATGCCAACATGAATTTTTGAGCATAGCTCGTAGGAGTCAGGAAACGTGATCTTGTCAAGTATGCTTTCAACCGAAGTCCTACTTCAATTAGGTCTTTTAAAGGTTGTATCGTGGCTCGGTTCACGGTTTAAGAAACAAAGGATAAAGGCTCAAAGTTATATTTGTACCCACCCATTCTTCGTGATGTTCTCCAATCCTAATTCAGTTAACCGGATACGAACGCTCATATCTCAAGCGGATTTGCTATGGTCGAGAACTTATCAAGGCTTTGGACATGGCAGTCACTCACCTATTTCTAATGGCAATTGTTCACACGATTTTGTTCTTTACTAGGGATTATTTATTGTACCCTCTAGTTTTGCTTTTATTCCCTAACTTTTGCCTGGACAACGTCTTTTGATCTGACTTTGGAGTCCAGCGGGATGCCCCAGTTTTGCCTAAGTCTCCTTCATAGGTTTTGACTTAGCGGGCTCTTATTTTTTTGAATATTCTTTTATGCACAAGTCGTGTAAATCTTTTGAAAGACTCGTGACTGCCCCACTCCTTAGGTAACCGAGGGATAGCCATTGTATTGGACTTCTTAAGATGCTAAGGATAAATTCTCGAAGGTTGGCTCTTCCTTTTTAAGAGTCTAAGCGCTCGATCGGTTTAACTGAAACCTACCCTGCCCCAGGTTGGGATGAAGGTTCTTAAAAAGAAAGAAAAACTCCTACTTCAAGGCTCAAAGGGTTGACTAGGGATTAACATCCTTATATCTCCAGTGTTTGGGATTTGAAACAATGCCTTACATCATCAGCGGGTTTCAATCGAAAGCATACGACAAGAAATCTGACGTTTTAGGTTCGTCATCCTCCCCCCAATTCTCCATCAGAACAAGAGATCGGGTAAAGTTGGCATTATGATTTATGAAAACGTTTTTTGAATGAGTGAAACGAATGGATTTATTCAAGACAAACATATGCGTTGCATTAATTAATCAAAGATAAACAAGTTCGTACATGCTAAATATGCTTAATCAAAGAGAAATGCATATAAATAAACAAATGAACTGTCGGAAAAATCCTTCTAAATGTTTATGAAATCTAAGAGCAACAGTTTCCTTTGGCGGAGCCTCAATGGAAAGAACGTCTGGTTTACGATCATTGTGAGTCGTCATGGCTTGCCCCAGTTACGCTGGTCACATCTTCAACAGTTTTCAGTCGTTGCTTCAAAATAATTTTCCCAGATTCTTCGTTGATCATAGTCACGTCATATTTCCAAGGCACAACTTTAGGATCACTGAAAGGAAACGGACTCGGTCTTCGAATAACCATAGGCTTAGGCTGATTCACTTCAGGGATATACGACCTTGGTATATCGAACACGAGGTTGGCGGAGCCTGCCCCTGATAAATTAAACACTGGTACCTTACCCTTTGATTCAGGCTGATGGAAAACAGGCTCAACCACAGCGACTACATCCTTCTTGGCTTGGCTTGTCACTTGTAAAACACCCTCATTAATCAGCCTCTGAACATCGTTCTGAACTAACACACAACCCTTAGTACTGGCTTCACAACTTACACATGCAACGTGGGAAGTATCTACTAAACCAGCTTCAAACAGTTTCGAATGGAACATTTTGAGAGGAGTCTTAATCTGTTCAACGTCAAGGGCATAACCATCCCCCGAATCAATACTAACGGCATTGACACTCTCATGGTTAGGAAAAGGGTTCTTCTTAACATTTGGTTGAGGATCTTCAAATGACAAAATCTTCTTTTCCAATAGATCCCTGACAATATTTTTGAGAGCATAACAATTCTCCAGATCATGACCAGGCGCACCCTCATGAAATAAACAATAAGCGGCGGCGTTGTAATTGGCGGGTAGAGGATTAGGAGGCGGACCCAAAGCCCGAGTAGTGATGAGACCCTGCTTGACCAAAGAGGGATACAACTCGGTAAAAGTCATTGGAATCGGCGGACAAGGCTTATACGTTCTTCTATTCGGCATATTCTGGCGAGGAGCCGGACTCTTTGGCTGTTGAGGAGCAGGAGTAATGGGTGCCTGTAGGTAGTTGACAGGAGGCGGATAAACAGGAGGTTGTTGCATAGGTTGATACATGGGAACCTGTTGATTGAAAGAAGGTGTAATAGCTGCCACATAGGGTTGTTGAGCATATTGGACTGGGTACCCTTGAGGTTGAGCATAAC
The DNA here is from genome assembly GCA_963859935.3 of Lathyrus sativus. Classification (NCBI taxonomy): domain Eukaryota; kingdom Viridiplantae; phylum Streptophyta; class Magnoliopsida; order Fabales; family Fabaceae; genus Lathyrus; species Lathyrus sativus. Next base: position 456,879,990 of record OZ012736.1, on the reverse strand, counting down.
CTTGCGGATGTCGATAAAAGCGTTCCCTTGGTCTACCAGAGGATATAGCATTAGTCTCACTCTCCTTTTTCTGGGAGCTATACGGAGGTTTCTTCGGCTGATCCTTAGAAGCGCAATGATTATTTGTCATTTTACCACTCTTCATACCCAATTCAATCTTGACACCCACAGCAACGATGTCGGAGAAATTTGAAGTCACACTACCCACCATTCTCTCGTAAAATTCTGGACGGACTGTGTCGACAAACCAATCAGCTAACTCTTTCTTGGTCAAAGGAGGTTCTACCTGCGAAGCAGTCTCTCTCCACCTTTGAGCATACTCTTTGAATGACTCAGAATTCTTTTGTGACATACTCAGCAATTGTCTTCTGTCAGGAGCCAGATCCATATTGTACTTGTAGTGTTTGATGAAAGCGTCAGATAAATCTTGAAAGCTCTTAACGCGGGATTGGTCCAAAGTTAAATACCACTTGGAAGAAGCACCCTTCAAACTGTCTTGGAAGCAATGAATCATCAGTTTATCATTCTCGACATGGGCAGCCATTTTGCGATAATACATGATCAAGTGACTCTTAGGGCAGGTGGCACCTTCATAACGATCGAAGTTCGGAGTTTTGAACTTCGGGGGAATAACCAAACCTGAGACCAAACAAACATCCCTTGCAGCAGTCCCAAAAATTTGATCACCCTCTACCTTTTTCAATCTCTGGACGATAGTGTTTACTTCCTCACGAAGCTTATCATGTTTCTCATAACCCTCAACATTCTCATCAAGATTATCAAAAACTGTCTCATTGAAGTACGGTTGCGCACGAGTGTGTACAACAGGTGGTGCAAAGATAGGAGCCCCCCTAGAAACTTCAGAAAACAAGGGCACGGCTTGCTGAACAGGTTGATTAATCGGAACAGTGGCTTGAGGAGGCACAAAACCGGGAGCAAGACCATAAGGTGGGTCCCTTGCTACGGTCACACTTGGTGGAGGGTCCACAGTAACGCCGGTAATCTCAGAAACAACAGTGGGCTGGGTGTCCATCTTAGCATTCATGACATGTAACAATTCCATCATTCGCCCCATACCCCCTCGAAGGTCTTCAAGTTCATTGCTAAGGCGATCAATCTCTTTTGCCTGATCCTCCATTCTTTTCCGAGTTTGAGCTCTGGTGTTGTATTGGTGCCGAGAACTCAGGGTGACAAAACTGGAAGGTGAGAGAACCGAGTGTGAGAAATCGGGAGACACATGCAATGCAAGAGTATGATGCTAAAATGTGAATGTAAATGAAGATTTCATGGAATTCAAAACATTCACGAATGTCGTGGGGTACCAAGGAAATCTTTTCCTTGTTTTTTCATTTTATTTTTTTTTATTTATGGTATCCCGCGATATCCATGAATGATATTTGAACTCCATGAAATACAATGCAATGAGATGCTTTATGGATGCAATGCATGAAAACACACAAAGTCCTAGGTTAAAGGCTTGCATGAGGTTCAAAGGCAAGTACCCTCCCTTGAAGTTAGATGGTTCATCCTGTCCTACAAAAGTAACCAGGTTCTAAGGGATCTCAATATCATTGATCCTTCACAAGGGTGGTTGTTCAGAAGGCAACTTACTTGCCAACCAAAACCCTCCAAGTTTAAGATCTCAATGAGCGTAGTATCGAGTGTCAACCAACTTTAGTCTGCACCAAAGCCGGTTACCTCACTACTTTCTAAAGGCCAAGATGAGTTAACTAGGGTTCTAAAAGTCAGTTAGTGCGTTGACAACATATGGCAGCCTCAATATTATCCTCAACTTGACTTAAGGAATATAAGCACCAACCAAGAAGTCGCACTAACCATGGCCACCAGATCAACCGTATCGATATACGTCGTACAGTTTCCTTGGTCTATTGCCATTTACCTAAGGTACATTAGATCCGGGTTAGGACCTATCTCACAGCACAAGGAACAGTCCCACAATCAAAGCGCAAATATATACATGCAAATGAATAATAACACAGATAGTAATAAATATGAACGAGTTAGGGATAACCCTCAAAAGTTAGAGGGATCCCCAGTGAAGTCGCCATTTTCTGTTGCGGTGAAATTTGGATGTCAAGCTATTGATTAACTTGAATCTTAATTCATTTACAACCGCTCTTTGATTTATCCGAAGGAAAAGGTCAAAAGAGGGAAAACCTATTTTGCATCGTAAACACAATGCAGGGAAAGATCTAGGGTTCGGGGGTTGGTTAAATTTAGGGAAGGTATTAGCACCCTAAACTTCTGTAGTACTCTACAGGAACCTTTTGTTCAGATGTTTACTATTTTGCTTTATTTATTTGCTTAAGGTATATGTACAAAGGATTAAAAGTGAGAAAAGAGACCTAAGGGGTTAATTCTAAGTTTACTCGGCAAGACATCGCATCTTGTGCCTACGTATCCTTACGGGAGTGGAATCAGAGTAATCGTAGTTCCCCTCAAAAGGGAGGTTAGAAACGTCTTGACTGTGGTCAAGGTCTCAATGGGGAATAAACATGTCTTAAGGACACGCTTACGCGGAGTGCAGAAACTCCAAATCTCTACGTTGAATTGTTAAGTTGTAATTAGGGTTAAATTAGGTTAGGGATTCCGCGGCGGGAAACCCTAAAATGAGCGCGGCGGCTCTTTTGACCTAATGCTAGGGGTAAAGTTGTAATCTTGCCTGCGGCGAGGCATTTGTGAAAATTTAGGGTTGAAAAGGTGTAAGGGTTGAAGGTGAGGACTATTGACACGGCGGTCAAACGGCTAGACCTAATTCCTTCGGAGGAGTGAAATTAATTATAAAGATGCGATGAAATTGAATATACATACAACGGCAGAAAATAAAGTGCGGAAAGATAAATGCGACAATTGTCTCGCACAATTACATCCCATAAGCAGTTACAATTATAATAGCTAAATATAAAACCGAAAATAAGTTTCAAATTGAACATAATAGCTGCAAGAAACAAAACAAACAAAAATGTCAGTATGTGGGGTTAGACGAAAACGAAATCAAAATTGAACGAGAAACAAACCGTATGAATTTTGGAGGACTTTTATGGTCTTTTTAACCAAGGATTTAAATTTGTGAAAAGAGAGATTAATTTTAATTAAAAGAGTTTTGAGTTTTAAAAAAATTTATTAATAAAAAAGTGAAAGTTTGGTTAATTATTCTAAAAAAGGAGTTTTAGTGATAATATTTTGAAAAAAAGATTTAATCATTAAAAAAAACAATTGGTTTAATTTAAAAAAATCTTAATGTTAGTTAAAAACACGTTTTACTTTAAAGTTATAAAAAAGTTTTATTATTTGAAAAAACATTTGATTATTTTATTTAAAAAGAGTTTTAACTAATTTGAAAAAGGTTTTTGATTATAAAAAAGAAAGGGCCTTCTTGATTTTTTTAAAAAAAGATAAACAAAATAAAATAACAAATGGAAAAACAATAAATAAAAAAAAAGAGGGTTGGGCCGGTCATCACTCTTCTTCTCTCTGCTCTCTGAGTTTGAGTGTGTTCCTCTCCTTCTTGTTTGCCTCTCACGGATGTTATCTTCTTCTTCTTTTGCATGGCCGCCGATTTGTCTTCTTCATCTCTTTTTCCTGAAAAACATGAAAAGCAACACAAAAATTGTAATTATATTTTTTGATCCTTACGGAATGATGATGGCCGATGATGCTTTGTCCTGAGGCTAGAGGATTTTTGACGGAGTTTGCTTGGATTTTACGAAAAAAGTTCTCTCTTTCTTGTTATGATTTTCGTCCCTTTTATACTTGATTTTTAAATCTTTTTTTTAATCTCAGATTTAATTTGAATATCTCAATCTTTTTCAATCTCTGATTTGATTTGAATGAATTTTTATGATGATTTCAGATTTGATTCAATGATGGTGATATTGATATTTAGATCTGATTTTCTTATGATGATGATTGATCTGATTGATTTGATTTAACTCTATCTGGAATTCATTAAGATTGGATTAGATTAAAAAATGTTGAGATTTAAATTTAAAAAGTTAGCAAAGAAGATTAGAGTTTCAAGTTAAATAAAAAATTAGAGTTTTAAAAAAAATGAGTTAGAATAAAAAAAAAATTTGAATGTTGGTTTTAAAAAATGTTAGAATTATTTTAAAAACTGTTAGAATTTAATTTTAAAAGGAATTTAAAATTTAAAAAAAAAAAGAAAAAGAAAAGGGCGTTAGAATTTAATTTTAAAAAGAATTTAGAATTTTAATTTGAAAAATAAAGGTGTCAAAAAAAAAAAGATTTAGATTTAATTTTAAAAAAAAGTTAGAAAAAAAATTAATTTTAAAAGGAAGTTAGAGAAAAAAAAGATTTAATTTTTAAAAAGAAGTTAGAAAAAAAAGATTTAATTTTTAAAAAGAGTTAGAAAAAAAAGATTTAACTTTAAAAAAAGTTAGAAAAAAAGATTTAACTTTAAAAAGGAGTTAGAGAAAAAAAGATTTAACTTTTAAAAAAGCTAGAAAAAAGATTTGATTTTTTTTTAAAAACTTAGAAAAAAAGATTTAACTTTAAAAAAGTTAGAAATAGATTTAACTTTAAAAAAGTTAGAAAAAAAAGATTTAGCTTTAAAAAAGTTAGAAAAAAAGTTTTAATTTTAAAAAGTTAGAAAAAAAGATTTAGCTTTAAAAAAGTTAGAAAAAAAGTTTTAATTTTAAAAAGTTAGAAAAAGATTTAACTTTTAAAAAAGTTAGAAAAAAAGTTTTAATTTTAAAAAGTTAGAAAAAGATTTAACTTTAAAGAGGAGTTAGAAAAAAGATTTAAAAAAAGTTAGAAAAAAGATTTAATTTTAAAAAGAAGTTAGATTTTTATTTTAAAAAAGGTATTAGAATTTGATTAAAAAAATGTGTTAGAAATTAATTTAAAAAAGGTTATAAAAAAAATTTACTCTTGAAGAAAAGAAAAAAAAATTAAATTTTAATCTAAATCCTAAAAGTTAGTAAGAAGAGCTTAAAATGATTTAAATAAATAAACTAAATAGAAAAAAAAAGTTAATAAAAAACATTAGTAAAGTTATAAAAAAAATTTAATTAAATTATTATTAGTTAAAAAACAAGATCTAAAAAAAAAGGTTAATTTATTAAATAAGAATTTAAAATAAAATAAATAAATAAAATAAAATAAAAAAGAAAGGGTAAAATTTGGGGTATTACATCTGCGTTTCATTAATCAGCCTTGGGTGGGCTTAGTGAGATAATTGATACCCACACCTCCTGCGTGGCCCAAGTTGGATAATGAACGTGGAACAATTGCTATTTGCCACGAGGTTTTTCCTCCCCCCATTTGGGCCCAGCCTGGGATTCCAACTTGGTTTGGGCTTAGTCTGAAGCGTTTTTCACACCCCCCATTTGGGCCCAGCCTGGGATTCCAACTTGGTTCACTTGCTATTCAACACGCCACTTTTATCATTTTTGTATTATTTCTTTTATTTTTATGTTTTGCATATAGTTAGGAATTAATTCATAATAAATAGGAAAATTAATCTTTTTAGGCTAGATTTTTTTCCCCTGACTCCTTAAACAGTCTAGAATTTAATAGGGTTAGAATTTTATTAATTCATGCATTTTAATATTTAATTGCATTTTTTGAAGTTTAATTGCTTTTATTTTGAATATGTTTGATGCATGATCTTGCTGATTTTAGTATGGATGATTGGTGATGACTTTTGAGTTGATTCTTTTTGGAATAGATATCTTAGATATGCATGTACCTCTAGTAATTTTCTCATAATTTTGTGAGAGAATTTTAGGCTGTTTTGAACATTGAACATTAAATGGTGTAGAATTAGGGTTTTAAGATAGTACCCTTAGGTTTTAGGGCATAGTTTTAGGACTTAATGAATGGTTAACCCCCTGGTTTTTGTATGAGAGATTCTTAGGAGGTTTAGGAACCCTTAGAATTTTTCATATAATTTTACAATCATTTTTGGTATTTTAGTTAGATTTAGTTTTAAGACTAACATTTAGGTGTTTCTTTTGAACTAACTTGGCTAGTTTAACTCAATAGTTCCCCTTAGATTAGGGTGGTGGTGCTCTTGTGCTTGGATGAATATGAAGACCAATTGAAGGTGCTTTGTAGATCTTGAAGGAGCTTGGACATGAAGAATTTCTCATCTTGTGGATGCTTGTCAAGAGCTTAGGGAAACTAGGGTTTCAGGAAGAGCATTAGACTAGTTTTGTTTCTTTCTTCAAACATGGAGTATATTGTTCATCTCCATTCAATCTAATGACATGAAGTCCTTTTAAAAAAGTCACATCTCTCCTTTGGAGGGATGAATGGCATGCTTTAAGAGTAGAACTTTGAGGATGCCTTCTGTCGCTTGCGCGAAAATAAGGTGCCGGCACAACAGAAGAGTCGCCACCTTTCGTTATTTATCCCTCAGAGCGGGAAAGGAAATGATCGGAAAAACCTGACGAAAAAGGGTAAGACAAGGTAATCGCAACCATTGTCTAGGTTCGGGAGTCGGTTACGCAAGGGGAAGGTATTAGCACCCCTCACGTCCGTCGTACTCGACGGGATCCACGCTTGTTTGTTTACTTGGACAGGTTGGTTATAATCTATCTATCTATCAAGGCTGGCTGAAAAAGAAAAGAAAAATGACTCGGCAAAGCGTCGCACTTTATTCCTACGTATTCTCATCAGAGAATGAGAAATCAGAGTCAACGTAGTTCGGCCTACGAAGGATTACGGGGAAAGGTTGAAGGTTGCTCGCTAGGACGTCGCATCCTTTGCCTACGTACTTCCACACTGTATGGAAGATCAGAGCAAACGTAGTTCGGGAAACTACGGGTTATCTCCTGAAAGAAGTGTTTTTTATTGTTTTTGCGATTTCAACCGCACTAGAGACTATGACCTGAGGGGGAATGCGTCGCATGTCACCCAAAGGGTACCATACTAAACATCCAGACTGTGGAAAAGAAACTCTCCCACAATCCTTTCTCAGATAGCTTAAGGCTCGTAACGTACGAAAGAAATCATTCATGATTACTGTATCTTAAACTGCTTTGAGATGAGAAGAGAACAGACCCGACTAGGAGGGAGACTATCAAGTCCTATTGTTATCATGCCATGGATTCATCCTATGGTTGAGGTTTGGACAGGGAACTCCTAGAAGTTGTCATGCATAGGTTTCAACCTAAAAGTCTATCATCAAATCCTTATCAAAGGAAATGAGAGTCCTAAGGGATCATGTCAATGATACACCAAAACAGACAAAAGCATCAGCTTTAACAGTAAAATGCATGCAATGCAAGTGAGGGAGGAAATGTGTGTGGGGCTTCAGCCTCCACAAGCTCGTCTCGACCTCAAGCCATTCATGAAATAACAGTAATCATACTGAAACGTAAACAACATGCTATCAATCAATACCAGATAAAAGGAATGAAGTGCCATCAGGCAAACAAAACACATGCTTGAGAAAGAATCACCTACATCTAATCTCTAACCCTAACAAAATCCTGATCAAATCTAAGCAAAGCCCTAAAGCAAAACCCTAAACAAGAGAAATCAATCCCAGTCTTCAAGCTTCAAAACAAGCTTACCAAAGAAAGGGAGCTAAGTAAGCAGACTCATAGTGTCTTCCTCAGGAAAGCACTAGGAGGTGTATACTCAGGAATCATACCCTATGTGGCTCAACCACTGTGATCAGTTTACATTCCTCCTCAGGAGAAATTAAACTCACAAGCAGGCTCCAACATCACTGGATACTTAGGAAATCCTATCTGAACTAGTGGAACTAAATGAATAGACCCATAGGACCTTCCTCAGGAAAGTACTAGGAGGCTTCCACTTAGGAGTTGTATCCTATGTGGCTCAACAACTGTGATCAGTTTACATTCCTCCTCAGGAGAAATTAAACTCACAAGTTGGCTCCAACATCATTGGATACTTGAGAAATCCTAGATAAACTAATGGAACTAAGTGAATAGACCCATAGGACCTTCCTCAGGAAAGTACTAGGAGGCTTCCACTTAGGAATTGTATCCCATGTGGCTCAACAACATGTGATCAGTTTACATTCCTCCTCAGGAGAAATTAAACTCACAAGTTGGCTCCAACATCATTGGATACTTAAGAAAGAGGTGAGAAGAATGAATGAAAGTCATTCATAGTGCCTTCCTCAGGAAAGTACCATGAACTTCCTTCAAACTTCAGGATCTCAAACCTCACAGACAGGGAACAAGCCAAGCTCTGGGTCTCTGAGTCTTGATATACAATCTTCTCTTCCATGCTCCTTCAACAAGCTCTTCAAGACAACATAAGCCCCACAACAAATTCCCCAAAATAAACCCCAGAGATGAACAGATAACCACAGAACAGTCAAAACCATCAGCCAACTTCAGAAAATACCTAAAAATACTACACCAAGGGGGAAAAATATATCAATTATTCACAAGGGTCTACAACATCTACCCCTAACATACCCATATGCCTCTACTCAAAAATCAAAACAAAACTATCTAAAGAAATGAATTTCCTTACCTATGCATAACATAAACCCTAATTGGGATACCCTAATGCTAACCTAATTAATCTAATCAAATTTTAATCTAAAAATCAAGAATTAAATCCTATGGGGAACTATGATTCAATATCTAATCACACTAAAAAGAATGAATTAAAAATCCTAAGGGAAAGTCTTAAAAGAAATTCTACAAAATTGGATATCAAACTAAACATATTAAAAAGCTATTAAAATGAAAAATATACTAAAAATATGAAAAGAAAATAAAATGGAAATTTTATTTATTTATATTTTTCTAGGCAAATTCACTAACCTATAGAAAAAACAAGAATTAAAAAATATTTAATTTTCTATTTTCTATGAATTTTATAAGATGCAAAAAATATAAATGGAATTAAAAAATAAAAGAAATCAAATAAAGGGGAGGGGGTGCGAATAGAAGGGCGCCTCAGTTCAATTCCTGGTGGGCCAGACATGGTGGGGTGCGGATAGAAGATGGGATAGGCCCATGCGCGCTTCAGAAAAACAATGAAAAATTAAAACGAAAAATGGAACGCCCACGGTGCAGTTAGCAACTGAATTTAGTTCAAAATATGATTGGGCCGCTGGTGGGTGTGTGGAAAGCAATTCATTGCTGAGCCCACGTTTACTAACTAAACAAAACGACGCGTTTCACTTCTTTTAAAATTCCCTCCGCTTTTCAATTAATCTCAACCGCACGATGAGTCTAATGAGTCAATTATGTTGGAATGATCCAACGGCCGTGTATCATCGTCCCCAAATAATTCTAGGGTTTTCAGAAATCGTGCCTCCATGCAAGAACTTCTCCTGGCTCGTTCTCTCTCCACACTTGATGAAACTCAAAAATTCCAAAAAGGAAAATCACACTACTAAATCCCAGGAATCCAACCATGCTCATATTTCCCCTTGAATCCTCTTAAAACGCGCAAACAGAATGGATGAAAACTAGGGTTCAACTTGTTTTCACTGCTATCGATCACGGGGAAGCTCAAATCTAATGGTGTAAACATGTTCTTGGCTCTATACGAAACATTCTAACCTAGTCTAGACTAACTAACACTCAAGATCCATCCAATTCTTGCAAGTTAAAGATTCATGCACCTGCCATGAAATCTCATACAGAGCTCTCAAACTCACGGGGTAAGATCAACTAGCCTAGTACACTAATTCTACACCTAAAGAACTAACAGAAACTACATAATTAAAGAGAAAGGGAGAAGAATCCCAACCTGTCAAGAAGTGATGGTGAGTGCTCGTGGAGATGGTTTCAGGGCTTGTTCTGGCCTCAAGATGATCCTTTGATGGTGAACAACCTTCTGTTTGCACTGGTTTTGAAGGAGAGGTCTTGTGATGGAAGAAATCTCAAGTTGCTTGATCTTGAAGGAAGCTCTTCAATGGCAATTTATCTCTCTCTCTCTTTCTCCTCTGAAATCTCTCTATCTGATCAACCTCTTACTCATCATGATTCACTCTTCTTATAATGATCAATGGAAGCTCCTAGATCCTTCTAGAATGAGCTAGAAAGTGCTTGAAAATCTCATGTGATGATAAGTGGTATATCTCATATCATGCCTTATGCCTTGCAAATTTTGTGTCAAATTATCCTTATGTGAGATATTGAGAAGGAATGAGCAATTACAAGCCTTTTTCTTGCCTTGTGTTAAGATTTCCAAAGGTGCCTTATAATGCAAGTTTCAATATTACAAAGCATGTCCCATTTTTGAACCTCAAATGAAAAATGTGTTTAAACCAATGTTCTCAAAATGATGTTTCCAATCAAAATGATATATTGGATGACCTATTTTGGATTCATAGATCTTCCAAACCAATTTTCAAATTCACTTGAATTAACTTATATGCCTTTTTTAGTTCATTTTTAACCAATCATGAAAATCCATGCTATGAGCTTTTCCAACAATTCATGACCTTCTTTCTAGGCTTAAAATCCCATTTTGAACAAATTTCATGTTTTGAGTTTTTCCATTTGAGGCTTGAAAATAGGAGATATGGCCTTTGCTTAAAATGACCTATAATTGCCAAATGACCAAAATACCCCTGTCTTGTTCACACCATAAGTTGAGTTCTACAAATCCTATTAAGGACTTCTACCACTCAAGTTAAAGCTATGAAGATGCCCTTCAACATTCATGTTGACCAAGAGATCATAGGAATCATCCTACTAGGGCAAAAGTTGTCTGCAAGTTGGGTGACTTTCAAGGACCCAGATTCACACACCTCAGCTGACCTGTAATTTGTCAAAACCATAACTTGAGCTCTGCAACTCCTATCAAGGACTTCCACCACTCAAATTAAAGCTAAGAACAAGCTCTACAACATTCATGTTGTGGGGAAGATGAGATATCAATCACATCTAGAGCTAAAACTGTCTGGAAGATGGGGATCAAATTAGGGTTTTTTCACTGACAATCCTTGGAAACCCTGACTTGAAACTTCTCAAACTCCTCAATCATGATGAGTTGGTCTAGGAATCATCCTTATAACATCTCTATGCATCATTACATGATCTCATGGCCCTTGGATTAGGTCTCAACCTTCTCCAGATTTTCAGTTATCTTAGGGTTGACCCAGTCAAAACCCTAATTCTACCATTCATGGTTGAATCTTCTGAATCCTTGCACAATGACTTCTCTGGACTTCATGATGGCTTTCAAGACATCTCATAGGCTTTCTCAAAACATCAAGTTCCTTCTCAAAGTCTCAGAATCATCTGAGGAGCACCCACAACTCTCAAGCTATGAAGCACACAACCCTGGTTTCAACCAACTCCTCTGAGGATCTCTTGAATTTTCTGATGAAGGTATCAACTTTCAAACACTCAATGAATAAATAATTGTTGGTCAAATTTTGGGGTGCAACAGCTGCCCCTATTCAAACGGCTTGAACCTGACTGGGTGAGAAGCGAACGGCTCTCAACCAATCAAGGTACGAGACGGTTGAATACCGGTAAACCCGAAAATTTGCCAACTGCTCAACTCGTCGAACACTGGAATAATAGCTGCATGGCAACTATCTGGAGACATACTGATCTGACATCGCCGTCAGTCATCCCCATTAACTTCTTCTGATATTGCCTTCAGACAACCACAACACCCAACGTCGCCGCTGGGGAACTGAATCTGCCAAAATACCCCGCATCGCCGCTGGAGAACTAAAGGATCTGCATCACCTAACATCGCCGTCAGAAGACTGGATTAACTTGACATGCCCAACATCGCCGCTGGAAAACCGAATCTGACATCGCCGTCGGAAACAAACATCCTCTTAGAGACACTCGACATCGCCGTCGTACAAACATCATCTCTACTGGGGATTTAAAGAGTCTGACCTCGCCGTCAAACAAATATCCAACCTCTCCGTCGAACAAACATAATCTGACCTCGCCGTCAAATCCAAACGTTCAACCTCGCCGTCGAACAAACATCCAACCTCGCCGTCGGACAAATGATGATTTGACCTCGCCATCAAATCCAAACGTTCAACCTCGCCGTCAAACAAACATCCAACCTCGCCGCCGGACAAATGATGATCTGACCTCGCCGTCAAATCCAAACGTTCAACCTCGCCGTCGAACAAACATCCAACCTCGCCGCCGGACAAAATACAACCCTGAACAACTCTGACCTGGGGTTCACCCCTGGTAAATGGAACAAAAGGTACACTTGCGTATTTGAAACTACTCCGCTGGGAATGAGAGACTTAACCGAGCACACTCTGATCTGGGGTTCACCCTCAGAACCATAACGAACATCGGAATACTGCTGCACACTGCCCGCCGTAGAACTTCAACATTAAAGATATATGAAACCCTGGCCCCTGGCCATTTCCAGCTTCAGCTAGAAAAAATCTTCAAGTATTTCTGAAGATAGATGGAACCCTGGCCCCTGGCCACTCCAGATCCGCTGGAGAATCTTCAAGTTCTTCTGAAGAAAGATGAAACCCTGCCCGTCGGCTATTCCAGCTTCAGCTAGAAAAAACATCCTTGGCCTTCAAGGATGTAAACTTTGCCTGTCGGCAAATCTGCAGGAGGCATCTTCGACTTCAGTCTAAAGAAATGGTCCTTGGCCTTCAAGGATACATGGATCTGCCTTCAGGCAACTCCACCTCTGCTATAGAGCATCCGTGACTTCAGTCAGGGATATAGTTCGGCCTTCAGTCCGAAAGATGAATCCTAGGTCATTCATGACCTTGGGGATAACCTTGCCCTTAGGCACCTTCGCTTCAGCTTAGGAAATCTATGACTTCAGTCAGAGAAATGGTATCCTGAGCCATTCATGACTCTACGGGGATTCAAACATTTTTTGCCTTCAGGCACAACTCCGCTTCAGCTGGAGAAACATCTTCGACTTCAGTCAGAAGAAAAACTATCCACTTGATCGCAATCAATCATCTCCTCAGGACAACTGACTTGGTCTTCAGACCAACACGGATCATCTTGTTATATCTACAAACTTTGGAACCTTGTCTTCACCCACACGTTGATTCATCAACAAGGACATCTGAGCTCACAGGAACCTTCTGATACCGCCCTCAGGCGTTTACGAAGTCAATCTTCAGATTAGACATCACTGTTGGAGCAGACATATCACACTGCTAAGGACTTCAAGAATCATCTTGAACAAACAGCTCCGTCGGGCACCTTCAAGAATCATCCTGAACCGATAACCATTCTGGAGGCTTTATTCTGCGGGGTATTCCAGGAATCTTCCTGGGCAACTCTTGCTGGGGACGCTATTGGGGAGCTCAAGAATCATCCTAAGCAAACAACCCGGGAAGCCGCGTTGAGTTCTTTAAGAATCATCTTAAGCAAACGGCCCTGCTGAGGAATTCAAGAGTCGTCTTGAACTGAAGACTTCGCTGGGGATCTCAAAAATCATTTTGAGCCAAGCGACTGTGGGGATTACACCGGGGTCATAAGAATCATCTTAAGAAAACGACCTCGTTGGGGAGAATATCAGGAATCATCCTGAGCAACCGATCTCTTGGTGGAACATCTGTAAGACAAGAATGGTAGTAACCTAGATCATGCTTATGATGCGTATGCTTCTGCGCTATGCCTCACACGGTGGGAATGATATGCGTCTATGCTAAATGCCATGCAATCATGCACAATGCTATGCAACGTTAAATGCTATGCAGTGTTAAATGCTATGCAGTTGTGCGTAATGCTATGCAATCCCGTCAGCAAAATAAATGCTGAAGGGGAATTCTCCTGTCAAGGAGAAAGAACTACTCAGATAGAGGAATCATCCTGCTGAGGAGAAAACTGCACGCCAATATCAATCGGACTCCGTCTGGGGAAATGATCTTCCGTTGACTGCTGCAGTGAAAACAACTTCAGTTGACTGCTGTAGGGGAACGAAGCTCTACAAGAACTTGGACCTGCTGATATCAATCGCGAGAATAGACTGCGTGGCCGTCATGGCTACTTTTCTGGGGATAACCACTCTATGGGGAAACAACTTCAGCTGCTCCACACTCCACTGGGGAAAATCAATCATGATCTGATCAACTTCCAAGGACTCGGCTCTCTTGGGCATCTGCAAACTCGGCTGAGGAAGGAGAAGTCATTCTGCTTCATTGGAGAGAGTGCGACTCTGGGGAAATACAGCATCAGCTGTTCAACATCTGCTAGGAAAACCACTCACGGTCTCAACTGCTTCAAAGGATTCTGCTTTTCTGCGGACTCAGCCGGGGAGAGAAATCATTCTACTTCACTGGAGAGTACGACTCTGGTGCGGAATTTCAATTTCGCTGGGGAAGAAAGAATCATCTGACTTCGGGGAAGAGTACAATTCTGCAGAGGAATACAACGTCAGCTGTTCCAATACTCCACTGGGGAAGAGGGAATCATCCAACTTCAGGAGAGAACATGACTCTGGTGGGGAATCTCAATTCCGCTGGAGACTTTACCGGGGAAACACGAGCTTCGGCACCCGAACACTTCTATGAAATCTGCACTTGTGACCCGGTGCTAGGGAAAGACGACATCATTCTTCGGTGCTTGGCTCAACTGATGAGGTGACGTTCCTTTAGGATGCGTCTGCTTGGGGAAGAGAATCATCTCTGCGTGGGGAGACATATCAATGCTCACTATTTGCGTTCAGATTCTGCGGAGGAGAGACTACTGAACTCTGCTGGAGAAGGAGGGCTCGCCCTGCTTCGGGGATGCGCACGACACACTGCCTACACCTGCAACAACACAAACAAACAGACAAGATACCCTCCTCAAAGGGGCCTATCAAGGTTATTATCTCGTGACAATATTCAGTTAATTAATTGTTTCAACAATCAATGGGCCTAGGCCCGTAAGTTTATGTATGCGCATTTTATCAAAAAAAACATCGGCGTTTTCATTCGCAAACAAAACAGATAAATGCTAAACAGACAAGCAGAATAACATGCATTTTATTGATGGTGAACCCCTGAATGGGTAAAAAATGTTTTACAACAGAGGCAAGCTCCTGGAATGAGGAAGCCGCGCAAAAAGAAAACATAAATATACATCAGTATATACAAATGTCGGCAACGAGGCGTAGACGAACACCATGAGTTGATCCCTCTAAGACCCACTCGACTTCGATACTTCTCCGACGCTTCAGCTTCGGAAGAGATTGATTCAGATAAACGGCCCTCAGGTCCTCCAAACCACTAAACAATGAAAGTCCACACGCGGAACGCAGTCATTTGCTTATTCAAATCCCTAACTTTTGCGTGAACCGCCCTTTACGGGTTTTCGGTTCACCGGGATACCCTTTTTTGCCGAAGCCGCCCAGTGTAGGTTTTCGACTTCGCGGGTGTACATTTTTTTCAATATATCCCTAATTTTTGCCCGAACCTTTTATTCTGTTTTTGGTTCGCCGGGATGCCCTTTTTTGCCTGGACTCTTTCTTTTTTTGTCCAGCAGGTCTCTTTCAAGCAAAGTATTTTTTAACTGCGTCCGCGTTCACCGGGGATGCAAAATCTTCACCATCCATCGTGGATAACCACAAAGCTCCTCCTGAGAAGACCTTGCTGACGACATACGGCCCTTCGTAATTCGGAGTCCACTTGCCCCGGTGATCGGAGTGTGGCGGAAGAATCTTCTTCAGGACGAGATCACCCGTCTGAAAGCTTCTAGGACGCACCTTCTTATCATAAGCTTTCTTCATTCGGCTTTGGTACAGGCGACCAAATGCAATCGATGCTAACCTCTTCTCGTCCATCAGGCTGAGTTGGTTCAAACGATTCGTAATCCATTCTGCCTCATCGAGTTTCACATCAACCAAAACTCGCAAAGAAGGAATCTCCACTTCTAACGGTAGGACAGCTTCCATACCGTACACCAAGGAGAAAGGAGTTGCCCCGGTCGACGTACGCACCGTCGTACGATAACCGTGCAAGGAAAACGGCAGCATCTCGTGCCAATCTTTGTACGTCACAACCATCTTCTGAACAATCTTCTTGATGTTCTTGTTGGCGGCTTCAACAGCGCCATTCATCTTTGGCCGGTAAGGAGATGAGTTGTGGTGTTCAATCTTGAAGCTCTGGCACAGCTCCTTCATCATCTTGTTATTCAAATTCGAACCATTATCAGTAATGATCCGCTCGGGAATTCCGTAGCGACAGATGATGTCCCTCTTTATGAATTTAGTTGCCACTTGCTTGGTCACATTAGCATACGAGGCTGCCTCCACCCATTTGGTGAAGTAGTCGATAGCTACCAGAATGAAACGATGACCATTGGATGCAGTGGGCTCGATCTTGCCTATCATGTCGATGCCCCACATGGAGAACGGCCAAGGGGAGGACATGACATTCAATGGGCACGGCGGCACATGAACTTTATCAGCATAAATCTGGCATTTATGACATTTCTTCACGAATCTGAAGCAATCCGACTCCATAGTCAGCCAGTAATACCCTGCTCTCAGGATCTTTCTCGTCATGGCATGCCCGCCGGCGTGCGTACCAAATGTGCCCTCATGGACTTCTTCCATGAGCATACTTGCCTCTTTCTCATCTACACATCTGAGTAGCACGAGATCGTGGTTTCTCTTATACAGCACTCCATCAGGATTGAGACAAAAGTTTCCAGACAGCCTCCTTAGAGTCTTCTTGTCCTGGGTCGACGCACCCGCAGGATACTCCTTGGTCATAAGGAAGGTCTGGATGTCGTGGAACCATGGCTTGCCGTCGGCGGCATCCTCGATTGCAAAGACAAATGCCGGTCTGTCAAGACGCGAAAGTACAATTCTTGGAGCCTCATTCCAATAATTGACTTTATACATTGAAGCCAACGTGGCTAAGGCATCAGCCATCTGATTTTCAGCCCTGGGTACATGATGAAGTTCCACTCGGTCGAAGAAAGGAAGCAGCCTCCTGGCATAATTCATGTACGACACTAAATTCGCTTGACGAGTTTCCCACTCCCCTTTAATCTGATTGATTACAAGCGCTGAGTCACCATATATGTCTAGATTCTTGATTCTCAAATCAATTGCCTCTTCTAGACCTATAATACATGCTTCATACTCTGCTTCATTGTTGGTAACTGGAAACGTCAGTCTCGCAGTAAACGGGATATGGGATCCGTGAGGAGTCGTGATGATAGCCCCGATACCACTTCCGTAGGAATTAACCGCTCCGTCGAATATCAACTTCCACTGAGACTTCCTATCTGGTCCCTCATCGGGCAATGGCTCATCGCAGTCCTTCGCTTTGAGAAACATAATATCCTCGTCAGGGAATTAGAACTTCATCGGCTGGTAGTCTTCGATTGGCTGTTCGGCAAGGTAATCAGACAATACGCTTCCCTTAATGGCTTTCTGAGAGACGTACTGAATATCATATTCCGTTAACACCATTTGCCATCTGGCAATCCTGCCCGAAAGAGCCTGCTTCTCGAAGACGTACTTGATCGGATCCATCTTCGAAATTAGCATAGTGGTGTGATTGAGCATATACTGTCGTAGACGTTTGGCGGCCCAAGCTAATGCACAACACGTCTTCTCCAGCATCGAGTATCGAGATTCACACTCAGTGAACTTTTTACTCAAATAATAAATGGCATGCTCTTTTCTGCCCGTCTCGTCGTGCTGACCGAGAATACACCCCATACTATTCTCCAGAACCGTCAGGTACATGATTAATGGCCGTCCAGCCACTGGGGGTATCAAGATTGGAGGTTCTTGAAGATACTGCTTTATTTTGTCGAATGCCTTCTGGCAATCCTCATTCCAAGTAATCGCCTGATCTTTCTTTAAAAGCTTGAACATCGGTTCACAAGTGGCCGTGAGCTGCGAGATAAACCTTGCAATGTAGTTTATTCGGCCCAAGAAACCACGAACTTCTTTTTCTGTTTTCGGCGCTGGCATTTCTTGAATAGCTTTTATTTTCGCAGGATCAACTTCAATACCTCGTTCGCTAACGATAAACCCCAATAACTTTCCAGACCGCACTCCGAAAGTGCACTTGTTAGGATTCAGCCTCAGCCTGAATTTCCTAAGCCTTTCAAACAGCTTCAACAAATTGACCAGATGCTCTTCCTCTGTTTGGGACTTTGCAATCATGTCATCAACATAGACCTCGATCTCATGATGAATCATATCATGAAACAAAGTTACCATTGCTCGCTGGTAAGTGGCCCCTGCGTTCTTCAGACCGAAGGGCATTACCTTATAGCAAAACGTTCCCCAGGGGGTGATGAACGTCGTTTTCTCCATGTCCTCCGGTGCCATCTTAATCTGATTGTAACCGGAGAAGCCATCCATGAACGAAAACACGGAAAACTGGGCTGTGTTGTCGACCAACACATCGATATGAGGCAACGGGAAATCATCCTTAGGGCTCGCCCTATTCAAATCCCGATAATCGACGCACATGCGTACCTTACCGTCCTTCTTCGGTACAGGCACTATGTTGGCGACCCACGGAGGGTAAGTGGTAACGGCTAGAAATCCTGCGTCCAACTGCTTCTGGACTTCTTCCTTGATTTTTACAGCCATGTCTGGTCTCGTCCTCCTGAGCTTCTGCTTGACTGGAGGGCAATCTTCTCGCAACGGCAAGCGATGAAACACGATATCAGTGTCAAGTCCGGGCATATCTTCGTATGACCAAGCAAAGACGTCACTATACTCTCGAAGCATCTCGACCAGTCTATGCTTGACATCATTCTGCAGCGCAGCCCCTACTCTGACATTTCTGACGAGCTCCTCAGAACCCAGATTTACAATCTCAATATCCTCCTCGTGAGGCAGAATAACCTTCTCCTCTTGTCTCAACAAGCGGGCCAATTCTTCCGGAAGGTCCTCGTCTTCATCAATCTCATCCTCGGCTTGATAGATCGGGCAATCAAAGTCGTAGTGAGCCGTAGAGGGTCCAGAGTCGATGTCATCTGTTACGTGGATCCTGCAATAACAAGGGTTAAGTTTAAAGCAAGAATATGCAGGTTAGCACAAACCCCGTTGCCATTTTGCTGTTTTTCGAAATAAACATAAAACAGGAATAACAGAGAACACAATATTTGAGTACGAAGAAAACGCCTTTTATTTATTAACAAAATGCATACACATAATCCAACAAGGCCCTGACAGTAAAACCACTATGCCCCGGGTAAGACATAGGGTTGTACAAAGATTGTAAAAAGCAAATCATTACTCTTCACTTGTCAGCTTGATAATCTCCTTGATGGTCCAATTGTGGAGGCGCTCGCCCGGCTTGCTCGGTTGAATCCAGGCGTCAAGATCGCAATCACTATCCCCGCTGTCCTCGGACGCTGCGTTGATGCTCCCGAAAATTACTCCCCCCTTGGTGAATAGGATCGGCCCTTTCCCACGAGACGAGCTGCCAGAAGAAGATGAAGCTTCAGCTCCAGGAGAATACCCCAATCCAAACTTATCCTGCTTGATTGGTATATCCAAGACATGCCCCCAGCCTGGGGTGGAACCGGCTTTGACAACGGCCCGAGCTTCCTTAAACGAGGAGAGATTCATCTCTTGCTTCTCTGTGACGACAGGAGTTACCTCTTTCACCTTGACGGTTTCAAATGCTTGGCAGGGCGTTTCATGGATCTCGCCATCCATTTCGACATATTTAAAGGACGACAGGTGGCTCACCATGATGTCCTCCTCACCACAGACTGTTACTACGCTGCCCCCGACAGCATATTTAAGCTTCTGATGCAGCTTGGACGTCACGGCACCAGCGGCATGGATCCATGGCCGACCTAAGAGGAAACTGTAGGCAGGCATGATATCCATGATATAGAAAACCGTATTGAACGTCTCTGGACCAACTTGAATTGGCAGGGTCAACTCTCCGAAGACGTGGCGCTTGGTTCCGTCAAAGGCTTTCACGACCAGATCACTGGGCGTGCAAAGCAACCCACGGGTATCCAACTTCATCAGTGCCTTTTTCGGAAGCACATTAAGCGAGGAACCCGTATCCACCAGGACATGTGACATGATCGTGCCTCTGCACTTTATCGAGACGTGCAAGGCGCTATTGTGATCTCTTCCTTTAGGAGTCAGCTCTAGATCTGTAAATCCCAGCCCATTACCAGCATTAACATGGGCCACCACCTCTTCCAGCTGATTTACTGATATCTCCTGCGGCACGTATGCAGCATTCAATACCTTCAGTAATGCGTTGCGGTGCGCTTCAGAACACAACAACAGGTTAAAAATAGAGATCTTTGACGGAGTCTGATGAAGATGATCTACAATTTTGTAGTCACTTTTCTTGATTAGTCGCATGAACTCTTCAGCATCTTTAACCAGCAAGTCCTTCTCTGCTCCTGCAGGGCTTTCTTCGACAACTTTACCTTTACCCTTATCCACAGCGTTAGCTCGGACCACTTTCTCTGCTGCAACCTCTGCTGGCGCAAACACTCTACCGCTTCTAGTGATACCGCTGACTTCGGTAAGATTCTGCACAGTCGATCCGAATGGCTCTAGCTCTACCTTCTGACCATTGCAGTAAACTTCGGCGCCGTAATGCCATGGAACGGCATTAGTACTCTCGAATGGGATTGGTCCGGCCCTGGTGATAGTGATAGTAGGCGGACGGGGCGCAGAAATAGTAATAGGGTGACGAGGAATAGTAATGGTAGCAAATTCGTCTGCCTGCTTCAGCACGACTCCCCCTGATGCACTCTCAACGCTCCGGCTGAACTGTAAAATACCCTCAGACATCAGACTTTGGATACCTTCGATCAGCTGCTCACACCCATCAGGGAGTGTAGCACAAGCCATACATAACTCTCTGCATCCAGGAAAGAAGCCCTTCTTCAGCAACTTAGCCTTGACAAAACTCAACGGCGTCTTCAAATCTTTGACATCAGTCAGCAAGTCCGCACTCTCCTCAGTGATAACAGCATTCACCCCGCCCCCCTTATGATGAGGCATCGGGTTTTTGGTGACGTTGGGCACGTTGTCAGAAAAGTTGATAACCTTGGCGTCCACCAAGTCCTGGACTTTGTGCTTAAAAGCTTTACAATTCTCAATCGTATGGCCTGGTGCCCCAGTATGGAATTCACAAGTAGCATTGGCGTCATACCCCGGTGGTGGTGCCCCTGTTAAGGGAGCCAACGTCCTCTTTTGAACTAGCTGAAGCTGCAGCAAAGTTTGCAGAAGCTGTGCATATGACATAGGTGGAGTTTCAAAATGACGGTTTGTCAGAGGAGCCCGATTCTGATATCTTCTATACCCCTGCTGATTCTGCTGCTGAGGCTGCTGTTGCTGCGGCTGCTGCGGTGGAGCTGCAGAGATATTTATGCTAGCAATCTGAGGCTGAGGGCCCTTGCCCTTTCTCCGAGCATTAGTGACAGCACTTGCATCCCCCTCTCGACGCTTGCCAGTGTAAGGTTTCTTACTACCTCCTCCAGCTGAGGATGATTCTCCCTGAATTTTTCCAATCTTTATACCCTTCCTAACATGCTCGCCCAGAGTGATGAGAGCCGAGAATGTTCCAGACATGCCACTGACCAGCTTTTCATAGTAGATTCCAGGAAGGGTAGCCACGAACATTTGCACTAGCTCACGCTCAACCATCGGCGGTTGAACCCGAGCAGCCAATTCACGCCACCGCTGGGCGTACTCTTTGAAGCTTTCATTGTTCCGCTGTGAGAGATTCTGAAGTTGAACTCGGTTGGGAGCCAAGTCGCTATTGTATTGATATTGGAGGACGAACGCTTCTGCAAGATCTTTCCAGGTGCGCACAGTAGCGGGCTCCAAACCCATATACCATTCGAGTGATGGACCAGAAAGACTATCCTGAAAGAAGTGCATCAGCAACTTCTCATCGTCAGAATAAGCGGACATCTTTCTATAATAAGATCGGAGGTGAACACGGGGGCAAGTAGTACCCTTATACTTCTCGAAGACAGGCACCTTGAACTTGTGAGGTACTTTAAAGTCAGCAATCAACCCGAGCTTGGACATGTCAACGCCCAATGTGTTCTGATTTTCGATGTCTCTCATCTTGTCTTCCAGCGCCTTGAACCTGAGTCGAGCTTCAGCATTCAACTCTGCTTCTACACCTCTCTGAGAGAATATGTCATCCTGATGGTCCTCCAGCCACGGTTGAGGCACCAACATATTTCCTGCACCAGCATTGCCGTTGACCGGCCCCATGTTAACATTGGCTCCCAGACTACCATTGCCGACGCCTGCCGCATTGAGTCCGAGATTAGTCATCAGATTGCCGTTAGCACTGCCGTTGCCCCCGGCAACAGGAACAACATTCTGTGGAGAATCCACTGGAGGAGGAGTGGGCATGGCCCCGCCGTGAAGTATGCCATTACTGTCAACCCTGGAGATCAGAGGTTGAACCAAAGTACGAAGCTGGTCTTGCCCATTAGCGACTACCTGCATCAGCTCCATAAAACGATCCATCCGTTCACGGAGCTCTTGAACATCTGACTGTACCTGGTCCATTATCCTTGTCTGATTAGCGCGAGTTGAGTAGCGATGGATGAGTTTTTGATCAATCCTGGAGATCGAAAGCAGCTCGGAACCTGCGTACCAGAAAAACCTGTCAACATTAAGGGTTAGGAAAAGCCACAAAATGTATGTCATGCAAAATGCTTTATGCAGATGTATGCGTGTGTCTGTGTGCTTGAGAGATTTCCCCCGATCTTGGCGCCTTAGTACCAGTGCTGACAAATAATAAGGAGGGGAATCTGGGCCCAATCATGGAAACAGCAATCTCACACATAGTATCCGCAATAGTCAGATTCGACACAGGGATCGAGAACTCGTACACAATAGTCTTCTTGTGAGAGGCTGTAGTAATACCATAAGAGGCGAGAGATCCTGGATCGGGGAAACGGTACCTGTCACAGACACACGCCAATGGAATGCGAATGATAATGCAAACTAATGCAAAATGCAGGCATGCAGCAACATATCCAGGTGGCTGCTGTGGAGATTCGGTATCAACAGTCACTGATGAGAAGGAAACCCCGGTGTAAAAACCACTGATCTGATCTGCTGAGAATAACCATCTGATAGGATCGAGATCAACATTCTGCCCTGACAAGAATAAGTGCCTGATAACAAGGACCTGGGATGCATGATCAGAAAACGTCTGCTGATGAAGTCTTCAGACCCCAGATCAAAAATCTGCCCTCTCAAGAACAAACGCACAGCTGCTGATGAGATCTTCAGACCCCGCTCAAAATCTGCCCTATCACGAACAAACAACAACTGCCGATGAGATCTTCAGACCCCACTCAAAATCTGCTCCGTCCAGGACAAACCTCTGATGACAATACTCTGATCGAAACCTGCTCTATCAGAAACAGACAAACACCCGATGATAAAAATCCTCTGATCAAAAACTCGCTCTGTCAAGAACAGTCAAATTTGCAACTGAGAACCCTGATACCAACATAACTGATTCACTGTCAAGAAAACCAGGTAGTCTGGAGGTCAAAGTTTTCTGCAATATCCCAATCCCACTCACAGGTATGGACCTAATCCACGGACAAAGGTACGGCATCCTATGCGGTCATCAGCGTCACATACTTTCATGAGTGACGATACGATTCCCAGAAGGAGTGGCATCATCAAGTCATGAAGAGGCCTCACTTAGCTGGCTTCCAAATGATCGGTCCCCAGAGTCGACAATCCTCACGTCTGGACTCCCCTCAGATCCTCAGGACCGGAAAGGAGCACCTCTGCAAGAATCTCGTCTGAGCGCAGATTTTCGTAGGGAACTGTGCCTGCTCAGCAGACAGGTTCGTCTACTACTTCTCCGCAACTATATCTAGGTGTGTACTCAAGCCCAGGTCCGGCTTCTCACTCATAGTAACATCCCTCTCCCACAGCAGCACAGATAATCATATCAAACTGGAAATAAAATGCGGGAAATAAAATGCGGGAAGTAAGAAATGCGATAAATAAACGCAACCCAACAAGCAAACATACACGCGCTAGGATTAACTCGCGTAGGGTATGGGAAACGGTCCCAGCATAAGGGATGGGAAAAGTCCCTAGATGCTATTCTCCCCAGCAGAGTCGCCAGCTGTCGCTTGCGCGAAAATAAGGTGCCGGCACAACAGAAGAGTCGCCACCTTTCGTTATTTATCCCTCAGAGCGGGAAAGGAAACGATCGGAAAAACCTGACGAAAAAGGGTAAGACAAGGTCATCGCAACCATTGTCTGGGTTCGGGAGTCGGTTACGCAAGGGGAAGGTATTAGCACCCCTCACGTCCGTCGTACTCGACGGGATCCACGCTTGTTTGTTTACTTGGACGGGTTGGTTATAATCTATCTACCTATCAAGGCTGGCTGAAAAAGAAAAGAAAAATGACTCGGCAAAGCGTCGCACTTTATGCCTACGTATTCTCATCAGAGAATGAGAAATCAGAGTCAATGTAGTTCGGCCTACGAAGGATTACGAGGAAAGGTTGAAGGTTGCTCGCTAGGACGTCGCATCCTATGCCTACGTACTTCCACACTGTATGGAAGATCAGAGCAAACGTAGTTCGGGAAACTACGGGTTATCTCCTGAAAGAAGTGTTTTTTATTGTTTTTGCGATTTCAACCGCACTAGAGACTATGACCTGAGGGGGAATGCGTCGCATGTCACCCAAAGGGTACCATACTAAACATCCAGACTGTGGAAAAGAAACTCTCCCACAATCCTTTCTCAGATAGCTTAAGGCTCGTAACGTACAAAAGAAATCATTCATGATTACTGTATCTTAAACTGCTTTGAGATGAGAAGAGAACAGGCCCAACTAGGAGGGAGACTATCAAGTCCTACTGTTATCATGCCATGGATTCATCCTATGGTTGAGGTTTGAACAGGGAACTCCTAGAAGTTTTCATGCATAGGTTTCAACCTAAAAGTCTATCATCAAATCCTTATCAAAGGAAATGAGAGTCCTAAGGGATCATGTCAATGATACACCAAAACAGACAAAAGCATCAGCTTTAACAGTAAAATGCATGCAATGCAAGTGAGGGAGGAAATGTGTGTGGGGCTTCAGCCTCCACAAGCTCGTCTCGACCTCAAGCCAGTCATGAAATAATAGTAATCATACTGAAATGTAAACAACATGCTATCAATCAATACCAGATAAAAGGAATGAAGTGCCATCAGGCAAACAAAACACATGCTTGAGAAAGAATCACCTACATCTAATCTCTAACCCTAACAAAATCCTGATCAAATCTAAGCAAAGCCCTAAAGCAAAACCCTAAACAAGAGAAATCAATCCCAGTCTTCAAGCTTCAAAACAAGCTTACCAAAGAAAGGGAGCTAAGTAAGCAGACTCATAGTGTCTTCCTCGGGAAAGCACTAGGAGGTGTATACTCAGGAATCATACCCTATGTGGCTCAACCACTGTGATCAGTTTACATTCCTCCTCAGGAGAAATTAAACTCACAAGCAGGCTCCTACATCACTGGATACTTAGGAAATCCTATCTGAACTAGTGGAACTAAATGAATAGACCCATAGGACCTTCCTCAGGAAAGTACTAGCAGGCTTCCACTTAGGAGTTGTATCCTATGTGGCTCAACAACTGTGATCAGTTTACATTCCTCCTCAGGAGAAATTAAACTCACAAGTTGGCTCCAACATCATTGGATACTTGAGAAATCCTAGATAAACTAATGGAACTAAGTGAATAGACCCATAGGACCTTCCTCAGGAAAGTACTAGGAGGCTTCCACTTAGGAATTGTATCCCATGTGGCTCAACAACATGTGATCAGTTTACATTCCTCCTCAGGAGAAATTAAACTCACAAGTTGGCTCCAACATCATTGGATACTTAAGAAAGAGGTGAGAAGAAAGAATGAAAGTCATTCATAGTGCCTTCCTCAGGAAAGTACCATGAACTTCCTTCAAACTTCAGGATCTCAAACCTCACAGACAGGGAACAAGCCAAGCTCTGGGTCTCTGAGTCTTGATCTACAATCTTCTCTTCCATGATCCTTCAACAAGCTCTTCAAGACAACATAAGCCCCACAACAAATTCCCCAAAATAAACCTCAGAGATGAACAGATAACCACAGAACAGTCAAAACCATCAGCCAACATCAGAAAATACCTAAAAATACTACACCAAGGGGGAAAAATCTATCAATTATTCACAAGGGTCTACAACATCTACCCCTAACATCCCCATATTCCTCTACTCAAAAATCAAAACAAAACTATCTAAAGAAATGAATTTCCTTACCTATGCATAACATAAACCCTAATTGGGATACCCTAATGCTAACCTAATTAATCTAATCAAATTTTAATCTAAAAATCAAGAATTAAATCCTATGGGGAACTATGATTCAATATCTAATCACACCAAAAAGAATGAATTAAAAATCCTAAGGGAAAGTCTTAAAAGAAATTCTACAAAATTGGATATCAAACTAAACATATTAAAAAGCTATTAAAATGAAAAACATACTAAAAATATGAAAAGAAAATAAAATGGAAATTTTATTTATTTATATTTTTCTAGGCAAATTCACTAACCTATAGAAAAAACAAGAATTAAAAAATATTTAATTTTCTATTTTCTATGAATTTTATAAGATGCAAAAAATATAAATGGAATTAAAAAATAAAAGAAATCAAATAAAGGGGAGGGGGTGCGAATAGAAGGGCGCCTCAGTTCAATTCCTGGTGGGCCAGACATGGTGGGGTGCGGATAGAAGATGGGATAGGCCCAAGCGCACTTCAGAAAAACAATGAAAAATTAAAACGAAAAATGGAACGCCCACGGTGCAGTTAGCAACTGAATTTAGTTCAAAATATGATTGGGCCGCTGGTGGGTGTGTGGAAAGCAATTCATTGATGAGCCCACGTTTACTAACTAAACAAAACGACGCGTTTCACTTCTTTTAAAATTCCCTCCGCTTTTCAATTAATCTCAACCGCACAATGAGTCTAATGAGTCAATTATGTTGGAATGATCCAACGGCCGTGTATCATCGTCCCCAAATAATTCTAGGGTTTTCAGAAATCGTGCCTCCATGCAAGAACTTCTCCTGGCTCGTTCTCTCTCCACACTTGATGAAACTCAAAAATTCCAAAAAGGAAAATCACACTACTAAATCCCAGGAATCCAACCATGCTCATATTTCCCCTTGAATCCTCTTAAAATGCGCAAACAGAATGGATGAAAACTAGGGTTCAACTTGTTTTCACTGCTATCGATCACGGGGAAGCTCAAATCTAATGGTGTAAACATGTTCTTGGCTCTATACTAAACATTCTAACCTAGTCTAGACTAACTAACACTCAAGATCCAGCCAATTCTTGCAAGTTAAAGATTCATGCACCTGCCATGAAATCTCATACAGAGCTCTCAAACTCACGGGGTAAGATCAACTAGCCTAGTACACTAATTCTACACCTAAAGAACTAACAGAAACCACATAATTAAAGAGAAAGGGAGAAGAATCCCAACCTGTCAAGAAGTGATGGTGAGTGCTCGTGGAGATGGTTTCAGGGCTTGTTCTGGCCTCAAGATGATCCTTTGATGGTTAACAACCTTCTGTTTGCACTGGTTTTGAAGGAGAGGTCTTGTGATGGAAGAAATCTCAAGTTGCTTGATCTTGAAGGAAGCTCTTCAATGGAAATTTCTCTCTCTCTTTCTCCTCTGAAATCTCTCTATCTGATCAACCTCTTACTCATCATGATTCACTCTTCTTATAATGATCAATGGAAGCTCCTAGATCCTTCTAGAATGAGCTAGAAAGTGCTTGAAAATCTCATGTGATGATAAGTGGTATATCTCATATCATGCCTTATGCCTTGCAAATTTTGTGTCAAATTCTCCTTATGTGAGATATTGAGAAGGAATGAGCAATTACAAGCCTTTTTCTTGCCTTGTGTTAAGATTTCCAAGGGTGCCTTATAATGCAAGTTTCAATATTACAAAGCATGTCCCATTTTTGAACCTCAAATGAAAAATGTGTTTAAACCAATGTTCTCAAAATGATGTTTCCAATCAAAATGATATATTGGATGACCTATTTTGGATTCATAGATCTTCCAAACCAATTTTCAAATTCACTTGAATTAACTTATATGCCTTTTTTAGTTCATTTTTAACCAATCATGAAAATCCATGCTATGAGCTTTTACAACAATTCATGACCTTCTTTCTAGGCTTAAAATCCCATTTTGAACAACTTTCATGTTTTGAGTTTTTCCATTTGAGGCTTGAAAATAGGAGATATGGCCTTTGCTTAAAATGACCTATAACTGCCAAATGACCAAAATACCCCTGTCTTGTTCACACCATAAGTTGAGTTCTACAAATCCTATCAAGGACTTCTACCACTCAAATTAAAGCTAAGAAGATGCCCTTAAACATTCATGTTGACCAAGAGATCATAGGAATCATCCTACTAGGGCAAAAGTTGTCTGCAAGTTGGGTGACTTTCAAGGACCCAGATTCACACACCTCAGCTGACCTGTAATTTGTCAAAACCATAACTTGAGCTCTGCAACTCCTATCAAGGACTTCCACCACTAAAATTAAAGCTAAGAACAATCTCTACAACATTCATGTTGTGGGGAAGATGAGATATCAATCACATCTAGAGCTAAAACTGCCTGGAAGATGGGGATCAAATTAGGGTTTTTTCACTGACAATCCTTGGAAACCCTGACTTGAAACTTCTCAAACTCCTCAATCATGATGAGTTGGTCTAGGAATCATTCTTATAACATCTCTATGCATCATTCCATGATCTCATGGCCCTTGTATTAGGTCTCAACCTTCTCCAGATTTTCAGTTATCCTAGGGTTGACCCAGTCAAAACCCTAATTCTACCATTCATGGTTGAATCTTCTGAATCCTTGCACAATGACTTCTCTGGACTTCATGATGGCTTTCAAGACATCTCATAGGCTTTCTCAAAACATCAAGTTCCTTCTCAAAGTCTCAGAATCATCTGAGGAGTACCCACAACTCTCAAGCTATGAAGCACACAACCCTGGTTTCAACCAACTCCTCTGAGGATCTCTTGAATTTTCTGATGAAGGTATCAACTTTCAAACACTCAATGAATAAATAATTGTTGTTCAAATTTTGGGGTGCAACACCTTCCTATTACAGTGTTAAGATCTTAATGGCTTCCCTTGGTTGTCATTGAGTTTCTTAACACTCCAACTGTGATCTTGTTACATGATTCTCCCTTGGAGGTGCTTGTTGAAGCTTGGTAAAGAAGGAGTTTGTGCTTGTTGAAGCTAGAAGCTTGTTGAAGCTAGGGTTTTGCTGCTTGTTGAAGCTAGGGTTTTGCTGCTTGTTGAAGAGGAGGTTAGGAGCTTGTTGAAGCTGTTTACTGGTTGATGTTTGCTGGTTTAAGCTGGTTGCTTGTTGAAGCTTGGTGCTTGTTGAAGATTATTGGTTTGTTGAAACTTGAAGATAGGAGTTGTTGCTGTCAACTTTTTGCTGGTTAATCAACTGTTGCTGTCGGAGCTGCTGCTTGTGTTGTTTGCTGTAGGAGTTTGGTGCTACTGCTTTGGCTGCCTCCTCTGCTTTGGGTTTTTGTTTTTTCTGTATTGTTTGTTGGCTTGTGCAGCTTGCCCCCTAGGTTTGAAGTGAATGTTGATTCACTTTGCCTGTTGTTTTCCCAGGTTCGAGGTTGAGTCGGACTCCCTTGCCTCGCTTGTATTGCTGCATTGCATGCATTTTACTGTATTTGCTTGCTTTCTTTCCTGTTTATCCCCTAGGATCTCTGATTTCCTCTGTGCAGGAGGGAATTATGACAGACATTAGGATTCTTATCCATGCATGACAACATTAGGTTAGTTTTTATTCCCTTTTCAACCCTAGGCTTTTTAGAGCTTCTTTCTTTTCTTATCTCAAAACAACTCAAAAATACAGTAATAAGGTTAATCGATGTCGTGCGTTACGAGCCTTAAGCTATTCGAGAAAGGGTTGCTGGAGAGCTTCTTTCCAGTAGTCTGGCTGCTTAGTGTGGCACCCTT
Organism: Lathyrus sativus; assembly: GCA_963859935.3. Lineage (NCBI taxonomy): Eukaryota > Viridiplantae > Streptophyta > Magnoliopsida > Fabales > Fabaceae > Lathyrus > Lathyrus sativus. The sequence goes on along the minus strand of OZ012736.1, from coordinate 456,850,023 downwards.
TGGGTGACACGCGATGTAGTCACTCTCAAATCATAGTCTCTAGTGCGTCAGAGATTGCAAACAAACTAAAAAACACTTCTTTCGTAAAAGATTTAAACAAACATCAAAGTGTCATTTTTGTCCGCTTGGACTCTTAATCAAGAAAAACCCTTTTTGAAGGTAAATAAAAACAGCCAGACAAGCTTGTGTCTTCCGTAGCCCGAACTACGTTTGCTCTGATCTTTCATGCTGTATGGAAGTACGTAGGCATAGGATGCCGTATTCTAGCGAGCAACCTTCCCACCTTTCCCGTAGGTAGGCGAACTACGTTGACTCTGATTTCTCGTTCCAGACGGGAATACGTAGGCATAAAGTGCGATACTTTGCCGAGTCATTTTCTTTTCTTTTTAACCCAGACCTGTAGAGTAGATAGAATAACAATCCGTACTAGAAAACAAGCGTGGATCCCGTCGAGTACGGCGGACGTAAGGGGTGCTAATACCTTCCCCTTGCGTAATCGACTCCCGAATCCAGGAATTTGGTTGCAATGACCATTCCTTTCCCATTTTGCGTTAGGTTTACTCTGAGCGTTTCCTTTCCCTTTTGTGGGATAAATAACGCACGGTGGCGACTCTTATGTCATAGCCGGCGACGATTTTCGCAGTAGCGACACTAGGGAATGCTAGCGATCTTTCGAACTCAACTCTATCGAAGAATGGATCAAGCACATGCTTCGTAGGGGGAATCAATATTAACTCTGCTTGGGAACGTCAACTCCGTTGGGGATGAACGCCGAGGACACTAATACTGCTGGAGAATAAGTTTGACCGGGGCTCTTACCTGCTTTACTCTACTGGAGATTGGTACACTTCCGCTGATGGGGAAGAACACTTACTTCCATACATCTGTAGGGGATTAATCCGTGAACATCATCATTGACCTCCACTTGGGGACTACGAACCACCCTGCACCATGCCCTCAATGCCGGGGAATTATTCTGTTGGGGAAAATCCTACACTCCTGCAATTAAACAACAATAAAACAAACTCGTTCATTGGCTACCTCAGTAACCATTCATGCTACTGGCCGTTAGAATAAAGTCATTTCTTTCGTTTATGCTCTGTAAAGCTTCGTGTTTTTGTATGTAATGTTTATCAAAATATCGGGCGTTTTTTGTAAACAAAACAGTAATAGTAAAAACATAGAAAGAAAGCTATTTATCTGAAGTGAATACTTTTATTGATAAAGGGCCTATGAATAGGCAAATTACAATTTGGATGCAATTCCTAGAAAGAGGTAATTGCAAAAGTAAAAGAAAATATACATATGTCGGCAATGTGGAAACAGACATCCACCATGTAACGATTCAGCTATGACCCATATGTCTCCAATGATCCCCATATTTCGCTTTCTGAAAAGACTGACTGGACTGATTTCTTTCCTTCGGGATAACCACTCGCAAATTTACAGATCGAACGCGGACCGTAGCCGTTTGCTTTTAAATCCCTAACTTTTTCCTGGATCGCCCTTTCGGGTTTTCAATCCACCAGGATACCCATTTTTGCCAAAGTCGCCCTTTCGGGTTTTCGACTTTGCGGGTTTACCATTTTTATTTTATATATACCTAATTTTTGCCCGAACCATTTTCCCTTTTTTTCGATTCGCCGGGATGCCCCATTTTTGCTTGGACTTTCTTTTTGTGTCTAGCGGGTCGTTTTTTAAGAAAAGTATTTTCTGACTACGTCCGCGTTCACAGGGGACGAAAAATCTTCACCATCCATCGTAGATAGTAATTAGGCTCCGCCTGAGAAAACCTTTCTTACCATATACGGACCTTCGTAATTAGGAGTTCACTTGCCCCTTTGATCTGTTTGAGGAGGAAGAATCCTTTTCAACACCAAATTACCTGTTTGAAAACGTCGAGGATGCACCTTCTGATCAAAGGCCTTCTTCATCCTACTCTGGTACAACCGGCCGTGAGTGATGGCATCCAACCGCTTCTCGTCAATCAGGTTCAACTGGTTCAACCTGGTCTGTACCCATTCAACTTCGTCAAGCTTCACATCCGACAATACCCGTAAAGAGGGAATCTCAACCTCCAATGGTAGGACCGCCTCCGTACCATATACTAGTGAGTAAGGAGTTTCCCCGATTGATGTATGTATAGAAGTACGATAACCGTGAAGAGCAAAGGGCAACATCTCGTGCCAGTCTTTGTAAGTCACAACCATTTTCTGCACAATCTTCTTAATATTCTTGTTAGTTGCCTCAAAAACGCCGTTCATCTTCGGGTGGTAGGGAGAAGAATTGTGGTGTTCTATCTTGAAATTCCTGCACAATTCTTTCATCATCTTATTGTTAAGATTCGAACCATTGTCTGTAATGATCCTCTCAAGTACACCGTATCTGCAGATGATGTCCCTCTTTATGAACCAGGCGACGACCTGCTTCGTCACATTTGCATACGAGGCTGCCTCCACCCACTTCATAAAGTAATCAATTGCAACCAGTATGAAACGATGGCCATTAGAAGCAATCGGCTCAATCTTTCCTATCATATCAATTCCCCACATTGCAAAGGGCCAAGGAGATGTTATTACATTCAGAGGGGTATATGGCACGTGCACCTTATCCGCGTAGATCTGGCATTTGTGACATTTTCTGGCGTATTTGAAGCAATCGGATTCCATCGTCATCCAATAATACCCAACTCTCAACAGTTTCTTAGCCATAGCATGCCCATTAGCATGAGTACCGAAAGAACCCTCATGAACCTCTTCCATTAATAGGCTTGCTTCAAGTCCGTCAACACAACGCAACAAAACCATGTCAAAATTTCTCCTATAGAGCACATCATCCTTGTTCAGATAGAAATTACCGGCTAACCTCCTTAGAGTATTCTTATCCTTACTGGATGCCCCTGCTGGGTACTCCTGAGTCTTGAGGAACTGCTTGATATCAAAATACCAAGGCTTTCCATCCGATGTCTTCTGAATTGCAAACACGAAGGTTGGTCTATCAAGACGCTTGATGGTGATAGACGAAGCTTCATTCCAGAAATTCACTTTATACATCGAGGCTAGAGTGGCCAACACATCCGCCATCTGGTTCTCAGCCCTCGGCACGTGATGGAACTCGATTCTATCGAAGAAAGGCAGCAGTCTCCTTGCATAATCCTTATAAGGCACCAGGTTTGCCTGACGAGTTTCCCATTCTCCTTTAATCTGGTTGACGACCAGAGCCGAATCGCCATATACATCGAGATTCTTAATCCGCATATCAATGGCCTCTTCCAGACCCATAATGCATGCTTCATACTCAACCTCATTATTGGTGCAGGCGAAGGTTAGCCGGGCGGTGAGTGGTATATGAGCACCACGAGTCGTAATAATCGCACCGATTCAACTACCATATGAATTAACGTCTCCATCAAAAATCAACTTCCACTGAGACCCCTTCTCAGGTCCCTCGTCAGGAAAGGGTTCATCACATTCTTTCGCTTTTAAAAACATGATATCTTCATCTGGAAAATCAAACTTCATCGGCTGATAATCCTCCACTGGCTGTTCAGCTAGATATTCCGACAAGACGCTTCCCTTGATGGCTTTCTGGGAAACATACTGAATATTATATTCCTTCAAAACCATTTGCCAACGGGCAATCCTCCCGGAGAGGGCTTGTTTTTCAAAAACGTATTTGATTGGATCCATCTTCAAAATCAATAGGGTTGTGTGGTTTATCATGTGCTGCCTCAAACGCTTAGCAACCCAAGCGAGTGCACAACATGTTTTTTCCAGCATCTAGTACCTTGACTCACAATCAGTAAATTTCTTACTCAGGTAGTAGATGGCATGCTCCTTTCTACCTGACTCGTCCTGTTGACCGAGCACACATCCCATCAAATTCTCAAGAACCGTAAGGTACATTATCAGTGGTCTCCCTGCAACTGAAGGCATGAGTATTGGAGGTTCCTGCAGATACTCCTTTATTTTTTCAAAAGCCTTCTGGCAATTATCATTCCACCTGACTGTTTGATCTTTTCACAGCAATTTGAATATTGGTTCACAAGTGGCCGTAAGATGAGATATGAACCTTGCAATTTCTCAACTATTAAAAACACCTTAAAGTGGAAAATATGCAATTAATTGAAAAATGCACTAAAACTGAAATTAAATAATATGGAAAAACTCTAAACATGTTAAACTACTCACATGATTTTTTTAAGGATTTTATGACAACAATTACTATTTTGTTCGAATTAAAATGAAACAGCTAACATATAGAAAATAAAAATTAAAATTAAAATAAGAAAATGCAAAGGGGGTGCTGAAAGCAGATCTCGCGCGTGCTATTTCGTATTGGGCATCCCTGATGGGGTACGGATATCATGTGGTTTGCTGGCCCAGCTGAGTCAAAGCTCAACACTTTGTGTAGCGTCAAAACGCAGTGTTTTGCTGCTGGGAGAGGCCACGCGTGGAGCAATCTCAGCCGCGGATTGGGAAGACCGAGTCATGGAGTTAGCGCGATCGGAAGATGGACATCGCGTCTGGGAATTTCAAACTGAAACGGATGGAAACACCTCAGGGCGGCCGCGTGCGGTGGGGACGGTGGCCGAAATATTTTTCGGTCATCTTCTCCAAATATCCAACAATGGCATTTCCTTATTTCTTCACCAAAATTCAATTTTCTTTAACCAAAACCGTATGATTTTTCGTGTAGATTCCAAATATGCAACTTATTTCTACTTTCCTCCATTAAAACTCAGAATCCATGGACGTCCAAGAATCATTCAAGAAAATCAATTTTCACAAAACTCCAAATTGATGATACTAATCTCTTCCTCTCACTTCCTACATCATGAATATCAAATTCTTTTCCATTTTCATCCACTAACAAGAGAGAAAATCAAACTACAACCTAGGGTGTCAATTCTTGAATTTTCATGGAACCTAACCAAACTAATCCTAAAAGCTTATACATACCCCAAGGATCATAATTATGTAAAAATGGCGCAATAACTCATCAAAAACAGAGCATATGAATGAGAAGTAAGAACCTTGTTCGGAGCTTCAATGGTGGATTGTTCTTGCACGAATTCTTGATCAAAGTTGTTCAAAATCTTTCAATGATGCTTGGAGAAGCTTCTTGAATGATTAATTCCCTCTGAAATTGCCTCAAAGTAGAAAATCAATTTTCACCTCTAACCAACTTTTTTTAAGTGCTTCTTACCTCATTTTAGCTTTTCCAATCACCAACCTTGCTAGGAATTCATCCATGGTGTTATAAAGAAATGATCTGGGCTACAATGGAGGCCCAAAAATGGTTGAAAGTCCAATTTTATTTTTCACATTTTTCTTCACTTTTTCCTTTGAGTTTTCCATGAATATGGTGTGTGGAAGCTTCCAATTCTCTTCATATCAGTTTCTTATGATACAAGGAACATGTAGGGCTGGGATTAATCCCTTGGAAATGAATGGATGGTGGATTTCCATTATGTTGCTTAAAGATGAAGAAACCATGAAAATGGCCAAGTAAATGACTTCAAATTTAATTGGTAATATTTCCATTGTTCTTAAAACATTATTTGCACTCAAAAAATGCACCAACATGACATAAATTGATTTAATTGGCATTAAATCCAAACTAGGTCTTTTCAAACTTCTTTTCTTGAAATTTTCTCAATACATTCTCATTTCCAAGCTATGTCAAGGATCCCTTTAGGTTTGGTTGACCAAATGACCCTATTTGGAGAAACTTTGAAGTTGGAAATATTTTCATTTGAAGTGTGCAAAGTGGTGAACTTGACCTATAATGAAAATGGCTTATAATCTCACTTTCCCAAAATACCCTTGCCTTGCAAGCTCCATATCTTGAGTTCTAAAAATCCAAATGAGGACTTCTAGTACTCTTTGGAAAGCTAAGATCATGAGGAACAACTTTCATGTTCCCTTGAAGTTGAGGAGAAACATACTTCTTGGTCAAAAATGGTATGGAAGTTGGTTGACTTTTGTTGACTAAAATCACATTCATCTGAGGACCTGTAACTTGTCAGCTTCGTAACTTGAGTTCTAGAAATCTGATGAATGACTTCTAATACTCAAATTAAAGGTATGAACATGCTCTACAAGTCTCATGTGGATATCAGGATGAGATGAGGCTTGCATCTTGATTTATGTGGTCTTAAAGGTAGGCACTAAACTAGGGGATTTTACACTGTCAAGCATAGCAACCCTAGCCTAGCAACTTCTCACACTCTTGAATATTGATGAGATGATCTTGGAATAATCTTCTTCATGTCTCAACACAGCATCCCATGATCATAAAGACTTGGAATTGAGTCTTAATCTCCTTCAGTTCAACTGTTGACTTAGGGTTGACCAGGTGAAAACCCTAATTGCACCAATCTTTGCTGTGGCTCCACACATTTGATATAATGACTGACATAAGCTTCAAGATGACCCTCAAGGTCTCCCATGAGTTCTCACAATACTCTCCACCCATAACCATGGATTCAAACTCATCTGACAATCTTCAAATGACCCCCAGGATAGGAGGTACACCATTCTTAACCAATCCACTCCTTCTGATGAGCTTTGACATTCTTCTGAGGATAATAAGACCTTGATGACTTGAATATAACCCCTTGAATAGGCTTAGACCTTTGCTAGCCCTCTCTTGATAGGCACACACCTCTCAATCCTCTATTCATGGACTATGGTATGCAAATGATAATGCTATGAATGCAATGAAACGAAAGCCAGCTAAAGCAAAAAGTCGGGCAAATTTTGGGGTGTAACAGAGGGTAAGGAGGAATTACTGGTTTCAGCTCCTTTGGTATTATCAATTCGCCTTGGATCATGTCTGGCAATATCTGATTGTGTGACATTGGAAATAGACTTTCTGGTTTCCTTGGTTTTTGTTGGGCGTGCTGACGCGATTGAGGGTTATCTGGTGGTTGATACCGAGAATGTCCTTGAGTTGGAGGAATCATCGTAGATAATGCATCCCTAGTTTCTCTGGACGTTACATGGTCAAGGTGACCTTCTTTTTTCATCATGTTCTGTAATGTCTCTAGAACCCAATTCATCTGACACTTGAGAATTCTGATGTCCTCTTTCAGCATCTCCTGAGCTTTCAAAAGTCCCTCCATTGTTGCCATTTGTCTCGGATATGTGCTAGGTATCCCTTTTCTATCTCTGATCAAAAGCGACGCAAGGCTGAGAAATGCAAATGCATAATGCAAATGCAATGCAAAAGCCAACTGGTTTTACAAAACTCAGAAGATTGACTAGGTCAAAACCCTCATTTCATCAATCGTTGGAAAAGTTACAACTTTTAAAAATACCAGAGATTGACTGAGTTTTACAAAACTAGTTGCGACATGATATGTTCGTGATGATATGATGAGATGATGCACACATAACATGATGGCAAGTATTCACAAATACAATTCATACACAAAGACCTCCTAGGCTCAAGATCAAAGCAAGGAGTCAAAGGTCTAACCATCCCCAAGGATTTGTACTGTGGGTTGATTGGTACCTGCCGAACGGGTTCTTAACAAAGTTCCCAGGGTCAACAACCCATCTTTCGGATATTATCAATTTCCCAAATCACTTGGTAATCAATAACATTCTCAAGAGAGTCTCGCCCGAGTGTAGTATCACGTATCAACTACTTTAGAAATACTTCCTTATAGCCATCACACTACGTCCTAATAAGGCCAAAGTGGGGTAGAATGTATTCTAAAAGTCCATAGTGTCATGGGCTCCTTCGTTGAAAGTAGCATTGTTTTCACGAATACTCGATCAACAATACTAAAATTTCAAGAGGGCCTACACTGAGCAGTGGTTTCTCAAGTTAGCTTGGTCGGGAATCGACTCCCTATAAGCATTCTTGAATATACCACCATCCTATCATAATTGCACTAAAGTCCGGGTATAGGACCGTATCACCACTCAACACCCAATCTCCAACATACAAATATATTGACAAATATACATGTTAAGCAAATATTTACAAATATAGCATGCAATTAAACAAAATAGGCTAAACACTCAAGTTGAGAATTCTCTGTCCCCAGTGAAGTCGCCATTTCTGTTGCAATGAGAATCGTGATACCGAGCTATTGATTAACTTGAATCTTTAATTCTTAAAATTCACAACCGGACTTTAATTTATCCAAAGGAAAGGTCTAAAGAAAGAAAGAAACTTTTGCGCGATGTTACAACAACGCTAAGAGATTCAGGGATCGGGGGTTGGTTATGCATAGGGTAGGTATTTCACATCCTAAACATTTGTAGTACTCTACAGGAACCTTTTGTTTGTTTGCATGCTAAGTTTGTAAATGTTTGCTAAGGTTTGGGATTGGGTAAAGGGTGTAGGTTAAAACCTAAAGATAGTTTCTAAGTTTGCTCGCAAAGACATCACATTCTCTGCCTATGTATCCTTACTAGGATAGAATCAGAGCAATCTTAGTTCACCTCACTAAGGTTGAAGAATACTTGATTATGATCAAGGTTCAAAGGGGAACAAACATATCCATGCTTGTGTAGAGTTTCACGAAACTCTCTAGATCTATGTTGAACTCTCAAGAAAGGGAAGTAAGTAATCATATCCATAATTCTTACATAGAGTTAACCAAACTCTATCCTAAAGTTCTACGCTATGAGATCAATTGGTTCTATCTAGATCAAAAGGTGGGAGAAAGAGGGAAGGTTGCTCGTCAAGATATCGCATATTGTGCCTACGTATTCTCATTGTCCAAGGAGAAATCAGAGCGGTCGTAGTTCGGGCACGAACTACAGAATAAGGATAAATTGGTTCTTTCCAGACCAAAAGAGGGAAGAAGGTTCTATTCAGACCTATGAGTGAAAATCCTATTGGTTCTATCCAGACCAAAAGGAGGGGAAGGTTCTATCCAGACCTAATGAGTTATAGTCCTATTGGTTCTATCCAGACCAAAAGGGGGAGAAGGTTCTATCCAGACCTATGAGTTTAAATCCTATTGGTTCTATCCAGACCAAAAGGGAGAGAAGGTTCTATCCAGACCTATGAGTTTTAATCCTATTGGTTCTATCCAGACCAAAAGAGAGAGAAGGTTCTATCCAGACCTATGAGGTTATCCTATTGGTTCTATCCAGACCAAAAAGGGGGGAAGGTTCTATCCATACCTATGATGTAATGAGCTATCTATGACCCAAGGGTCAATAGAGAGACTTTTCCTTTGGAAGGAGAGAGAGGAGGCAATCTTGGATGAGAACTAAAGAGTTCTATCATTTTGGGGAAATAAACTTAACAAAGCATAATCATTCACACATGATGAATATAAGAGATATGGTTACAACCAAACAAGCATGCATATCACAATAAGCAAGGATTAAATAGATACAAATGGTTACAACCTAGAATCATATATCTTAAAAAAGATGAAGGTAACAACCCAGAGACATATTAACAAATATGAAAACAACAATCATACAAATAAGTCACAACTTAAAATGATAATGTTATAAGTCAAAGTACATCAAATGTGACAACAATTAGGCATTGATGACAATCAAATACGCAAGGACTAATCATAATAGTTAAATCTTAAGACTCAAGAAGAGAACAACAATTTTATGGTAACCACCAACAAGAAATGAAGTCTCAACATGTTAACAAGCACAAAGAAATCAAATATCAATAAATCTCACAAGATAAAATAAGCATGGTATGAAAGAAAATCGATCACGACTCGAGGTAACGACCTAAGAAAGAACCAACTAACAAGTAGGCAAACAACATTGTAAAAACAAGCAACTATAAGATTTTAATTCGTTAAATGAAACTAGACATTACAATGAAAAAGTTACAAAAAGAACGAATTAAAAATAATAAACAGTGAATGAGTTATGATTTATTGAAGTTTCAAAGTTTATAAAATAAACTCATGTAAATAAAAAGAGAAAAGGGGAAGGGTGGGAGTTGAACCCACGCCCTTTGGTTTACAAACACATCACTTAGCCACTTGGGCACCTGGCGCGTGTGTTCAAGGAAAGGAAAAGATGGAGAAAATGATGAAAACATGCCATTTGAAATAAAATACCAAAAAGTGTCCCACTCAGGGATCGAACCAAGGACCATGGGCAAGACAAGTGACTTATGGTGCATGCTTCTACCACTGGGGTGGCGATACATCTGTGTATTTAGCCACCCCAGAAAAAGATAAGGCTTCCTTGGCAAGCAACTCTGAGCCCAAAACCAAAGCAAACAAGGCAAATACAGATTGGATCATAACTTCAACAAATCAAAATCAAATCCAGCAAAATTAAAGTCTAAATTGATTATTTTTCCACAAGGATGATGATGGTGCAGTTGGTTTTTGAAAATAACGTGCACATAGGAAAATTCGAAGACAAATGCATAATGAAGTTTTGATGTGCATTTTGAGTTCAAGAGATCAAAACAGGTGGGCTTGGGGGTATGCAAATGTCTGAGCACACTTGAAATATGATATGGAAAAGATTATGACAGGCAAAATGTTCAAAAGATCTCAAAATCAGAAAATCGCATGAAAGTTGCCAATTTGGTGAAATTGGTGTAAAGTAGACTTGACATTTAAACAAAGTTAAAACAAGTGACTTAAATGACAAAGAAAAGCTAAATAACCCCTACCATAACAGATTGAGAACTCAACACATAAGGTTGAGCCTGATGAACTCAGAGGTTATCAAACCTTGGAAATAAACTGGCAGAAACATAGGCATCAAAACATCATTTACCAATGGTCTTGACAATAATAGAAATTAGGCATCATGCCAACAACTCTTTTTTACAGAAGAGCAGTATTTCATGACATGACAATGTCAAAAAACAATGTTCAAACAAAGGCTCAGCAATACAAACTCTCATCACAATGATAATGAGGCATACACATCCTAAACATGAGCTGACATGCTTACTACTTCTAACAGCAGGTCTGAACAGAACCACACCATATCAACCAATCATTAACTCCAACCTTGCCATGAATCTCAAAAGAAAAATGCAAACTGAAACACAACTGTACTCTCCTTGACATACCAATATCAAAAAAAAAAAGGCAATCCTAGGATCATACAGCCACCACTTAAGCATTTGCCAAAGCAAAACAGAACTGAAATCATGAATTCACCAATTCACCACTTTACAAGGGAACTAGACTTAACTAGCCTTACAAAGTTTATCCAACAAGAGTAGAACTTGGTGCATAGCAGCAAATTCATAATCTGACCAGAAAACATTGCATACTAGCAGTCTTGGCACAAATGATACTGCCTATACCTCAGTCCCAATTAATTCACAAAAACAAGTTCATCAACCTAAGGAAATGATGAGTTTACAAACTCAATATGATTTCTAGCATGATAATGCTTATCCAAAAAGTATCACCAACTCATCATATTTGAATCTTTTAGTAAGCGGTCAAAATTAAACAAACACTTTTAAAACCCTAACAATCTGTTTGCGAATTTAAGCAAAATGTGGTGACAGTCCTCTCCTCATCTCCACCTTATGCCAATAGGTCCACATCAGCCAACAACACCCTCTCAACACAAGCAAATCCACAACTTATCCTAAAACCAAAACCTGGCCTATAATTTCTATAAAAAAAACCACCTGTCAGCCCTTAAACAGGTTAGTTGACAAACCCCTTAAAAAAGAGACAACCTTTATCATTCCAAAACCTGCTAGCAACAAACTCTGAACCAGTAGTGGACCACCACTTCTAAGTGCCTCAGGCAAGATGGAGTAAATGAAATCAAACATAGTAGCCTATCAGTAGGTTTGAAGATAAACCAACAGCAAACCAAACACAAGTTCTTGTTGACTGCCTCAGTTATGTACAAACAGGTTGGTCAGAAAATCAAAACACCCCCGAGGTCATGTTTCAACAGTATGCATAGTGAATGCTAGCCATAACCAACATTCTTTCAAAAATGATAAAACAGAAGCCTTGTTTAAGAACAAGTAGTAAACAAAGTTTTTTTTTTGCAATACAATGCAAGCATACATTAGTGTGCAGTCTCCATCATAGTTGGAAAAGGATCAAAAGTGAGTGAAACCCCAATTGAGCAAACTTAACTTTAAAAGCAATAAAGCCATAATCTTAAAACTGAATCTACACTCAAGACTGCTCAAAGCACACATGGGATCATAAGTCAAGAAAGAATCAAACAAAATCAACACATTAATTCAAGCACATGTCCAAGATTTGTTTTACAATAGGCCTTGGTTATGAGAAACAGATTTGGCAACAGATCTAAAAAAAATAGTTTTTTTGACAGAAAAAAGCAAGTTCAATCTTAGAGTGGGATGTGGATGAAAAGGTGGCCTTCAAGTTATCTAACAAACTTCCCTAATCACACATGATAGACAGATACTGCTGAACAAGTTGGATTATGAGAGACAATCCCATTTCAAAATGAATCTGACAGCAAGATTGTGATTTACCAAGTTCAAATCAACCCAAAATAACCAAAACCTACATGACTGGGGCAACTATCATTTTTAAAGGTTTAGCAAGAGGAATAGGTCCTGACAGCAGTGAGAACTTGGACAACAAAAATTGGTAGTGAGCCAAATGTTATTCACCAAGTCAATGATATTAGTTAGGTTTCACCATGAATTCAGTTAGACACAAATAAACAGGCTAAACTGGTTCAGAATGCAAACCGTTTTTTTTAATTGTAATTGAATAATCTGTGGTGAAGGTTTTAACAGCACTGAACCAAAGCTCAACATCCAATGGTCATCAAAATCTGGCCTAAATTCAAACAAGAAAAATCTGAGACCCTCAAACTACACTCTTAATGGCTGAAAAGGTCCACCAACCACCAGACCAAAAACTGATCCAACCCTGTCCCAGACCAACATTCCTAGGCACTGAATATAAACCAAACATCCAACATAGGGACTCATCCCTGATAACAGCTAAAACTAATCATCTTTCCTAATGCACCAACAATAACCTGATAGGATCTCAACCTGAACCTCCCCCCAAACTGCCCTCAAGGTTGTAACAGAAGTGAAGCATACAAAACTAAAGAACCTCACACAGCCCCTCACCCAACCTATAGCTCTCTTGATAACAACATAGGCAAGCACAAGCAGTGTAACACAAAACTCATGACTATGGTATAGCAAATGTAGCATCTATCACCGCACAAGCAAAACTAGATTCAAACATGACCTAGGGGCAGAGGGATCTCATGAAGCAACTTACAAGTTATCCAAACATCATCAAATAAACTAAGATTGACAAATCTAGGGCAAGCATATCAACATTTCAATGTTAGGATCCCTAAAACTAACATGTAGACAAAATATTCAAAAATAAGTTATACACAATAACAAAGCTCAATAGTGGTAACATATCAACAAAACATCCATCATGAATGAAATACTTTAACCAAAGCAAATGCCATAGCTACAAAACCTAAGTTCTTGACAAAGAACTAGTATGAGACAACAATGACCATATTTCACCAAAATCACCTCAAAATGGTAAAACATGATAATGTATGAACAATAAAGAGATTGAACATTACATACCTCTTGTAGACAAATCTTGAGCAAGCTAAGAAGCTAAGAAACCCAGAGACCTTCTTCCTTGACAAAGATTTGAAGCTTGCTTCCTCTTGAAGTAATAAACCACATTTCAAGACGGTTGGAGTTGTGTACCTCCCAGCTGGTTTTTGTGAGTTTGGACAGTTGAGATATGATATATATATATAAGGTGTTGGGAGTGTTGGAATAGTGGGAAATGCCTCAAGTAAGGATTTGGCTTCCAAAGTGCATGAAAGTCAACATACTAAGGTATGAAGGTTGACTTTTAGGAAAATGATGTTTTTGGGTGGTTTGAGTGTATGGACATCTTTTATACCATGTTTATGGATTGTGTAAATGGTTTTGAGTGGCTTGGAAGTGGTGGAACTGAGTTTGAGCATAGTTTTGCTCAAGACAGTTTTTAGTGAAAACTTGAAGTTTTTGAGATGGTGGAGAGTTGAGAGTTGTTGTTTCTCTTGGTTTTTAAGAGTGCTCTGGTGTGTCTAACATCATAGACAGGGCCTCTATTTATAGTGAAAATGAACATGAGGGCAGATTTGGATTTTTTCATTTTTGGAGGGAGATTGTGAAGTTTGAGTGAATCTTGCCAAGATCTTTGTGGCAGCTCTTACATATCAGCTCCATGAATCAATGTTGAGCCAAAATCAATTGAGATGGGAAGGATGGGATGGCTAGGAAGGTAGGGGAATGCAGCTGCCCAATTTGCTTTGAAAAGTTTCTCTTTCATGGCTTTTTTTAATGAATATTATAATGTCCACTTGCTCCAAGTTGAACAAACTCTCCAATTCTTCATTTTTTCTGGTGTTTGCATCATCCAACCTTCATAATATCAGAAAGGAACAAGATCCAATGGCTGAGGGTAGCCCAAGTTGAAGAATTCTGAATTTTGAAAAGTGTTGGATTGGTAATCTCAAGTGTGGCAGCCCTAACTTTCATGACCCATAACTTTCTGCTCACAAGTGCTATTGAGGAGTTCTACCACAATTTAGAAAGCCTTCAAGTAGCTCTATAACTTTAATGTTTTTGAGATTTCCAAATTCTAGATGGAACTAGGTTGAAAAACCCTTCAAAGTTGCTGAAAAAATCACTTAAAAGGCTAAATAACTTAGAATTTTTCTAAGTTATTTCCCTTCTTGAAATGAATTTTGTCATATCTCCAAATCTATGCATTTTTTGATCATGGACCACTTTGGGACTTTTGTAGGCCTCGTCAAGAGCTTTCCAATGAGCTTTGAATCACTTCATTTAAATGTGTGGTTGAGGAGTTATGGTCTTGCCCCTTTCAAAACCCTAATTCCCGACTTTTGCAATTACTTCCTAACCCTTGATCCAATGGTCATGAAATTTTATGGGAAGGTGTAATATGACATAAGGAAAATTTTTTATTCACATCTTGAAGTCAAATTCCTTATTGTTGAAGAGTTGACTTTTCGGTCAACCGTACGATCAATCGGTGACTACCGAGTCGACTGTTCATGTTTCGGGTATCTTGAGGACTTGAAACTCTTTGGATAGACTTTACTAAGTCATAAGAGCTTAATGGACCTTGATCTCACCATTGAAACACTTTTTAAATCAAAATTCAAACTACAGTTTACTTTTCCTGATCGAAAACCCTAATCGGGTATCTTGAACTGCATTGTTCTCAATTCCCGGGTGACCACCTCAAATTGAATTCATATTTGACCCAACGTAGTATTATTGATCTTGTTTATAGTTGAATCAATCCAAAACATTGATTGATTCAAACCATCGAAGCCTCGACTTTGACGGTACGGAACCCTGATTCATCTGCATCTTGACAAAGATAAACTTGA